>QAXI01000414.1:551059-569915 GCA_004335615.1 Chloroidium sp. JM
GGGGGGGGGATGGTCACCAGACAAAACATGCAAGGGTGCATCACATCTCCTGGTGTCGTACAGCAGTACATTGTGGTCTGCCGATCCCACTGCAAGCTCGTGCTCCTTCGTTGGGC
The DNA here is from genome assembly GCA_004335615.1 of Chloroidium sp. JM. Taxonomy (NCBI): domain Eukaryota; kingdom Viridiplantae; phylum Chlorophyta; class Trebouxiophyceae; order Watanabeales; family Watanabeaceae; genus Chloroidium; species Chloroidium sp. JM. The sequence goes on from QAXI01000414.1 coordinate 551,176, forward strand.
TGTATTTGACTGAGCATACGTTTGCCCTCACATCAATGTCCGCCACACAACTGCTCTGGTTCATTGCCCAGACCTGCACACAGCACCAATGATCAAATCGGGCATTCAGACGGTGAGTGGGCAGTAAAACGTAAGAGGCTTCTGTGCAGCGCTTGTGCCCTTCTCATTCCAGGTGCCATGTGATGAAGGTTCCACGAATGCCCCAGAGCAGGGTGAAAAGTCTAATGATCAAGCTTTGTGGTTGCTTTCGAGGCGTGCTTTCAAGGCGCGCAACACAGTGAGCCTTGAGTAAGTCAGGTGAATCAGGGTTCACCCGACGCACGAGCAATGAGTGAAAGGCACCAGCAATGAGTAAAAGGGAAGAAGTCAGTCATCCAGTACGTCCACAGACTTGGACCCGTTGAAGCGTTTGGTCCTTGATCTGCCTGATTCTGTTGGGATCACAAATCACTGATTGCGCCGAGTCACACCTTGACGCGTCCGTCGTCCGAGCCGGAGGCCAGCAGCTGTGCATGGCTGGGGCAAAAGTCGACGCTCCAGACGCGCTTGTTGTGGGCCTCGTACTCAGTGACGGTCTGCAGGGTGGCCGTGTCCCACAGCATGATCACGCCCTCGTAGTCGCTGCTCATCAGGTGGCTCTCCTGGAAGCAGTTCCAGGACAGGCAGCTGAGCTTGGAGCGCGACCGCAGCTGCACCTGGGGCTGGTCCACCACCTGCAGGCACACGGGCTCTTTTGAGCATATCCCAAATTTCTTGCAGGATTTCGTGCATTTCTCACAGTCTTTGTACAGACTCGTGAGGAGTGCATTCCAAAGGTTTCATTGTTGGCAAAACATTGATTTATGGCACCTCGTTTTGTTACGACTGCCCCAGGCACAGTGGATGCCAGAAAGCCAGTTTTCCAATGCAGGATGATCAGCAGAATCAGGCATCCTTTGCATAGATTCAGACAGGAAATAGGAACTGGTTTAAGCCTCTAGCAACTTGTGATTTACTAACAGCATAACGAAGTCCTTGTACATTGAGAGTTCGCTTTTGCCCGGTCCTCTCCGGAGCGGCTCAGGAGAGCGTGCACCTCAGAATCCCATCAAACAGGTGTCCATGTCTTCAAAGGATAAGTTTCAGGATCAGAGAGAGTACTGGATTTGTACTAGTGCCACGCCAAACGACCCAGAAAAAGCTATCTGGCTTGCCTCTCAACAAGAAGAAAGGCAGCATGAGAAGTCCAGACGGCAAACACCACAAAATTTACAGCCAAGATTCTTAAGAGCCTGGTCTGCGCCATCCTATTTTTGACAGCTTGCACATGCCCACTTCCATCTCATCAGGGCGGAACCCATTTGCCAACAGAAGATGCTCACCTCGACGGATTGCCCAGGTGCATAGGTGGCCACAGCGTCCTCATAGTTGTAGACTGAGATGCGCTTGGACACCCCCGCTGTGGCGAAGTGGAGGGCGTGCTTGTCGAACGCGACGCTGGAGAGGATGGCGGCTGACGTGTTCTGGCTGGCCCCAGGCAAGGACGCTATGACCTGCAGGCAGCCAAGGATTTTGAAGTGTGCCACTCTGTGCGCCCCTTTCCACCCTCCTAGGACACCACACAGCCTGGTGTGCAAGTGACAGTCGACCAAAAACGCATCTGCACTAGGCAACGAGCTGCAAGTGGTGATTGATGAGCCCAACAGGCGGTTACAGCTCTTCCTAATTGTACATTCTTGCATGCTACCAGATTCCTCGACTCTTCGTCACGTGAATAAAAGCTTTGTAATCTGTGGAGCCGATCTTGCAAATGTGCACCACTTGACAAGGAGCAGATGTGGCAAGTTCCTGAACTGCCTGGACTTCTCTTTCAGTTTGATCACGGGAATCATGCACAGCATAATTGCCCGGTAGCAGAGCTGACGTATGCGGTGACAAGTCCAGAACCGAAAGGAGCTCACCTCCAGCTTTGACCGCCGGGTGGTCATGGAGAGCATGCGCGAGAATTCCTGCAGGTCTCCCGGCTCTATGCCCTCCCCATCAGAGGACCCCGTGGCACCACTGGGTTCCCCCTCCGCCTGCCCCCCCAGCTTTCGCTGTGGTACGCTCCCGCCCATTGGGGCGGTGGGGCTGCGCAGGGGGGTGCCTGCCTCCCCCCGGCGGCGTTTGGACTCCCCCATTTGCCGCTGCCGCATGCGCAGGTAGTGCTGCTGCAGGTCGTCGTACTGCGACTCAAACGGGCGCTTGTTGGACCTGCACAATAGCTCTTTGAGAATTGCTCCCATTAGGTGTGGTTGGGAAACATTCAGGGTTATGAAGTGCACGATTGACATCTGCCATGTGGACAAGCCGTGTCGCTTTCGAAATGAGGATATCCCGCACAAAACCCCATGCAAATCCAGCCACTCGAAAGTCACTCAATGACCTGAAGTCTGGCTCAGAATCGAGGAGTTTCGCTTTGACCCCATCATGTCCCTCTCAATCCCAACACTCATTTGACACAGCCGCAGACCAAAATCATCTGTAGCTGATCGGCAGACCAGCAGTCTTAACATCAAAAGACTATGAGAGCTATCAGTGGGGAGGGGCGCCTCACATAGCCTGGGACCTCAAGGCCCCTGACGCAGCTCCCACCCCAGACGACCTCCGGGTGTTGGTGATCCCCCCAGAGTCTGTGGTCACACTGCTTGACGTGTCGCGCCCTGCCACCTGCTCCAATCGAGGGTAATTTTACGGGGGTGGCCAACACCTTCTGCTCGAAGACTCTCTTAGCGTCTTAGCATCATGGAGAGGGCCAATCTGCTCATTCGACCACAGTCTGACTGCAGGAACAAGGGAGTCCTGATTTGCAGGTTGGCTGGTGCGCAAAAGGCTCCCAACAGCTTTGCTGTATCCCTGAGCAGCAGAAGAACACTCCAAAACACCAAGAAACAGTGCTCTAAGGTGTAGGAGGTCTCCTCGACTTCCAGCATGACACGTGGCTGTATGGTGCTCACACAGGGCAGTATTTTCCGGGCACGAAGAATGCAAGGGACCGCCTACCGCTTGTGCACCGCCGTCAATAGGCACGCTGCGGCGCGGCGGGGGGTGGGGCTGCCCTCCAGCCCAGTGGGCAGCAGCTTGGTCCATGGCCATTTGAGGCGGAGGCCAAGGGGGCGGTGACGATGATTGGATGTCACCCAGAGGCCTGCCAGCCCCTACAGAAGGCAACCAATGTCTCAAAAGAAAGGGCGTCCAGTGCTGTAAGTGCAGGGACAGCTGTTCGAGGCGGGATCGATTTGCGTCTTTTCTGCAAGGTGCCCCTGTTCTGACTTGGAGCTGTCAATGCTGAGAATGATGGACTGTTGGTGCCTGCCTGGAGTTCAGAGTCTTGCAGGCATTGTCAATGGATGCTGGGGATGCAGCAATGGGGAAGACAAGACCTGAGCTGTGGGGCAGCGAAGAAGGTGCGGTGCCGCAGTGAGCAGGCGTTCTACTGGATTGCAGCAGCACCCCTTGTCCCGTTGACTGCCCCAGACCAGTGCTGACCCCTTGCCCCACCTGCACATTGCCCGAGAGCGTCTGTTGAGATTGTGCTAGTCACAGGGAGTATAGCTTTCGGTGGCCATTGGCAGGACAGGAAAGTTGATGATCTTACACTTGAGGGTTCCATCAGCATAAGGACCTTGATGTAGTCTGCAAATGTTGGCTAGGGTTTGCAGCACTTGTCTACAGTAGCATGAAGAACCTGGCGGGGTGGTCCAGATCTCCTGACCTAGACCTAGAAAGTCACTGCCTTAATTTCACTGCCACAGAAACAGCATGATCACCCATCCGTCAATAGCCGCTGACACCAGTAAATCAAGAGAAATCCTATCGGTAGTCAAGCATTCCTAGAAGCACTAGGTAAAAACAAGAGAATCTGTTGTGCAGACAAACGGACATCGGGGAGGGCATGGACACAAACCTGTGGCGGCTCAGGATTGGCAATGCCCGCCCCGCTTCCGCTCAGCCCCAGGACGCTGGTGGAGAGTTGCTGACCGTTTGGCTGGTACAAGCTGCTGACAGGTGTGACTGCAGCAAAATCCATGGTCTGTAACCCCTCCACTTACCTTTCTCCTGGAGGCTCACAATTGAGGAAGGATTCTGTCAGCCACTTGAACTCACGCACTATAGCGCTCTCTTTTGCTTCTGCCATAGGCTTGACGGGTGAAGGAAGTTGCTCTCATCCGCAAGCTCCTCCCACAGCCCAGGCAAATGATCAGAAACAATGCTCAAAGACCCCACCTGCTCTTGCTCCAGAGGATGGCGCCCGTTGCGGACTGCCGCCCCCCTGCCACGCCGGCCCCTGGCCCCTACCCTTCCCGGCTTGGCCGGCCACCACCCCCGGCTGCACGTCGGCGATGGCCATCCCCGAGACATCCTCCACCACCACCAGCGGGGCCCTCTCCGCCCCCCAGGCCTGCATGCGGCTGCGCAGCCAGGTGTGGCTGGCCAGAGTGGGCAGCGTCGGCAGGGCGGGGGCGGGGGGTGCAGCATCGGGGGCCAGGGCTCCCGGCCCCGGCAGGGCCTGCTGCTGCTTGGCCTCCACGTGGTGGATGTCCTTGTCCAGGATGTGCAGCTCCCCCTCCAGCTCCCACAGCTTCTTCACCTTGGAGGACCTGCTCCAGCCCAGTCCTTCAGGTCTGATCCATCATTGAAAGGTTTCCACTGGCCCCAACAATTGCATGGTCAGTTTCAAGGATGACTGGCTTGAATTTTTTACACTCAGGAACATCGCACACCTCATGTCATGCGCCTTGGGTTTATTGTGGCTGACAGCTGTGCACGACCTGTGTGAAGAGCCACAATACAAGATACATGGTAATGTGCTGGACCCTCCTTGAGAAAGCGTCTCAGCCAAGATATCGTTCCCACATCCCTGAAAGCTCAGGACACCAGGGAAGCCATGCAAAGGCAGGCCCCCCATGAGCTCCAGAAGCAGGGCAGCTCACTTGGAGTGGTTCAGGAAGTGCAGCAGCAGCTCCAGGTTGTTCTCCTTCTTTCGCTTCTGCATCTCACCCTTCTTCTCCTCCAGCGTCTCCAGCAGCGCGTCCACGTCCGCCAACCCCAGGGAGGAGTCCCTGGAGGTGATGGCCGCTTGCAGCTGTTCCATGTGGGTGCCCTCCGTCCTGACCTTGGCTTTGGCCACATTCTCGACAGCCTGTGGGGGCATGAGAGGATGGTCATGGCGATGTGCTTGGGGGCTGCTTCCAGGAGTGGGTAGATTAGCAGTGGCAGGCGCTGCCAGGAAAAATATTGCTTCCATCTGCCATGCATTCAATGTCGCTCCTTGGATGAGGTGATCCCCTGAGACCTTGTTGCAAAGTCTACCAAGATTTGACATTTGGGAATGTGTGGGAAACAGATGGCTTGAATACTTTGCTCATGCAGATCCTGCCTGTACCTGACTGTGCCACAAGCCTGCTAACTTGCCAGTCATCAAGACAGCTAGTGCTCAGACAACTGCAATTTCGCTGCTTGCCTGATTACGGTGCCGACACATGCTGGGGTTCAGCCTGAAGCTTATGCCTTACCAGATGCCGAATTCGTCTACATTTCGACTTTTGCATCATATCAAATCATCTCTGAGAATCACACAATTAAGCAGTGGCAGTACTGAAGTGTTGGTGGTCTGTGAGGTGTGTGTGTGTGTTGGAACATGAAAAGGCTTTGGCAGTGCTTGTTCTCAAGAATGAAAGGATGTACATGAAGAAGGGAAGTGGTGGGGATTTGACCTTGTTCAGGAGGTAGTTTGGGAAGACTTTGTCCTGAGTGAGGTAGTCTGAGCAGCATGGGCACACAGTCTTGTTCTGCAAATGTGTGGTGATGCAGCTGTAGCAGAAGCTGTGCCCGCACTGTGTCACAAATGGGTCCTTGAGCCTTTCCAAGCAAATTGGACATGCGAAGTCCACTTCTGACAGTAGCAAACCCTCCATACAAGGAGCAACTAAGAATCAATACCAACTTTTGTGTCGCGTGTGCATGATCATCCGTTGGTGTGGTAATGGAGAATCGTGTCGTGGAAGAAACCGTTGACACTTGTGGTAGGTCGCGTATCCCCACCCCCCTCCCCGTGCTACCTGAAGGGCCAAGCGGAGCGGATCTTGATCAGGGAAGAGAATATTAAATTAGCACTGCATAACATCACATATCCGCGAAACATATTTGTATCGAGGGAATAGGAGGTCTCCTCAAAGTAGACCATCATCCCGTCTTGGAGTTTGCCTTGCTGTCCTCTGTGCGGTCAATTGAAACCAGAATAAAAAACTCATAGCATGGAGGCGTGATCCTGGCTTTTGTCGAGCTTCGGCTGAACGTTTATCTCCTAATCGGTTGAAGGACGAATCGAATGGGTAACTGTCTCGCCTCATCAAACAAAGGTACGCGTGAGTACACCCTGCAGATTCCATGTTGGGTGCTTGGGCTTGAACCGACCCTTTTGTTCTCAAATAGCCGTTGCATGTGTGTACTTGACCAGAGGTGTGCAGATGCAAGTGGCGAATCACCCCCCAACGAGAAACGAGAATCTCTCACCACCCTTCAAGCGGGCAGCGACAGAGGATCGGCTGCCACTGATGCCACTGAGGCGTCCTCTACCCCCGCCCCTATCACCGCAGGGCCGGTGGTGGTCCCCGTCAGGGTATTCAGGGATGATATGGTGAGAGTCTTCACATCCCAATCACTCTGCCCGCCAGCCCTCAGAAGTACAAGCCAAATCTCGTGCATCAAATTCTTCTGGTTTCCAGTCTTGAGACTTGTCAGTTAGGTATCCCAGCTTTGAGCAGCCACCCATGCAGCAGATCTGTTGTGCATACAGCGAGGCAACACTTCAAGGCCTGTGCTTGCAGGAGATTGGCGTGAAGCTGGGGCTGGATGCAGAGGGACAGCTGCGCTTCACTGTCACGGACACCGTGGAGGAAGCTCGGGAGGCAGCTCGGGCACTTCAGGTGCAGAGGATCCCTAAACAGGAACCAGGGAACACTTAACGCGTTGATGGATAGCACAACTGCCGTTTCAGGAATGGCTGTCATGCACCTTCCTTGTGCAAAGACCTTCAGAATCCGATTTGGAAGTTCTGGAGGATGTCGCCTCCTCAAAAAGATGCTTAGTCTGGCGGTAGAGGTAGGTACTCAAGGATTGAATCGCGTCCAAATGGGGAAGGGTATGTGGTGCAAGGAATGTTAAGGTTTGCATCAAATTCAGTAAATTGTCAATTGCAGCCAAATTGCTATCTGGGAGTGAAGTCACTGGGTTTTGGTGCAAAGCACATAGAATGGATCCTTGGCATGAGCAAAATTTTGGTAACTTGATGGGCACATTGGTGCTCAAGGTGGATCTCAAACTGTGAATACCGTTTGTTGATGTTGTTGAGAATTTGGATGATATGGGATTTTTTGTGTGCAGGCTGGCTTCCAGGGGTCAGATGTCAACACAATGGAAAACCTGAAGCTGTTGCTCAGCATGGGGATCGAGGTGCGCATCAGATTTGCCCTGCCATGCCTTGCTTTGCTGCTTTTCCTGCATGGAGAGCTTTTTCTTTTGAGCATGACTGGGGAAGCAGTTTTAGGTGTTCTTGAGAGTGTTGCCGCCGTTGCAGGTCAGATACTGCTCATCCAACCCCTTCATCGGCAAGCTGACCTTCCGCTTTCTGTCAGTGAGTGGGACCAAGCACGGTGAGTTTTGCAGCTATGCATAGCTGAGCAAATGCCCCTTCTTCCATCCAAATTTGCCCGACAAATTGATTAAGTCATTGCCATCCACTGCATGCCTCTGCGTACACCATGTGAAGGAGGTGTGCAGGCGTACACATGGAAGGAAAAGGACAGATTGACAGGCACACGAGAGCAGAAATTTGCTGACCAATAAGTGGTCCACTCCAAGAGACCCCAGTCTTTCATGATCTCCGCATAGCTAAAAGCATTCTTGACTGATGCATAAGTCTGTGAAGCGATCAAATTTGGTGGTGCAGCGCACTCAACATACATCAAGGTGAGGTGCGAGGGGGACCGAACCATGCCCCTGTACACGAATGCTGAGGGCGACAGCGACAGCGCAAATTTCCGATCCAAGGACCTCGTCCTGATCATCATCCACTCGGACGCAGTAGCCGTCATCAAAGTACGTGACAAAAAGGAGGGTGCTGCCTTCTATGGCCAGGTTAACAGCTCCCCCTCCCCTTTCCCCCCTCCTCACTCACTCACTCATCATTGTCCACTTCCTTGTGCTGGTGTTGACTCATGCATTTTACCCAACAAGGCGCATTTCTCACTGCATTACAAACTCAGCAGCGAGTCTGTGGCAAGGAAGTAGGCAGGTCGGATTACTTCTGGTGGCTGTTCCGCAAGGAAAAGTACAACACAAGATGCATGTGCCTCTGCTTGAGACGCAGAACCTAGGGGAGAAAATGGAATCGTCCAGAGTGGGAGGGTAGATGTATGGTCAGGGACCGGGGATCCTTGGTGGGTGGCATTGTAAGCCAATTATTAGGCTATCAGCACATGGGATAATGTGCAGTGGCTTCACTGTGCATGCTATCATTTCCAGACTCCTTCGCTCTGATTGCCAACATTCCTCTTATGCATTTCTTGAGCCTGGACCATTACAGTGACAATGCAGATATTTCGAGCAGCCGTAGGTCCGTGAAATGGCTGCTGGCTGCACTGCAGGCCAGGCTGCCCATAAAGGACATTCAGTTGGGGACCTCAGTGCAAGATATCGACATATTCGACCCGAAAGATGCCACCCGCAAAGTGGCCACTCTCAAGGTACTTTCACTGGCCTCCCAATTTCCCCCAACCTCCTGCGTCTCACATTTGGATACATTTACGCGGCATGCAGTGGCTTGATCACCGTTCTTGTCATCATTCCCATGTGCTGCTTGGAAATAGCGAGACAGAAAAAGACTCCTTTGGGGCTGCTGTAGGGCAGGCTTGAGAGGCTGCGTTGCAGGCTGAGATTTCGTACGAGTACATGAGGGGCACGACGGATGAGGGCAATTACCTCACGCCCAGCAGAGTGATCATCAACAAAAGGAAAATGGGGTCATTGGCAGTAAGCCTCCCCGCCCCCCACACCCCACTGAAATTAATGTTCAGGACAACTAAATTTGAGTTTCCTCCACATATCTTGAACAAGCTTGTCCACCATTGATATCTGCAGTGTGGCTATAGAATTGGAAACGCGCTGCCAAATTGCATCAGATTGTGCATGGGTGCCCGTTAAAAAGGCAGAGTGTTATGTAGGGTTTGTCGGCTGCCAGCAATCTGGTGAAGCACATTTCCCAGCAGAACCACTGGCTGCTGTCTCATGACAACGTCTGGCCGCCCTCCTCGACTTTCTTTGGTACATGTACACACTGGGAGAGCAGGGGTACAGAGCAATGTTTGTGTGTGGTGAGAGGGGAGGGAGGTAGATTTGTCCCTGGCGTGTATGCAAAGTAATGAGAGCACCAGGTCAGACACTGCTTATACAAGATACCCATGCATCTTTTCCTTTCCGCCTTTGCTGCCTGATACACATGTCCCTGCGTTCAGCACCCATCAGTTAGCATTTCTGCGCATATTGGCTTGCTTCCTGTTTGAAGTTTCATCACGGTAGTGCACATGAAGGAAGACTCTCAAGCGCTTCAGCCGGTCAGGATTGACGAGCCTGCTGTTGTGCAGAGGAGGAGGAGCAGAGGAAAAAAGATCAGGAGGCAGCAAGAGCAGAGGAAGCTGCTGAGCAGAAGTCCCTGCAAGGCCCAGTGAGTCCCCTTTTGTCGTAGATTCCTTGTGCGCTGGCATGGGAAGATGTAAAGCACTTACAACTCTATAGGGTTTAGCTGCTTGTCCTTATCACACCCACAGCCTCATGGGCATGTGGGAAAGCGTGATGCGAGTCAGATGTTGTGAGGCATTTTGCGCTGAGATGCGCGCTTCTTGCTGCAGGCGAGTGCGCTGAGGACGCACAGGGAGAGCAACCTGCGGGGGAACAACCGGGTAGAGAGGTACACGCAGGCGGTGCAGGACGCGAAGGCCAACGCCGGGGGGCCGCACAGCGCCACCAAGGTCCTGAACGAGGGGATGCTGCTGGAGGCGCTGGGGCCCAAGGTGGGGAAGGAAGCCATCATTCCTGTGACAAATCCTCAGCCTTGAAAGCGCAGGGGCTGACTCATGTGCTTGGCCATGCAGCACTCACCGTCGATGATTCAAGCCGGGCAAAATTACCTCAACTGCCGGGTCCAGAAACTCCAGCAATCTTGCAGTGCTAACCCCTGAGTGAACTCGTTTTCTCCAAGTGTTCGTGTGTGGGAAGGATGACTGGGAATGCCAAGACTGCGCCACTGAATCTTATTACGTTTCTGAATAACTTGCAAGCCTGGAAACCCATCAGTCCATGGGGGCTCTGGCTGTGAAGGAGCTGTTGCCTGGGGCGTCAGGGAAGCTTCAAAGCCTGTGATCCTCGGGTGCAGGAGGGAGAGACGGAGGACCTGGCTGAGTTCAAGAAGCAGATGCTGGCTCTGTTGCTCGCGCTGCATGAGCGTGTCGAGAGGACGGAGGCGGTCCAGGAGCAGCAAGACAAGGCCCTCCAGGTGAATCCCTCCCCCGCCAGCGCAGCATTCACCCCAACAATCCCTCCAGGGTGTGGGGACTGCATCGGACTACGTCTGCTGTTGTGAGTCGGTATGCAATTGATGGTCTTTGACTGTGGACAAGTGAATGGAGGTCTAGTGTAGTGCCCCTGGGGAGATCTGCACAATTGGGTGTTCAAACTGCAGTACAGGACAGCAGCACCACTCAAGCCACCAAACACCTGACAGCCTGACATTCCAGGATAGCCGGACATCCCTTTGTCAAGCCTTTGTCATCAGAGCATTTGAAGTACAGGAGATTGCAATACATCTGGAACTTCCTCTGTTTGACAAGCCCTCTCACCTTCATTTGCCAGAACTCCTTCCTGAAACCCTCTCTCAGCACTTGGAGTCAAGAAGCTCTGTGAATAATGATCAACCCATCAACACTGCACCTGCCTGCTTCTTCCTCATCCCCCTGTCGTCAAACATCCTCAAGCCATGCCCTGTTGTGCAGGATCTGCTGAAGGAGATGCAGAAGGGCGAGGGCGGCAAGGACAAGGTGGGGCTGCAGATCCAGCAAGGGGCCGAGCCGTTCATCAGCGGCACGTTCGAGTACGGGCTGGGGCGCGTGGCGGCCGGCCGCAAGGTCTACCTCTTCATCAACAAGGCACAGGACCACATGAAGCTGCACGACGCCATGGTGCAGTTCCTGGGGGTGTACAAGACCAACAAAAAGGTCCCCCTCTGCCCCTCCTCATCCCCCCCTCCTCTGCCCCTTCTCCCTCCCACACAGCTGCTTTATTTATAAAGTTTGAATTCTTGGGCTTGGCCAAGACCGTAGGGAAGGTAAGATCTACCTTTCCTTCTCCCCCCACCCGCTCCCCCCCACGCACTAACAGACACTGCTCTCTCCAGCTCCATCACTTCTCAACTCCCACAAGCCAACATGCATGTGAAAGTCCTTGCCATGGGAGGCAAGGGCCAACATCAAAGTGCTGTCTATTGACTCACCACTCCCCTCTGGCCTGTTTGGTGTCTCTTGTACATCCGGGTTGATCTTCCCAGCCTTTCTCTCGATCATTGGTAGAAGAGTTTGCACCTACTGTCAGCCATGATCACGTGCCATGCACGGGCCCGTCAGGCATGGCAGGTGTTTAGTAGCAATAGCCAGTAAGCAATAGCCAGTAAGCAAGGGGGATTTGATGACACCCTGACCTTGTTCCATGCGACAGGGACAACTGAACGGCATTCCCCTGCCGGATGAGGTGCTGCGCACGCCTGGGCACTACAGCGTGGTGGCCCTGCTGCCTGAGGACCACACCTTTGCCAAGGGATCGCTCTTCATCTTGAAGCCGGACACGCCCTGCGTCATTTTTGATGTCGACGGTTGGCCCACTCCTCAACCCCCCCCCCCCTTCCTGTGATGCCTGTCTGGCTTGTTGGGGTCTCGCGGAACAGGAGTCCAGGCCATGTATTTCCCTGTGGAAACAGCAACATGGACCATGGAGGTCCTCCTTCTGCACCACCTGCCTTGTCTTTGGTCTCGAGAGTGTGCCTCTCCTTGACAATTTGCTGGACCTGTCTCTCATCCACCCCATGTCCGGCTCCCAATTTGGGTCTCAGAGGAGGAGATCAGGCCATACGATGCTCAGTGTAGAATGGCAACACGGCTTGTGAAGAGATTGGCGAGAGGAAGAGTCGAACGGAAGGTAATGACGTCACATCCGCAGTCCAGAGAAATTGAGATGTGACTCCAGCCATGGCAGCACATCAGGGTGACACTTCAGGAGCTCTGCTGAGCGAGCGAGGTGTCCAGGATCACTGGCAGATGATGCAATATCTGGAATCAATCTGGGGCAGGGAAGGCAAGGCACACTTGGCAATTCCGAATCTGGATCACATGTGTGGCTGCAGGCTCACAGCATGGCTTCAACTCAATTTCTGGCGCTTTTTGGTCACAGGATATTTACTTGAGTCATTTGTGGGGCAGCCACGTTCACCATAACAGGAGCTAAGGTGTGAAGTTGTGCAGGCACGATCACGGTGGGGGACATCCAGGTGGTGACCATGTTTGCCATCGACTCCCTGGCAGTGTCCACCTCCGCCGCGCAGCAGCTGAGCCACAAGTACGACATCAAGGCACGCCACTCGGCCCTCAACTGCGTGCGCGCCTGGGCGGCCAAGGGCTACCAGCCGGTCTACGTCTCCGGGCGGCAGGGCTCCTACTACAACCTCACCATGGAGTGGTGAGCCCAACAAGTGGCCGATGTGACAGTGGAGTTCGAATGTGTCACATTTGAGTTAAGTTATGTGGGTAGGGCTTGAGGTGTGAGTCTTTCTTGTAAGAACTCAACGAGCAATGTTAAACTTCTACGACCTCCCTCTCTCGAGCCTGCTTCAGCCGATGTATGGGTGGCTTCAAAACTACTGGACCATTCCCAGAGGATAGCATGGGGCTTGGGAACACCCTCTGCCCAGAGTTTGTTGCACGAGCCACTTCTGGAATATTCGATTCAGGCATGGGGTCTTTGGGTTGGGATAGAGATGGGGATGGGTGCTGTGTGGCATGCATCTGGGTATTTGCGTGAAGGAGTGAGGCGATCGCTCGAAGTTCAGAGTCTTGGATTTCTGGTGGGCTGTCTGGTGGAGCTTAATGGAGTGATCCTGAATTACTTGATTCTGTCTGTGGATTGTAGAGTTTGGCTCCTACAGATGAGGAGTTGCTCATTCAGTGAATTGGGGCTAGATGTAATCTTGACCTGCGTTCCTACCTGCAGGCTTGTGAAGCACAACTACCCTCCGGGGCCCATCCACCTGACGCGCACGCACCTGCCCACGCTGCCCATATACTACAGCGTGGGCAACTTCAAGGTGGAGTACATGGAGGGCCTCAAGCGCAAGGGCCTCACCCTGTTTGCAGCGTACGGGTGAGGCGATGCCGTTGATCTCGCACCTGTGCTGATTTTCAGCGAGCCAGCTTTTGCTGGTGACAGGAACTCGCATTTTCGATTCTCCCTGTGGCAATGAGCAGGGGCAATATGGTAAAAGATTTTTTGAAGATTGAACTCAACAGAGAGAGGAGGCTAGGGGGGAAAATGGGAAAAGATGGCCGGTGCAAATGGGGGATGGAGCCCCGTTTAAAATTCCAGGTCGCCCTCCTCTCTTCAAGAGTTTTGTGTCCACTCTAAAAGCACCCCTGTACAATGCTGGCTGGTCCACAATCACCACAAGAGATGATCGATGACCATCTGTTTGCAAGCACAACGTCGAAGTAGCCTCTGAGGTGTGACACCTGACCAGGAACACCACCACGGACATCAGAGCATACGTGGCTTCCGGCATCCCGTTGGAGAGGATCTTCACCATTGGCCCCCACGGCGGCAAGGGCGGCACCGTCAAGATCGACAACTTCACCGACCACATCCCCCGGATCTTTGAGTTCCCAGACGCCGCCACCCCCATCCCCTACACTGAGCTGGTGTTCACCGCCGTCCCTGGGTACAAGGTCAAGAAGGCAGTCAAGGGTGAGTCATTCAAGGCCCCTTTTCGATTGTGCATGGAATTGCAGCTCCCTTTCCGCCTAGAGACTAGACACTTTGGGAGGTCAACGATCAGGAAGTTCTGTGAGGCGCAGACTGAGAAGAAATCATATTAACAGGCAGCCTCTCTTGTTGTAAGCACCTTGTTACCACTGGTCCTCTCACCTTTGCATGCAAGCATTAGCTCGAGCCTTCCTGGGTGTGCAGGGCCGGATGGCAAGATTGTGCGGAAGGACAGCCTGGATTCCAACATGGACTCCACTACCGTGGCCGACTCCGTACTGGACTCGCAAGAGCTCGATGAGGCCGATGCAATTGACGACGACATCGATGAGGATGAAGAGGCAGAGGCTGAAGCCAACGCCTCTGAGAACATCTCCGCCATCACCCCTCCTTCCAAGTGACAGGCTGTTCAGGCTGGCTGGATCTGACCTCCAAATACTAGAAGTGTGTCCATTTTATTGGGTGTTGCTGCACTGTTTCCTGAATCCACATAGAAGATACTGGCGAGGGGGAGAGCTTCAATTTTGTGCAGACAGGTCAGCCCCGGTGTCCTGGGACAGGTCTGCCCTGTTATTTTACGATTTATAGGTGATCCTCTTAACTTCGCAACGGAAGATCTGAACTGATTTTGGTCCCTGTTGAGATTGACAGGAAGCCAAGTGGAGTACGTTAGCAAGACCTCCTACATGTATTAGAGGAGAGTGGAGGTAACGCAGGCTTATGATTGGATTATCCCTGCCAACATCTTCAAGCCACGCAAACGTAAGTAGCAACACAGCCGGTACACATTGTGTATTGTGAGCACCTGACTACCACTGTAAAGCATTGGCCTCAATGAATGAACCCCCATCGCATGGGGAAGACATGAAACTCCCTTTCCGGGCGACCATTGCTAACACTTCCTCTGCTTCAATCATCAATCTCCCTTCGATGCCTCATTTCATTGCTCACTGCCACCAGCAAATTTGTGTGCGTTAGCATTGCGTGGCAAGGTATCTGATTCCTAACGCTCCCCTGCACACAGGCACACCTGTCAGCATATTAGAGTGTGATGTTGTCGGATTCGTAATGGGATCCTCAACCAGCCAAAACAGACTTGGACCACTGCCACGGCAGGGTGGCCATCTCTTCTGGGAGGACACCCGCAACTTATCTGTAATTCAAATGTATTAAATCAAGACCAGCTAGTATTCTCAAAATACAGCCTGCCTTCAGCAGATGTTGCCTTTCAACAAAACACTCTGCCCCTGCCGAGCACCACATTTTCTGGCTGAACTGTCTTTCTTGCCAAGGGACGGTGCCGATGGTCAGAGAAGATTTTCAACAACTTGATGAGCAGAACACAAGGAGGGAGGAGATGTGAAGCCCCTGCAACACCGACCCAGGCACTCGGAAAGGGGAAGATCCAACTGGGCAGCCTGGGGTTGTGCGCGCTCAGGTGAAGGGGGACAGGGTCCCAAATTTGAGGTGTGGCACACCTCATAGATCTCCAGAATGCGAATTGGGGTAATTGGGAAGCTCAGCTTGACCAGAACTCTGATCGCATTAGCTGTCCTGGATATGCATTCCTGCTGATGTGCTGACGGCAGGGCTGGTTCAGCGCCCTTTATATCAGGGTGTGCTGATATCCATATGAATCCATTCACTCCAAGAATCACATCAACTCCTGGCAACCAGCAACTGGAGTCAAAGACTGAGCGAGCGATTGCCTGACTGATCCAGAGCTTCTCAGAAGGATGGATGGCAGGAAGATTGAATGTGCATGGCAGTGACTGCCCCAATCAAGCGTGCAGTACTGCAAACTGCACTTCTTAATGGGATTATGCTGCCAAGCTGTGACAATGTTCATGCTAATTGCGAAATCTGCACATGCTGTTTGCATTAGTATTTTGATACAGGCTTTGATGAAAGCAGACGTATGCATGCATCCTGTCAGCTGTTGAGATTGTAGGCTGGAAACTCCACCCGTTTCTCCAATTGGAGAGAAATGCTGTTTTTGCCTGGGTACAAGGCTCGAGGGCACAGTGAGTAGCTGGCCGCCCCTCAACTGCGACCCAACAATGCCATCAATTTCAGCAAGGGAGAGCAAGCCAAATGTGACTTAGGGCCTTGACTAGCATGCAAACATTCCGGCCAAACATTCAAAGGCTTGAGCAAGCACTTTGTGACATGATCAAACTGGTCAGGCAAGTTGCATTGGCTGGGAAACAAGATCACTCTAACACTGGTTATGGTGGCAGCCTTGAGCTCTCGATGAGTTCTCCCAGACCGATCTTGAATAATAGCATGGGAAGAGGTAGAGGAGCCACCTTGCCATACTTTGTGCTTCGGGTATGCAAGGCCACAGATCCATCTTGATACAAAGCCTGGACTTCTGCCTGCACAAAGACACAGGTACTTTGCAAGTGCCGTCACCTCTTGGAGGCTGGAGCATGTCTGAAGAATAGGAACATAGTACGATGCACTCTTTCCGTTTTTCTGTAAATCATAGCCACACCAGGATGCGACCCATCCTGGCTGGCCGACTAACTGGTTTAGACATCATTTCTGACAGGAAGGAGTTCGTTAATGTCCTTGTATACAAAGTTAAGCTCAGCAGGGTGTGAATTAGCTGCAAAAGAGGGTATAATCTCCATCAGGGTGCTGAAGAGAATCTCACGCTGATAAGGTCACCCTCCTCATACACTCCACGCATATTGAGTTCGTCTTCCACCGTCCTCCGTCTCTGCAAGGATGCAATCTCTAAAGGCTCGCAGTCACATGACAGGCAGCTCACTGATATTTAAATTGCCATAGGAGACGTGGACCGAGAATTCCCACACTCAGCGGCTGGAAGTGCAGGGGACGGATGTGGAGATTGATTTGCCATGGGCAGATTATAATCTGTGTTCCACGAACGGCAAGTTTGGAGCCACCCTACCTGAACACCGCCTGGGAGGTTGACAGCCGACAACTGCAGGGAGGCTTCTTGGCGGGAGTGCAGCTCCAATTTCCATCTCTTTCCCACAATCTGCAATCACAAAGGTCACAGCAAATTTTGGTGAATGCTGATCCCGATCACTGGCCCAGTGCACAACGAAAAGACACTCACTCGGCCAGCTCATATGGGAGCCAGAACCTCACCTCAACAACCCTGCCAACAACGACATCTCCGAGCTCGGCAGCATACCTGCAGAGAAGTCCAGAAATTTACCCCAAAAGGGCTACAGATAAATCTAATGGTTGGGGCAGGTCTTCAAGCGACAACTACATACAGCTGGGGAAACAAGGTTGGCTTCTACCGTTCTTGCAGAGCTTGAACGGATACAAGCTTGTTCACCCTCTTCACCACTCCACACTGGCTCGCTCTCAGCTCATCTCCGTGGGCCTGAGTACCATGTCCCCTGCACGCAAGAAATTAGTGTGCATGCAGACCTACTTGCCCTCCAATCGGAATTGACCCACAAAAAGCATACAATGAACTCAAATTTGCTTCAAAGTATCATCAATAACAGGACCTTTGCACCTGAGAAAGCCTTCCTGGCTGTCTGCGGAGATGCTGTCGCCGAGGCAAACGACAGCACCAATGTCTGCATGCGGCAACTCATTCAGGGCGGCCTCTAGAATTTCAGGAGGGTCCCTTCGCGCGAATTGGATCGCCATGCTTCCCTTGATCTTCCGACACTGCGATTTGGAGTCTGCCCTTGGAACAATTCACCATACCCGAACATTGTTCCATAAGCAAGGGGGGTAGAGGCAGGCAGATCTGAGACTACCCTACACATCTGGATTTCGCTTCAAAGGCGTCAAACGGAACTGATCCAGGGCGTTCACGACACCAAGAGACACACACATTGCCGGATAGCTGTCTACTCCAAAACAAACTTGAATGATTGCAATAGCATTTGCTTAGCTGAACTGTGTTGCCACGTGAAGGTTCGCAATCCTTTTGAAGGTGAGGACTGATCTGCACATCGCAAACCTTGCTTGCAAGGGCTAATTATAACTAGGAAGACATGTTCTCAGACTTGCGACCCGGCACGTATGGGACACTCCTCTAGGAGGTCGCCAGTCTCACGCCGTCGCGGTTTGCCTTGAAATCATTGCGGTAGGAAGTCCTCCCTCCAGGGCAAGCAGTAATGCTGATGCACCGCGATTGCCTAATCTCAGCGCAGGGAGGCATCCTGCTGTAATCTGTCACTGCCTCTGAAAACACAAAATTGGGCACATCTCATGCAAAGAAAGAAGATGAGATATCAGATGCCGAGCATCACAAAGGTACAATATTCCTACACCTACTTCCTAACAGTCTCGGCCCGGGGCGCGGCTACTTCAGATCTTGCCCAAGCCCATGAGGGACTTGATGGGCTGCTTCTGCTTACAGCCCCTGCTAACGCCGAAATCGTCTAATCCTAACAAGCTCTTGCTCTCCATGTTGTTCAGTGCGGTCTGGGCTGCCTGCAGCCGCAGCTCCCTGGCCTCCGGTGCCAGCTCCGCTCTGCTCTTGGATCTCTGCGGAGCGGCATGTGGCCCGCCCCCACCGGGCTCCTGGCGGGGTGAGGTGCTCCACGACTGCAGCAGCTGTTGGGCATATTAGTGAGCTTGACAGTGATGTGAAAGCCGCCTGGGAGAAAAGCTTCCTTACTGTCCCCCCCCCCCCCCCTTCC
>QAXI01000414.1:569922-582022 GCA_004335615.1 Chloroidium sp. JM
GGGGGGGGGGGGCAGCGAGGACCTTTTGCTAGCCTTGATCTTGGCCACAATGGCAACAGGATGTCAATTGCAACGAATCGGCGACGATGTTCTTCCCCAAAGACTAGTGATTACATCAAGCTATCGCTTGGTCTATTCCTTTACCTGTCCATGCATCCCCTTCCGGAGCTCATCAGATGTCAGAAAGGTCCGGTCTCTTGTCACATGCAAGGGCAAGTTTCAGCAGCATGTCTCCACGCAGTACCTGGGCTATGATGGCGGCATCAGAGTGGGAGAGCGACATCTCTTCCACCATTTCCGAGGCCACACTGATGGCGGTGTCGGAGGCCAGGTCAAACTCAAACTCCACCACCTTGGGAGCGCCTGCACAGAGATGGGCAATGCCTCCAGCAAACTCAAATAATGCGCGAGTTTTCTGAAAACAGCCTTTCCCATCGCCGACGAGGCAGGTGGCATCCATCAGGTGCGCAATCGTTGGGCCCTGTGCAGGGTGAGCATCCTGTTCAGCGAGATCCAGTCGTGTGCACGCAGGATGGCCAGAAATAGAATAAGCACACACAACAGGAAGACCTGCAAGAGCTGTCGCCTGAGAGGAGACCTGTAAATCGAGAACGTTCAATGATCAATATGCCCTTCCAGATCAGCTGTCCAGAAAAGTGACCACGAGTGCAACCAGAGGAGACTCACGGTCGTCTTGCAGGATGCGCAGGCGCAGGCTGAGCTTGTCCTCGTCTTCCTGCAGCTTGCCCTTCACCTTGAAGTCCCGGATGGAGTTTGACTTGGGCAGGGGCTGGGGGGATTGGTCGGCGCCGGCCCCCTGCTGCTCCTCCCGCCTGGCCTCGGTGAGCGAGCCATGCTCGCTGGGGGGCCCACGGGAGCCGTTCTCTCCCGCCTTGGAGCTGGTGGAAGCGGCGTCGTCCCCTTCCTCCGGAACAGCGTCCAGGATGAAGCTGGTGTCGTGGTGCATCTCGCCTGCAGCACCAAGCAGCACTGAATCGTCAGGCACATAGCAATCAGGAGGTTGGGACGATGTGCAAGATCGCCAGTGTAATGTGGTCTGTCTTGCACGATGAGACAGCAGCCATGCGGCTGTCGGGATTTCAAACGGATTTCAAACGGGATGGAAATTGAGAGCGAATTCCAAAGTGGAAAAGATGCAGACAAAATTCCTGCAAGCAAGGTGCTTGAATTCTGGATGACTACTTGCAGTGCTACCCACAGAATAAGCAGTTGGGCCTGAAGGCTTCCAGATTGCTCCTTATCCAGGGACGCATTTCCATTTGGACCTCCCTTGACAAGATCGCCCCCAAATTGCCTCATCTCAATCGAGCTTCCCCAGTAACAGAAGGGTGAACTGCCTGCAAGACCTTGCACCGACACCTCTCTTGATTCCAAATCCTGCGTACCTGCGGCGGAGGAGGTGCGGGACACGGAGCTGCTGCCCCCGCTTACGGCGTAGTCCTGCAGGTCGGGGTGGCTCTCGTTCTCCTTGGGCACCGGCAGCCCCAGGGCCTCGGCGCCCAGCTTGAGGGTCATGCGCTCCGCGCGGATGGAGTTGAAGTAGTGGTGCTTGAGCAGCTGGCGTGATTTCGGGCGCGTCTCCAGCGGCTGGATGCAGTGCAGGATGAACTCGGCCAGGCCCCGGTTGGCGACACGCTCGAGGGCCTTGGGACGCACCCCCTGCCGCACAGGGATTTGTTAGACGAGGCCTCGAACAGGTGAGTGGGAGTGATGTGGGATTGCTCTGCTTAGGTGCAGGGACAATGAAGTTTGCTATCCGCTCGGCAGACCCTCTACTGCTTAAGCTGGCTGGCACCTTGGATAAATTCCTTCCTGCCCCCTCCCCAGAGAAGCTTCCCACAATCTGGTTTGGGAGTTCCAAGTGCAAAAGCTCTTCAAAGACAGAAGAGCAATCTGTCATCTTCATGACCCATCCCTTCCTTCTTTTCCCGCCCCCTCTGCAACCATTCCAAAGTCCACTGCCAAGTCTGCTATTGTCTGCCTCAATTCCCTTCCACTCCAGGCCCCCTCCTGGCAGAAACTTCAACCTGCAGAGCACAGGCCAAGCACCAGAGGTCTGTGCTTTTGGTGCTCCTGTTTGAGAAGGGCGGCAGATTTTCGCACCAGGGTGACCTTGCGGTAGATCTGGGCGGCGTTCCGGCACTCGCTGTAGGGGTACTCCAGGGTGGCCAGCTCCAGCAGGCACATACCGAAGGAGTAGACGTCGACGCGATCGTCGTACTGCTCATCGTACAGCTCTGGCGCCATGAACTCGGGCGTGCCTGCAGCCACTCCTCGTCTTACTCTTGACCGGCCAGGGGTGGGGATGAAGGGGGGGGGGGTTGAATAAAGCACAGGGTTAAGAAGTCGCGAGGTAATGGTTCGAAAAGCCCCTCAAGTCTTTTGACTTCTCCTTGCCCCTATAGGGTCCTTCATGCAGATTTCCCGCATAGACCACCTCCCGCTTTAATATTGAGCAAAGTTGTCGATTGTGCAACGAAAAGGCACTGTCTGGAGACCCAACAATGGCGGGCTTTCCAAAACAACATCTCGCATACCATCCGCTCTTTGCAGGCTCCACCCCAACCCCTGTCCCAATCTTCCACTTCCATTAAAACTAGTAGTAGGGGAGTTCACCCAGCACGCTCTGAGGGGCTGTGCGGGCCCTGAGCATGGTGGCCAGGCCCAGGTCCCCAATCTTGACCACCCCCTCGCTGCCGTTGATGAAGATGTTGTCGCACTTGAGGTCCCTGTGGATGATGGGCGGCGTGTGGCCGTGCAGGTACACCAGGCCACACAGGATCTGCCAGGCCCACCGCTTCATCACCTCCGAGTCCACGAACCTGTGCCGCTTGCGATACCTGGCCACAGACACCCCTCGTCAGCTTTGCTGCGGCTGGGGTGGGAATGCCTTGCATGTGCGTCTGAGAAAGATCTATCCTGCCAAGCCACAGCTTTGACTTGCATGCTCAAATTCAGGGGGCTATCCACCATCCCTGTCACCTTCGCAAGTCATATGAATTTTGTAGTTTGCCACTGATTTGGCATTGTCTTTTACTGGACTGCCCCCGCACCCCCCCTTACCCCTCCCCTTCCCCCTTTCATTTTCCAACCACTCCTCCAGGGTCTGTGTGTGATCTGCACAATCCTTTTCTCCCTCCTAAGCCTCCAAGCGTCCCGAGACCACCCTCTCACTGGAATGCCAGAGGATGCCCATTCCAAGCAGACTTGACCACGCGGTGGCCACAATCTCCCCTTTATTTCTTCAAACCCTGCTCTGCCGCATCTTCAGACCTCTCAACCCCAAGACATGACCTCCAAATGCACCAGCCCCAGCTTACTCAAGCTCCCCCAATGAGGCAATCACGACACCGTCTGCTGCGTCGCCTCACTTTGACACAGTGCATGCCCACAGATCAAGCCCATGTTTTGAAGCAGGGGGCTGAAAGGGCAGGACGCACTGGCGCAGCGTTCCAGACGTGAACAGCTCTGTGATGAAATTCACAGTGTACCCCTGCTTCTCCAGCCACGAGTCGTGGAAGGTCATGATGTTCTTGTGCTTCAGCTGCTTCAGCACCCGGATCTCGGCGAAAAGACGGTCCCGATCCTCCTTTGTGGACACCAGTTCATTCATGCGGATCTGGTTCCACGCAATCTCTGCCCAGGCAAGCGACCCATTCAGTCGTGGGTATGCAATCCAGAACAAGCCAGAATCAGAGGTTAGGGGCCATGGGGGGAGGGACTGGCCAGCACGACTTAGGAGCCAGGTGCACACTGCACACACCTGACAGAGGCGCTTTGCTCAAGAGCTTTGCAATGACAGTCGCCAAGCCCTTATGAACAAAGAGCAGCAGAGTAGGTAGGGTGAGTCCTCACAGAGTATGAAGAATCCAAGGAGCCAGGTACCGAAATGGCGGCTGCTGACACACCTGGCAGCAGAGTACACAACACACACAGAGAAGTAGAGCATGGCTGTGCAGGGACTCACCCAATCCTTCTAGTTCATCAAAGCCCTTGTAGACCGTCTTGAAAGCACCCTTGCCCAGGATGTCGTTTGTCTGCAGTAGTGCAGTCATGTCACCCTTCTCACCCTTGTGAGAAGCCAGCAAGCTTTGCAGTATCAGAGTCTGCCAGTGCTTCTCGTCCTATTATAGCTTGTACTGCTGTACTACAGAGCAGTACAACCTCCAGATTGTCAGCCAAGATTTTGAGTCAAGGTGTCTTTGAAGCGGTGAGGGAATTCCGCTCGGAACAATGCGCAAATAGGGCCTTACCCGTGTCCATCTGCCAGAAGGGTCGACTTGGGCTGGTGGTTCTGAAGGAGCCTCCATCTGCTGCTCATCCTCTGTGGCTGCCATACCGCCCTCCGTCCCCGCTGTGACGCCAAAGATTTGGGAAGGAGGGGTGAAGTCTAGGCTACGGCTGCTAGTTGTCGTAAGCTCTCCGCGAGGAGTGGACACAATCCAGGCGACAGAGAGCCCCCTGCTGCTGTTCAAATCCCAGCAAGAATTCGCCAATCTTCCAACTAGAGTAGAGCTTCATTTCCCCAGGGTCTCGCTTGCAAGTAGCAGGGAAGCTCTGTTGGAAAAGCCAGGGGCACTGACACTGACGTTGGAAGGAGCGGAGAAGTCCAATAGAATTGTACCACACGAACAAAGAATGCGCTCCGTAGTCGGAAAGATCACTGCGATTACAGATTAGAGATCCGATGAGCAAATTTTCGCTGCAAAGCTAAACCCTATCAACTGATGTATCAGCGCTCAGACATTTGGGATCAATTCTGCAGGACACTGCAGGACATCAGCTGATTCCGATGAGAAGGAACGGTCTACGGCAGGCCTGGAGCGTGGTCAGGCGGCAAGGGCAGGATGGCGCAGAGGCCATCCTTCCCTTGTCGAACGGTCCTTCGGCAAATGCTATACAGCTGCAGCTGTGAGCCTTTACAACATCGTAGAAATATGCACATGTGCTGCATGTGCCGAGCTTTTTGCACCACCTCCTGGCATTCTTACGCTTCCCTAATCTCCCTCAACAACCAGCTTTTCGATGATCTTGCAGGCCATCAGAGAGTCTTGGGGGCGTAAGGAATGCATCACAGCTGGCAGGTGAGCAGATCATCTGAATCGGGTGTCTTAGATTCAGGAGGTGGAGGTATGAACCTTGGCAACAGGGAGTGGTTGCAGTGCCCAGCCAGACTCGCCTTGTGAACCTTGGCAACAGGGAGTGTTGGCAGTGCCCAGCCAGGATCGCCTCTTGGAAATCATGATGCTTCTCAAATCAGAATAGCAAAAGGACTGGTACTGCTACATGGGTCTGAGAGAGCCCATACAGGCAAGGTCACAATCATATGGAGGAGTGATTCTGATCAAGGCTCTATTGTCCAACGGCAAAAGCACCAACAAGCATGAAAGATTGGTCACAGAGGATGGCTGTGCAAGAAGAGGACAACAAAATCCCCCCACTCCCCCTCTGGTTACTTGTCAAGAGCACGTCGTTCCCTCGTGCAGTGAAGCAGAGGATGAGGAGTGTGACCAACATCCAGAAGATCACGAAGGCCATGAAGATGGTTGCCGCCAGCAAGCTGCGGGTGGCCCAGACTGCCACCTTTGAATCCCGCGGGATCATCCAGCCGATCATCAAGCTGCTGGGGGAGTTCCCAGGTAACGTTGTTCCCGTCTTCTTTGAGACCACACTGAGGGCGTTGAGGGTAGGTCTGTTGTCCAAGCTGCCTGGGATCACTAATTATCTCTGGGGGCCAAAGCCAAGACAGGGGAGCTTCTTCGCGATCTCATGCTGATGATGATGCCGCCAGATCACATGCAATTGTAAGTGGAAGAACGGAAGTGGTGGGGATACTAGTGCAAGCCCACACAAAGGGCTTGCAGCGCATCCCAGGTAGAGTAACGTCTTGCCAGCGACCAAGGAAATGTGGCCCAGAGACCCAGCTCAATCTAAGTGGTGCCTGCAGCTGCGGACGTGGAGAAGAATTTGGCTGTGGCCGTGACCTCCGACAAGGGCCTGTGCGGAGGTATCAACTCCTCGGTGTCCAAGCTCACCCGGGCCACCAACAAAACCTTTGCTGGAGGTGAGCTGAGCTCCCAAGAGCCAGGCTGGCTGTGCCAGAAACAAATGCCTGTAGGCATTGCTTTGTCCAGGGATGTCCCTGTGTCACTGCAGCAAGCTGGAAGCTAGGCCTTAGACTCTCCCTGACTCCAGTTGCAGATGTCAAGCACGCAAAATACAAACGAAACAGAGAGGACAAATCTACAGGTTCTACTCCTTGTTTCATTGCTCTGTTGCCTGGGTGATCATCCTCGGCAGACTTCCTTGCTCTTTCACCCTTGGTGATCAGCGGCAGCAGGTCGCATGGCAGCGACTCCGCCGTGCAATGTTCCCCTGCTTTTGGGGAGAAATGAGGAGCGGGCCTTGAGCTACTCTACAAGACAGAGTTGCCCATTTGGAAGCCTCGAGAGACTGTCAGCTCCGCAATTCAAGCAACAAAGGACTAGGACACCCAGGACCCTGCCTGAAGCTCTTCACTTGCAGAGGACCGCACCACCGAGATTGTGGTGATTGGAGAGAAGGGCAAGTCCCAGCTGCAGCGGGACATGAGGAGCTACTTTGTGGAGACGATCAACGACACCGGCAAAGCCCGTATCACGTTTGCCATGGTGGGCCCACCGCTGGCGATGCATGTCTACCCACGCTCCTTTGTGTTAACCTTGCAACCTCAATCAGCTAGATCCAATTCGCAGGGAACGCTGCAAACATGCATGTCGTTCCTGTGTGTTCCAGTTGAGATCAAGGGAGGATGGTGGTCAGGATGAAGACTGGGGGCGAGGGATCTGCAGTTGGAGAATGCATGTTATTTTTGAATGGGTTCTGAAAGCGGTAGACACCTGCAGGCATCTGCTGTGGCTGAGGAGATCCTGAAGACGGAGTACGACGCGGCGCGCATCCTCTTCAACCGCTTCCACTCCGCCATCTCCTTCAAACCCACCATTGCCACTGTGCTCTCACCCGATGTAACCCCCCTTCCTTCTCTCGATGTACTTTGACACTCTGAACCCCTCCACGCTTTGTCTGTGTACCTAAGGCATGCTTGTCATGTCCTTTCAGCATATCTGTGCTTCATCAGAGACAATGTATTCGGAGCACAGCGCCAGCAGATTCTTCTGCACCTTCGTTTGAGTGGGTCTGTCACTTTGCTTGCTTGGCGTGCTGCGCAAATTCAAGACGCAGGGATGAGAGGAGCTCCTCACAGAGCCTCATCAGTCCAGGGCTACAATCTTATCAAAGGGTGTGCATCCTGTAATCAACAGTGCCTCTTTTGGTGTGCTGAATCATGGGCATCCTCTGGAATATACACGAGTCCAGCAGCCGGAAACATTCATTGAGCACTTTTGGTGTTGCAGGCCCTGGAGAAGGAGGCCGAGTCGGGGGCTGCCCTGGACGCATACGAGGTGGAGGGCCCAGACCGAGCCGAGCTGCTGCAGAATTTGGGGGAGCTCCAGCTTGCCACGGTTCGCTTCTGTTCCGATTGGGGTATAAGGAAAAAGGGGGGGGGGTGTCCAAAACACTCGCAGTTGGGGTAGGTAAGCTTCCAGGAGTGATTTTCCAGTCCAGGCATTGCCGCAATATCGGTTGGTGGACGTGCAAGTGCGGCGACTGAAACAAGAGCAAAGAGGTCAGACCAGTCTTGGTTGTCTTGAATTGCAGAGGGGCAAAGCCAGGGGGCGGGTGCGGGTGTGAGGGGGGTGGGTGGGTAGGACGGTGCATGGGTTTGCAGTGGGTTGGCACTGAGGTCTTTGTTTGTGCTGCAGACGCTCTACAATGCCATTCAGGAGAACAATTGCAGTGAGCAGGCCTCCAGAATGTCTGCCATGGAGAACTCCACCAAGAATGCATCTGAGATCCTGGAGAAGCTCACGTTGTCCTATAACAGGTGCGATTCATATTTCTTTCCCTAAACTCCTGCAGGACGTGCCAGATTATTGATAACGAGTCTGGTTGTACATGATTGTGCTCCAGGAATTTCATGAAAACGATGTGGCTGTTTCAGCGACATGAACAAATGCATTGCAGTCTGGCCCACATTGGAATTGGCTTGTCAGTGAAAGGATCATCCTCCACATGCACGGCAATCGTAGACTTTCTTGTGCATTGTATCAGTACTCAACATTCTGTCGTACTTACCGCCTCCCAATTGCTCCTCAGCCGTCCTGTTGTGGCGTTCAGGCTCTATCGCATCCTCCTGATGTATTTGCAGCAATGTGCCTCCAATGCTAGCCCAGCAGACTAAATGAACACCTTTGCTGCAGGTCTCGCCAAGCAGCCATTACCACTGAACTGACAGAGATTATCTCAGGAGCAGCAGCTCTGGAGGGTTGAGAGAGCGAATTCCAGAGTGCCCAGTGGTGGAGTGTATGATCATAGTGTTTGCATGAGTGTTGTGACTGGTCAGAGACAGCAGGAAGGGCATTATCAGAGTAGGAGGGTGTGTATTTTTTGAATACAATCCTCAATTGAGGAGAGACTGTAAGTTTTGCAATGAGTTGGATTTCACGACAGCCCTCTCCCTAACAGGACCTTACTTTTCCCCCATGCCTCCTGCTGGAGGGCGGCGGAAATCACTCCAGAAGCTTCACTGTGCACCTTCATGAGTCATTGCATCCTGCAAATGTTGTAGAAGAGCAGATCAGAGCCTTCACAGAGGCATGTGTGGAACCCTTCCTCTCCCAGAATTTCCAGCCTGGATTTCCCTGTCGGTCTTGGCGCATCCATTCCATCCATTCCATTCAATGTGCACTGATTCGAGCATTCGGCATGATTTAGCAATGAGAGCTTCACTATTTCGACCTCATCTAAAGCTCAAATTGTCGTACCCGAGGTGTCGTCCAGCAATCTCACAGAAGAACAGGCATGTGAGCACTACAAGATGGCCCTTTCGAGCCCAATTGAATGATGTCTCAGGAAATGAAAAGCTAGATGCTGTAGTTGTTCTTGGTGGTGGGTTGGATGCAAGCCAGGCGGACTCCCTACCGCCTTGGGTGAAAGCCAGACTCAACACAGCGGCTCGCATCTTCTCAGAACGAGGTGTGCAGACAAAGGATGCACCTGTTCAAGGGTGGGCAGAGCCTATCAGTCTGTGGAATAAAAGGTCAACTTGATACAGGCGACAATTGCACAATGGTTCTGTGCCTTGGCGGAGGCACGCCCCACAAACCAGCCATTGTTGAGAGCAATGGTCAAGTGCTGCATGAGGCAACAGCCTGCGCCCGCTTCCTTGTAGAAGAGAAGGTACATGTCTGTTGCGGCAGACTGTGCACCACTGTCTCCTTACACTCCAGTGCTCTATATTCAGTGATCTTCAAGAATGCCCTTCACAGCAGCTTGGTATGCAGAACATCCCACCCCGAGCCATCCTCAAGGAGGTTTCATCCTATGACACGGTGGGGAATGGCTATTTCGCCGCGACGATACACGCCCTTCCAGCAGATTGGCGGTGAGGTGCGCTGCAGGCAATCTGCATTTTAAAAACCCCACTGATCACCTGCTTTTTTACTGAAAGATTGCCAAGCAAGTTGTGCAACGCAGAGGAATCTCTGAACAGAAAACTTTGACGGCATTCTGCCAACTCTGTTTCAATTGGCCAGTCATTGTCTGCAGGAACATCACAGTGGTGACATCATCCTTCCATATGCCACGGACCAAGCACATCTTTAACAAGTGCTTTGAGCTTGCTGGGCAGACCCGAGCCGAGGCGTTTAGTCTGTCTTTCGAAGAGGCATCTGACGAGGGCACCATGCCCCCAGAGGTCCTGCATGTCAGGGCAGAAAAGGAGCAAAGAGCCTTGAAGGTATCACCTTGCATCCCACGGGTATTTCATGATGCGAAGGATTCTGTTCTGATTAGAGGTTGCCCAAGCAAGGATTTGATGCTTTTGACTTGGGCCCATCATTACTTACACAGGAACCGGGGATCTGACAATGGGCATTCATGCCTTCTGACAATGCCAATCACCAGATGGCGCATTGGGCAGGCAGTTCCCCGAGTGGGCTAGGAAAGCCTCCTCCCGGTGCTGACAGGAGGTGCTTTCTGCAGGTATGGGAGAGCGATTCTGCCAAGTTGACAAGCCTGAAGGAATTGCACTCGTGGCTCTACAGCACACACCTCTGCTATTCTGTGTCCAGACAGGCAAGTCGCTGGTCTGCTGCAAAACCCCTCACCAAGCTTTATCACACTACATACAGCACAAGATTGGAGAATGGTCATCTGCAAGGATGGTCAAGGTACAGGTACACCGTACAACTTCAATCACGAGCTCACAAGTGTACTTCAGGAGATGAGCACTTCTTAGAATAGCTACATCATGTCGGACCAGAGCAGGATTTGCGAGACACAAACCTCTTGAAGAATGTCTTTGAGGATACGGGACAGGCAGATAATGTTCAAGTATTGTTTCTGCTGCCTCTATGGTTGGACCAGGGCATGAGCAGTTTGACTATCGAGAAAAGTGTGCCATCCTGCAGGCGGAGCTCAACAAGAAGACGGCTGGAGCTGGAGAAAATCAGGCATTACTCGCTTCATATTAGGCATCTAGTTGATCCCGGCTTGCGATATAAGTATTCTACATACGCATGACCCTCATCCGCACTGATGTTGAGAGCGATTATCCGTCCTCAATGCTAACACTGCCCTATTAATATATTTCCTTGAAGTGTGATCAGCGCGTTGCTGTATTGGGTGACAGCAAAACTCTAGGTCAGCTCTGTCAGGGCACAAGGTCTCTCAATAAGGCTGGGGCTCCGCGTGGTCATGATCACGAAACTAGGAAGGCCATGGAACAGGTTTGGGGTGCATATTGACTGGGTTGACATTAGCACTCACAATGTTTGCTACAATCCTTGCACACGGTGTGCAATTACCGGTGTTCACTGCTGAAAGCGACAATGCTTTCAGTCGAGCCACTGCTATTTCCCAATCCCGTGCAGATACGTCATTGTCAATCCGCTTTGGCTCTCCTGCCATTTTACCACATCCCTACTATTTATGGTTGAAACTTGCAATGGGTCTTGCGTTACGGTTAGTGCGTGGGGCGCTCCCAACGACAATTTCTCGACAGGGTGTTCCCAGATCAGCCCAGGACGGCCTCGTCCCAATAAATAAGTGTGTGGGAGGAGAGGAGCATCGCCTTCGGCTTGGTGATCGGGATGTTCGTCACTCAGAGATTGCCCGGCACGTTACTGTGTCAGCACTCCTCTCCAATCCTTCTCCAAAGCACCTGCAGACCGACGACTTCTTCATACAGTGAGGCTTCGATTCTTACCGCAGACTGTCGTTAATGTGATTGCCACATTGATGTTTTGGAATGCAGGAGTTTCGTATCCGAAGTTTTCAAGGTTGGCTCTTGGTTGCAGGGACAAGGCGACAAGTGACGGTAGCAGGACAACCCACGCGGAGAGAAAGGACTAAGAAGAGACATATCGCGCAGAGGAAGAAGGTGAGGTGCCATCAGAGCAGCATCAGCATAGCTGTTCTGGTCTAGCAAAGAGACCCACAGGCTGAACAGTTGCTGTTCTTGCAGGGCCAGGACGGAACACAGGAACGCCCGCGGCTGGCTGTCTACAGATCTAACAATCACATATACGCACAGGTAAATGCACACTTCTATTGTAAATACTCAAGATGGGGATGGCAAACTGGCAGCAGCCCGGAAAGAAGCGGAGAACACCAAATTCCTGCCTCCATTTGCATTCCATGCTCCCAATTTGGTATCCAGTGCACAAAATTCAGCCAATGTTTTGTGCAGGTGATTGATGACACTGAGGGCCACACTCTAGCAGCAGTCTCAACGTTGACGCCCACCGTGAGGGAGAACTTGAAAGAGAAGCTGGGGGCAAACAAGGACGCTGCGGTCCTGGTGGGAAAGACGCTGGCAGAGGTGTGCTTGTCGAAGAACATCGGCAAGGTCTTTTTTGACCGTGGAGGCTTCAGATACCACGGCAGGGTGCAGGTGAGCAGACTTCATGGCAGCGCTAGGCAGGGTGGATGGGTCAGAGTGACATCCTTTTTTTGTAGTGAAGATGGGGGGGGGGGG
>QAXI01000414.1:603569-628970 GCA_004335615.1 Chloroidium sp. JM
GGGGGGGCGGAGACACATCGACCATTTATGGAAGTGACTTATGCTTACCTCTTCACTCAAGACTATCCCAGACGACATGAGCAGCTCGCCAAAGCGGTGCACATCGATCCCCCTAGCCTCGTTGCAGGCAAAGTCAATACCAGAGTTTTTGAGTAGCTCTATGCTGTCCTGGGCATACATGTCCTCTGACAGCTTGAACTCCCTGCAGACAGCAATCGGAGAGACTGGCATCATGCGTGGCCTAGCATCTAAAAAAAGTCACTTGAGGATAGAAGACAATAGTTCTGGCAGGCTCAG
This sequence comes from Chloroidium sp. JM, assembly GCA_004335615.1. Lineage (NCBI taxonomy): Eukaryota > Viridiplantae > Chlorophyta > Trebouxiophyceae > Watanabeales > Watanabeaceae > Chloroidium > Chloroidium sp. JM. The sequence goes on from QAXI01000414.1 coordinate 603,867, forward strand.
CCGCAATCTGTCGATGGCTGCAAATGGCCTCTATCCGTTGGCAGACCGCCTGTGAGAGACTCGGCCATCACACAGCCTCGTTCCTCAGCCACAGGCGATTTCAAAGGTGCCCCTGTGACTTATTTCTGTTGCGAGTTGTTCTCAAAGGGTGTGTAAGAGCCAGGCATGCGACATGTGTCCTGAGACCGCACCTGAAATTGAATTGCCACACACAAAGCTCCCCGCCGTGCTTGGGGAGGTTCCCCTCCGCATTCGAGAAGGTGAGCCCCAGCTGTATGAGCTTCAACATGTCAACATTGCACCTGCAAAACGCAACCGGTGGATGCCTGCACCTGGTTCCAATCAGAGAGTTCTCCCCCAGTCATAGGTCCAACTTGACCGCTCTCCACACACAAGCCTGATGTGTTTGCATGAAGACAAAAAATAACGATTGCTATAGACCAGAGCTTGTTTGCTCTGGTCCTGCTCTCTTTTGAGATTGCAATATGATTCTCGCAGTCCCGCACGAGGTTTTGAGAGAATTGCTTGCAGTGTCCCCTGTCCAACAGGCTCATCAGCAAACCAGCGCTTCCTCTCTGCAGACGATTCACAACCATATCAAATCAGACCAGGCAAGAGGGGGAGCTCCAGGATTTCACCTCAGAGTCTGGTAGTGAAACTCCCCGCTCTTGTAGTTGCCAACCGGCCTCGCCACTATGCCTGGGAATTCTGTGTCTGCACATGGTGACCCATGTTCTCTCCAGGCCTAGTCTGGCCAACGATTGCTGATCACACTGGATGGATAAGGGCATAGCTGTATTGAACTGCACAGCTGGACCCCTACAGATGAAGTTGGCTCATGGCTTACCCATTGCAAGGTAGGGGTAGTCGTCTACAATGTCCCTGATGAGCTCTAGCTCCTCCTCTAAGTTGTCCTGCCATACCTGGAAAACATCCAAACTCGGGTGACTGGGGATGCAGACTCGAATATGGCGATACAGTAGGCAATGCGGCCTGGAAGGGGCTCACTTCTCGAAGCCGAAGAGTCTCTCCGCTTGGGGTCTTCCAAGTAGAGCCTTCAGCTACCATTCAAAATTATCCCTGGTAAGAATTTTCTTGCCATACAACCTCGACCCATATAATCCCAAGAGTATCTGCGTTGTCTTATTGCCTCCTGCTCTACTATGATCGTAATTCTCCAAGCCAGACAAATCTGATGACCCGCTTTTGGACCCCTCTCAGCAGAACTGGAGCCAGGTGCGGAAATTTGATGACAGCATAGATCGCTGAGAAGATGAGCTCGGACACGCTGTTTCCCGTCAGAAACAGCTTCTACCTTGGAGCATACCAGGCTGCGATTGCTGAGGCTGCCGATCTTGACACCCTGAGTGAGAAAGAGAAGATTGAGAGGGATGTTTTCGTGTACCGGTCCTACATCGAGCTGGGAAGCTATGAGGTAACCAACTGTTCTTGATGCTTGGCCCTTGAAAGCTTGAGCACACACTTTGCTCCCAGGCTTGATTCAAGTGTGGATGTACTGAGGTGCTTTAAGCTCAAGGGCCAACCGGCAGTGCTTGCTTTGCAGCTCGTGATATCTGAAGTGACACCATCTTCCTCACAAGCGCTACAGGCAGTCAAACTGCTAGCCCAGTACGTCAGCAGAAAGCTACCGAAGGTATTGCACAAGCACCATTCATAAACAGTAGGCTTGCTTGAGACCCTCAGTGTCTTATCCCTACCTCTGCAAAGAAGCTTGGCACCCATAAAGTCTTTCCGGGAAAGATAACATCTCAGCAAACACTCAGATCAAATGGCTCTCAGTCGTGAAGCATCGCAAAATCGAGTCGACAGAGGGGAGTGGAGGAAGGAAAATGTGTACTGTATCCCCATCTTCATCAGTATGTCAGGAGAAGTGAGAATGTCTGGTGGTGCCTGCAGGAGGAGGTATTGTCAACGCTGCAGAGCTGGCAGGAGGATCGCTCGATAGCAGGAAATGCCGATGTTCTGCTCGTTGTGGCACTCATACATGCCAATGAGGGGAATTATGTGGAGGCTCTGAAGGCATGCCACGCCGGGCAGTCCCTTGAGCTGTGAGCATTGCCTCCTCCTATCTCATCATTTCCTTTCGCCTTTTGAAAATGTCATTAACAGGTTGGACGCTTTAAGAAGTCTCAATAAGATAAAGCAAAAAGCTTAACCAGAACTCACAAATCTGGTGTGCATTTCCGCCCCCAAGGCCGTGTGGGTCAAACCTTTGTTGCAATTTCTGTTCTCAAGAGGCTTGCTGAGGTCATGGATTTAGTGCGTACCGTCCACTGCTTGGCTCAGGATGGCTTGCAATGATTGAACCTGGGAATCACCCAGCCAGATCAGCATATGAGGCAGAAGGGCAGGGTGGCTGTATTCGGCCTGGCAGGAGTGCCCATGTCCACACCTTACAACTGTGTATCTTGAAGCGGGTTTCAATGAGCTTCACGAGGGGAATGTCATGGGTGTGCTCCCTGTTTGCAGGTTGGCAATAGCTGTCCAGATTCTATTGAAAATCCACCGCGCCGATCAAGCCCAGGAAAGGCTCAAGGTGAGAATCCGTCTGCATTTTCATCATCTTAGATTTGCATGACTGCGTCTAAGCCAAGTGGAGCCGTAAAAGAAGCATGCGATGACATTGACATTTTCGATCTCTCCTGTCACTGTATGCAAATTTGCACTTAAAAGTCATGATGCCAAACAAAACGCTGTTGTACAGGCGATGACAGGCATCGATGAGGATTCCACCCTGACGCAGTTGGCCACTGCCTGGGTGGGCCTGGAGCTGGTAGGCCCCTAATGCTGCCTCAGAATTTCTTCTTCTGCTGCTGCACATGGCACTGCGCTCAGAAGGAGTGTGAATAAAGTTGGCGAAAATTTCAAACAATTGGATAGTGGTGTCTGCCAATCATGGAATAAGGTATTGTAATGCAAGCTTCAGCTCCAGCGGATTCAAGATTGGGTGAAGGGTTGATAATAGCGATGTGCCTGCAAGTAAATACAGTTGTCACCACAATCTGGGCAGCATCAAAATACCAGGACAGCTGCTCATAGAAGGATTAGAGAATGGGCAGGGACTGACATGGTGCGTTTTGCAGGGGGGCTTGAAGGTGCAGGAGGCCTCCTTCATCTTCCAGGAGCTTGGGGAGAGGTACAACTGGACGGTGAGTCTTGTCCTTACCGGGCAAGCAAACATGTGTAGTAATGACCCTCTATCGATTCAGGAGTTCCAGCAAAAGCATGCCTAAGATCAGACAGTATGATTCCAGCCAGATCCCCATCGCATTCTACTATGAGGGTGAGAGTACATGCCAAAACGCTGCTCATTCTCAGTTTGACATTTAAGCTGGGCAAGAACTGCATTAATGACGGGGGTCCATCTGCTCTTGCAGTGATGTTTACATGTTCATGAAATGTGTGAAGTCCCACTGCATCAGGAGGATGTGAACAATCCAAATCAGAGGCCATGTCTGCAGGTGAGGTTACAGAACTCGAGTGCCGTCTGCAAGCTCAAGATGGGAGAGGTGGAGGGTGCTGAGAGCCAGCTGCAAGACGCACTCGAGCGGGACGCTAAGAATCCCGAGACCCTGGCCAATATTATCACCGCTGGACTGCTCTCTGGAAAACCTGTCTCCCGTCACTTGAAGTACCCCCCCCCCCCCCCTTCCCCTTCTGTGAGCCAATCATGTGCAGGATCTGACCAAATTCCTCCTCATGCTTTCTACTTAATGACCATAGCAAGCTGCCTATCCTGCCAACCTCCTTACATGATCAAGACCGTGCGAGCGAGTTGTGATGTCAGTTTCAGATGTCCATGGCTTCTTTACCGTCAATAGCCTTGCAGTTAAGGCAGTGTGACTTTGCTTAATCCTTTACAGCAGGATTTTCCAGTGATTGATTACCTTACGTTTGTAGTGGGCAATTTCAGACTCTTGTGCTCTTCAACCATTCCCACATGCCTTGACAGGTGTTGGGAATTCAGGTCCTGAAAAGATGAATCTCCAAGAAAGAACTGTCTGTTTATCCCCTGTGATGTGGTGCAGCCAGCTGAAGACACTGGCACCGCAGCATGCCTTGGTGCACAGCCTGGAGACAGCGGAGGAACAGTTTGCAAAGGCTGCAAGCGCCTTCTGACTGTACCTTTGCTTCCTATTTTGAATGTGGTGTTCCAGGAGTGCTATCCATATTTGCTTTTCGTCATTGGCAGTCACAGCAATAGCATGTCCCCGATAGCGGCAATGTTTGAGAGATGATGGCCTACAGTGCAGGAGACAGGAACAAATCAGTGGAATCTTGCCCGTACACTGATGTATAGAAGGAAAGAAAGAATTATGTCAAGAACATCCTGACATCACTCTGCCGTTCAAAGCATACCTCATTCCACTCCTAACAAGATCTTGCCATCCACTGTCAGTCTGATTGTCCCCAGGTCCCAAGACAACCCAGCCTTTCCACCAGCAATGGCCCTTCCTGTCAGTCATAACACACCCAGGTCCCTTGGCTACAATGTGAACAACCAAACCCTGTTGTTCACGACTGGTGCCGATGTCAGCAAACAGTGAAGAAGCTTGTATGATAAAGGGCAGCCAGTCAGGCGTCCACCAAAACAGCCAAGCCCGGCTTCGCAGACACGGCTGGGTGGAAAGACAGGGAGGACCAGCAGGAAGCCAGCGCTTGACTCCTCCTGCTGCATCATTGTTCCCCCAGTGGTTTGCGCCTCATTAGACGCGGCAAAAAGCCGTTCGAGGAGGCCATGTGTCGCTGTGCAAACTGGGTGAGCCGCTGGGAGGCTCCCCCCAGGTGACAGAAGATGGTGGGCATCTGGCCGTTGCCACCAGGCTCCCTTCCTGTCTCCAACCCACCTGCAAAATGGCAGCAAATCAGATTTAGCTCCCACATCATCCCAGTCATTGTGCCCTCAGACTCCCAAAAAGCTTCTGGCCACCTCGTTACCCCAAAATGGCACTCCTTCTGATACCCTACAGCCATATCCATGTCCTCTTCCAGCCAGAAGAAAGGCCATTGAGGGGGAACTTGGGGCAGGATGGAGAGGACCCTTCCCATTTCAAGCCTCTCCCTTTGCCGTCAACCCGCATTTGAAGGGAACTCGAGCAGCATGGAGAGAATATCAACATCGCTCCCATGCTCACTTCACATGCGGGGAAGAGGCGAGAGGAAGAGAGACGGCACCCCTTCTCCATCAAGCTCGTTCATCGCAAAGCCTAGACCCAGACATGCTGTCCATCTCAGCAAATGAAAAGAGGCTCACCTAGGCCGGCGGTGGAGGCCACTAGGTCATCGTCGTCGATCTCCTCCTCCTCCCGCTGCGGCGCACTGGGGCGCGTGGGCTGCGGCCGTCCCCTGCTGGCAGCACGCTTCTCTGCAGCTTCCTGCTTCCTGCTCTTCGGCCGCTCCACGGCCTTCTTCACAGCCTCTGGTTCCTGTGGGACCTGCACGCGCGGTCGTTCACTATCAGAGCTGAGAGTGCCTTGAGGAGAGTTGCTACTTTGTGACCCCCACTTCCCTTGTTTTGGCACGCAGGAGTGACTTGGGTGTTGTATAGTGGTTAGGAGGATAGCGCGTCGACCTCCAGCTCCCGTTCTACGACTGCTCCTTCTCCGCCCACACATCTTCTCACAGCGCCCCCCCTCCCCACATAAATTCTCCCCCCAATGACCTCCAGAGACCCCTTTTTTGCATGGATTTACAGGGAGAGAATGCTTATGCACCATTCCTTCTGCACCGCCTGCCTGCATCCCCTCCTCCATCGACCTCGCCCCCGCGGTCGTGCATCCCCCTCCACACCGCCTTCCATCGATCTCGCCCCCCGCAACCGTCCATGCAAAGTGTGTGCTCACGTAGGGGTTGTCGAACTCCTTCTGCACCGCTTCCGTGGCATCCTCCTCGCTCTGCCCCGCCATGCGGCGTCGGAAGTAGTCCTGCTCCATGCGCTGCAGGTGGTCGAGTCGCGCGGCCGCAAACAGGTCGTCTCCAGGCTTGGCCAGGTACGGCAGGTTGTGCTGGTTGTAGATGCGCATGTAGTTGCGGGCGTGCTTGAGCATCTGGGCCTTCAGGTTCGCGTTGTTGGGGATGGGGTGGCACTGCCCTATGGGACCTGCGGGCGAATGGTGCGCGTCAGATATGATCCCTTTTGTTGCAGGGTGTCTGTCAGGGGGCTGTGGCAGTGGTCGAGTGGCTAATTCAAGTCAAAGAAGCACAGGGGAATCTGCGGTGGCAGATGCAGATATTCAAAACCACCATCGAGCCACCTTGACGACTTTGCGTTGGCCACCCTAAAGACTTTTGCGTTGGAATTCATTGCGGCTGCATTGGGACATCAGAACTAGGGGTGCTGCACTTCCCAACAGCTATGCAGAGAGCCCACACTCAACTGCCAGGCTCTTTTGCAGTCACTGAAGAGACCTCTCCCCAGAATCGCCAAACAATGAGGCTGTAGGTGATCTCCCCCCTTGCCACTTTGTCTGCAGCGTATACCTCAGCATGAGAGGTTTCCATCACAGGAGTTGCCCTAGGCACAGGACAATGCAGAGCAGGCTGGCTCACCGGGCGCGAGGAACATGGTCTGATGGGGGTAGTGCATGGGGTCCTGGAAGACGGGGATGGGCACCCCGTTGGCGTCCCGCCGCCTCATGTGGGTCACGTCCCCGTCCGGCTTGTCCTTGAACATGCGCGCCTTGGTCAGCACAGACTCCATCTCCTGGAGCATGCCCCTGCAAATGACGGAGGGGTTGCATGGCTGTGTGTGGAGGGGTGAATCGTGGATATGGGGAGGGAGTCTGCAAACTCAGTTCATCCCAACTGTAGGGAAGGACTGAAGTAGTGCACGTGATGCCTGAATCGGCAAAATGGTTGTCTTGCTGCCGGGAAGCTCGAATCAACCCCCAGGAAGACACAGGTGCTCGGTCCGACGCCATTGTGAGCATAGGAAGCCAAAAACTTAATGCCTGCCCCTTGGCACTTGCATGATGTGTTGGGCCTCCCCCTGTCTGCCCCCCATTTAGTTCCACCTTTGCATGCACATTCCTCATGGGCATTGAATGCCTCCATCATCATGCAAAAGGGCAGGAGTCCCCTTTCTCCCCAGAAAGCACCCTCACCTGAAGTCGTTGACTTTGCACACGGGGTCCTTGTCGTTGCGGACCTCCCTGACCAGCCGATTGGCCTCCCACCGCCCGTACCGCATCTTCTTTTTTGCGATGCCCTTCTTTGTGCGTTGCCATGCCTCCTCTGCTCCCGCACCCTTCTCCATCGCCTTGTGGTAGGCGCTGTAGTTTATCGTCACACCGCACCTGAAATTCACCACCGATCCTCAAGGAGAGAGGGGAATCATTCAGGAGTTGCCAATGTCATGTGCGACATTGCAGCGCAGAGAAAAAGAGGCAGCAAAGCACTTTCTAGCTGCTTCTTTCCACTGCCAAGGTTACTTTTCGTGTCACACCCATGAAACAGGGCGAAAAGGGTGAAATTGTATTGCGTAAGTTGGGTCTCAGGGGAGATGGAGGACACATCTAAATCTCACCCTGAGCGCTTCCCATACTTCCACTCGCCCCTATACACCTCCCCTGCTGCTGAAGTGTAAGCCCCCAAGCCATGTGCAAAGCCCTGGAAGAATTCGCCCTCGTACCTGCAAGCACCGTGCTATGGAGGGCCTGCTTTTACCAATGAGTGCCTCCATGCATCATCAAGATTCCACCAGTGGGACCGAGCTTTGCAGTTCTTGCATCTCTCAAGCAGTTCTCAAATACAGGCAGAGCATGACAGGATCAGGAATGCAGCCAAGGGAGTTGCGGTAGATTAGTGTAAGGAGGTTCCTCACGTGTCATTGGGCTCCACGTTCTGTATTCCAGCACCTGTGCCTGATCCAAACACCATTACGCCCTTGTTATGGGGAACATTCACCTGGGCCAGGCCTTCGTACCTGCACCCACACACCACCTGTAAGAAAATCGTCCGGCTTTAGCAAGGTGATGAGCAGCATATGCGCAGCCATGGGGGCTATGGCCAAAAAGGAAATGGCACTCACGTGGTCCCATCATCGTAGACGAAGCTTTCCCACTTGAGGGCGTTGCCAGGGAATGGGGCCAGCGGGTGATCTGCACGACATCCTCCTTGACCAAAATAGCTCAAGAGTCTACCAATTCAAGGAAAATCTGTGCTTAAAGTGCGACCGTAATTTGATTGAAATTAAAAGAAACTTGTCCTCCTGGAAGTGCTTTGCATATACTAGTGCATGGAGAGAGTTGGCACCTGAAAATGCAAAGTACCACTGTGGGTCACCAGGGCAGAGTTCCCTGGCCTCCAATCCCCTCCCCACTCGTCTCAGCCTTGGGGTCTTGTTCCGGACAACCTCGGTTCGCTCGTCGTCAGAAGACATCACTTTTCTGGAGGAGGTAACGAGTCCTTCCGAGCACTTGCTTGGACAAGTACTGTCCAAACTTCCAAACTCCTTTTCAACTGTTGAAGTGCCGCAGGCAAAAGATATGACAGGCTGGGACCCAAACTTGTGTGCGCTGGAACGGGAGGTAAACAGGAGATTGAAGAGTTGACAACGGCAAGCATGCTTAGGTCTGACTTGATCCAGAGACTCTCGCTTCTTCCCACACCAATAAACCATCAAGCACTGTCGAATCACTGTTTCTCCCCAGTGCACGGCATCAAAGCCAGGGGTGCCTCTTCCTCAAAATCCACGCCTAGGGTGCATACTGCAGCTCTGGCTGCTCCATCAGTAGATGAGGCGTCTCAATCAGCAGTACAAGTGGACTTGGGTGACAGGTGAGGCACTCTGCGCTCTGGTGGAACACTGCCGGTGACGCTGAGGACTTTCCTGCCTTTCCAACGGCAAACTGATTCATCGGCCCTGCAATGGTGTGCAGAACATACCCCATCTACATCTCAGAGGGTATCCTTGATCAGAGAGAATTGCTGAAGCGGCACATCCCTGGGAAGCAGGTCCTCATCGTTACAAATGAAACGATAGCGCCACTGTACTTGGAGAGGTGATCCTTTTTAACCTATTACAAAGAGTCATGCGCATGCAACATAGGAAGTCATACTCTCTGAAATTTGGGGTTTACGGAGCTCCAAAGCACTACGTGAGAAGTTTTCACCGTATCTCTCTCTCGCTAGATAGACGCTGGATTGCTTGTCATTTGCCTGATGAAAGAGTGCTGTGTCAATAAGATCGTAGTCCACGCCAAAATCTGGCTGTGTATACTCTGCGTACCAGCAGCATCCATGACATGTCTCCCAACTGCTTAAATTGTCGAGGGGAGGCAATTGCAGCACCCAACGAACTGACAATCTGAATCATATTCAATCCTCAGGGGTGTCAAAGCAGTATCACAGCCGTGCTTGCTTGTCTTCAGGGACGTTGGGGGGATGCACAGGTGGTGGGAGCAATGTTGTCAAGGATGGAAAGTGTGCAGACAAGGCAGCGAACTCAGACATAAGGTATTCAGAACAAAGAGCCCTGCTTGCAGGTGCAAGAAGGCTCTGTCGGGGCTTCAAGTCGAGGTGGTGGTTCTGCCGGATGGGGAGCAGTACAAGACGCTGGAGGTGGTGAGCCGTGTGTGGGACGAAGCCCTGCGGAAGCGGCTGAACCGCAACTGCACCTTTGTGGCCCTGGGGGGTGGGGTCATCGGTGACATGACCGGCTACGCTGCAGCCTCCTACCAGCGTGGGGTCAACTTCATCCAGGTGAAGAGCTGCGCCAGGCTGTCATCATAAACCCCCAGACTGCAAAATCGCGGGTAGGGGGGGGGGTCGCTTGGGCTGGCAGAGGGGGAGGTAAACTGCTAGCCAGATATTTATTGGCATCATTCAATGTTTGCCTGTGGCTCCTTGTATTTCAGCTTATTGTCGTGGCTCAAACATGCTGCTACTCTTGTCTGAATCCTGCATTCTAACAGAGGGGGCTGAATTTCGTTCAGTCCCTCTCTACTCGGCTGAGATCCCCCTCTTGCCTTCCCCTCATGCGGAGCTTTCATGCCCTTTTCATGCCCTATATGTGCTCATCTCAGCAGGCCCTCTTTAGAGCATCTAGCATGTCTTGGCAGGTGTATTTTTTTCCTGGTGTTTTGAGCACCGATGGGTGTCGCAGATCCCGACCACTGTGATGGCCACTGTGGACTCGTCAGTGGGGGGCAAGACGGGGGTCAACCACCCCTTGGGCAAGAACATGATCGGCGCCTTCTACCAGCCGCAGTGCGTGCTCATAGACATCTGCCTGCTGGACACTCTGCCACGCAGGTGAGTTCCCCAATGGATTAGCGACACTTGACCAAGAAGATTTACCGTGCCTGTAATTTATCACGCAAGCCTGGGGACAGCGCCTGTTGATGTATACCTGGGCCCAGCTAGTATTCGTACCGAAAAGAGTCAGTAAATCCCCGTTCATATCCTGTAGGACACATTCGTATCATCCAAGGGGTTGCTGGTCTGCAGGGAGCACGCCTCAGGCATTTCGGAGATCATAAAGTACGGCCTGATAAGGGATGCCGAGCTGTTTTCATGGCTGGAGCAGAACATGCAGGCCCTGCTTGACAAGGACTCCAAGGCAGATTCCCCTCCCCCTCTCCCCCTTTTCAATGTTTCATGTTCTCTAGTTGCCTCCCAAGCTCACGAATAGCGAAGAACCATCCCTGACTGATTTCTTTTGCGAGCTTCACCCATCTCCTAAGGGTCTTGGCAACTGCAAGTCGATGAAACTGGTTCGCATGAAGACAAGCACTCTCTGGAAACTTAGAGCTCTATGTGACCACTTCCACCCCCTCATCCTCAACCCCTTTATCCCAGCAGTATAATCTTAGGCCCGAAGGCGCTCTTCATAGTATCAATACATGAGCTGTCTTCCCGCTCAGTGCATCTTCACATCCCTTCGACAAGATTCAGGAGAATCTTGGTTAGGCAAATGGCCATTTCAAACCAGGAAAAGATGGGCGAGCGAATGAGAGAACGCTGCTAATCATTTTCAGGTCTAGGACTCGTGTTCACAAAATATCTCTATGCAGGCAGTCAAGTATGCAATTGAGCGTTCGTGTATAAACAAGGCTGAGGTTGTGGCGGCAGACGAGAAGGAGGGAGGCGTGCGGGCAACTTTGAACCTTGGACACACGTTTGGGCATGCAATGGAGACGTGGCAAGGCTATGGTACCCCTCCCCCCCTCACCCTTTCCCAAGAATATCACCAAGCACAACAAAGAAGAACACAGATATAAAACGCAGTTGTTGCAATCGCCAGTTTCTGATAAATGCGCTTGATGAACTGGGGGAGCTGGCCTTGGCAGGTTTTTGAGAGATAGGGGCCTTATAAAGTATGAAAGCCGATATTGTAGGCATGCTGAGTGGCAGACGATGTGCAGGTACCTGGCTCCATGGCGAGGCTGTGGCGGCTGGAATTGTGATGGCGGCAGACCTGTCCCACAGGCTGGGGTGGATAGACAAGTCCCTTTTCGATAGGACGCTGCGCCTCATAGAAAAGGCCGAGCTGCCTGTGGCTCCACCCAAGGTGACACCACACTCGCTCTTGTCACTCGGCCTTGAAATTGCTCCCTGAGTGCGCTCATTTGTCGAGGACAGCCTCTGTGGGACACACGGCTCCAAAAGCCTTGTCTTGGCAATATCGAGGTTCTTGATATGGTCTCTGAGCCCAGCCCTCATACCCCCAACCTCTGATCCATTTCAGATACTTGATGGCTGGTATGGAACTTGCTCTCATGTTCCCCTTGTATCCATCGGGAGGAACAATATGAAGCTGAATTGCGAGCTTGACTGATGCAGGGCATGAAGGCGGAAGATTTTCTGGATCTGATGGCAGTGGACAAGAAGGCCGTCGATGGCCAATTGCGATTCATTCTACTTAAAGGCGACCTTGGCAACTGTCTGGTCACTGGAGACTTTGAGAAGGACATGCTTTTGCAGACGCTCAGTTCGTATTGCAATAATTGATAAGTCTCATGATTGTTATGGCATGCTGTGATCTTGCCAGGGACATAATATCTTCAAGGAACTCAACTTGTCAGAGCTGATTTTACAGCTGTCGTGTTCTGCCTGTGCCTCCTGCTCAGCTGTTGCCTGCTTTGCACTAGAATTGATCCTCAGCTATTGCACTTCGTCTCAGCTGCTTTACAAATGACTTGGAAAAGCAGCCTCCCACTGTGTCCCTACTGCCTCAACTTTCATTCCACTGCCCATGCGGACTGTGAAAATTTTTCAGACAGGCTTACCCTGGCAAAATCTTCTAGCAATATTCAGTGACTACACCATCGAGCAAATCTACACCCGATTTCTAGCATTCAAGCTCACTCAGCCTACTCTCCCCTGTTCTGTTGCAACACTCCCTGAATAGATTGACGGCATGAGGGGCACCACTGTATACCAAAGAATGATGTTTCCACGACGCCCTGCTGCACAAGGTGGATGACATCAGAGTCAATACCCCTCAGCCCAAAGCTCTTGCCTGAATGCACGCATGAACAGCAGTAAAAACTTCCTAGATCTGAGAAACATCCAGCATGTAGACTGTCAATCGTCTGGCCCGTCTGCTATCTGCATGGCTGTCAGATCGTCCAGCAACTCTTCCAGGGGGATTTCCGGGAGCTCCTCCTCTTCGGCGTCCGTCATGGCGTCCACTGGCACATACTCCGGGTCCTTGTAGATGGCGATCTTGGACCGCAGCTCAGGGTCCTCCTCCAGCTCCTGTAAAGGCGATGCCACTGCTCTCACATCCACCAATGACGTCTGGCATTTCAGCAACCGTTTGATTCTGGGATCCGATGACATCCATCAACTGGGTGATGGCCAGTGACTGCTCGTCCATGCCAAAGTCGCCCAGCTGGCCAATCAGAGGCTTAGACAAACCCCGTACTGCTTCAGTCATTGCATCTAACAGTGGCACTTACTGTGATAAGACAAGAACCACCAATGAGGACATCCTTGCGGCAGATTTACCGTCAAATTCCATCTCATTTGCAAAACAACAAGAACACTTTGGGACTTCGGGAAGGGCAGGCACATCAGCACATCCAGCGGAGGGCAGACCTGCATGAAGCGCTCCCTGTCCATCTCCTCCCGGTTGGCGCCCGACTCCTTGCCGTGCCGGCCCTTGCCCCTCACGACCGGCTCATCAGCCGCCTCTGCCTGCATGCTCTTCAGCTTCCAGGACCGCTGCTGGCCCCTCTCCTTCCGCCGCTTCCGCCTCGCCTCGTAGCTCTTCCTGACCTGCCCAAGCCCACGAACTCGTCAGACATGGCAGCAGCCAGCATGCAGACTGATTCCCAGGCCAGTCACCTTCTGCCAGCCAAACAACACCTTCAGATGAAGTTTGATGGTGGCAAAGCTGTGTCTCGTTCTCTGGTCCTCTCTCATCGTGACTTCCTTCATAGATGCGCCATGAAAAATTGTGTGAGGATACTGCTCTCCCCACCCCTCTCCCCTGTCCCACACCCAGGATCTCCTTGCTTGAATTTGTCTCCATGGGGGCTACAGCAAGAGATGGCAACTGACATGTAGCTGACTGAGGTGAGCCTTTTCTTTACGGCCACTGCTTGGGAAGGCAGAGGGGCACGGTACCAGTTGTAAGCCTGGTCAAATTTCATGCTCCAGTCTGAGGTACATGATTGGTTGTAACAATAAGTAAGAGGTGTGCAGGGGGAACCACTCGATGCAATAGGTGGCTGCTTCCCAAACCGACTCAGTGTGCTGCTTCCCAACCAGACACAGCGTGCAATCAAAGGGCGCTTTGCATGGAAAGCCCTACCAGGATGACGTCTGGCAGCAGAAGACCCTTCTCTTGAGCCTTCTCCACCTCCGGAGATACCAGCTGAGCCGAAAGCAGGTCGTACCCCAGTACGGTGTCCCCCACGTGCAGCAGGTGACCCAGGTGCGTCCTGGCGCTCAGAATGCGGTCGTTCTTCCCAAAGTCCGATGTCCTCGCCACCTGCAACAGGATGAGAAATTTAATATTTCTGGACCCTAGTTGTCAGGTCTTGCAGATGCATAATGAAACAAGGGCGGGAAGGCATGTAAAAGACAGAGTTGGCATGGCATGAAGGAACGGGTAAATTATTTTTGGGGTGATGCCGCCCACCCTCAAATACAAAACTCTTCGCCTGCTAATATCCAGCGCTCATCTGAGGGTGGAAAAAGGAGGTTTGCAACAATGGGGAGGCATCTTTCTGGAAGCAATGACACAATTAGCACCTGACCTTTCCTCTACCTCTCAATGACTCTCAGCAGAGAGCCATTTCTCAATTTCCAGTCCTCATTGGTTTGTGAGCAGACAAGGGATCCCCACCTGCACATCTGCCAGGGCCATGCGGCTGGTGGAGGCCCCGCTTTCCTCCAAGTCCAGCACCACATATTCCCGCAACTGCTTACTGTTCATCATCGCTCGCAGCGGGGTCTGGAAGAATGTGCCGGCCTGCAATTGGCAAGTGGGAAGTTGGGCTGTGCTGAGCTGTTTTAGGCCAGGAAGGTGTGCTCAAGCAAAGTCAGCTTCTTGGCTTGCAAAGGAATGAGGGGATGGGGGATATTGGAGTCTTTGATTGATGTAGTAATTCACAGACGCTCGTCGACTCTTCTGGACAAGGCACATCACAATTTGTAGGAGCAAACATGGGGGGTTGGGGGTGTACGGTGGGACCCATTGCAGTAATTCCACCAGGGTGATAACGTCAGCATGATCGTGCCCATAGAGAGATGGATGGTGTTCCCTGGGTCCTCAGAAGTGGAGGGTAACTAGCTACAAAGAGTGAGCATACGGGGGAAGTGGCTCACGTCCATATGCACAGTCCTGAGAGAAGCAGGGTCGACTAGCGTGAGCACGTTGGTGACCCGCGTGCAGAGCACCACAGGGTTTATGTTGCCGAATCCGGAAGCCACCTTGGCAGGCAGGCAGATGAGGTCGTCCTGCACAGAGGGTTGTGTTGTCAATGCGATGCATTCAAGAGGCGTCAATCTACTTGGTGAACCACTGCCTGCCCTCTGATGGACACAGGACATTGATTGCACAAGCATCAATAGGGGGTGACAGCCACAGGTGTGAGTTGCAGGAAAATTATTAAGAATCTCTCCCTCTGGCAAGGATCATCAAACATGCTTTTGCAGAACATCTGAGCCTAGTAGGGACATTGTGGAGCCCACTGTGTAATTGGGCACAGCATTCACGGAGTGGGTGTGATGGTTGATCATGCATCATTCAAAAAGATTTTGAAGCTCAGGAAAAGCACAGGGGCAGCCCACCCTGCAGATGGGCACGATCTCCACAGAATAGGTGAACTTGTAGTTGTAAGAGCTGGTGTGGATGTTGTGGGAGACCAGCTGCTTGTCCTGGCGGAAGCGTATGGGGATGACGCTCTGCAGAAAGTCCACAAACTTGGTGGCGTGCGAGCGGTTGCCGAAGTAGAAGTCGACCCCCTGCAGCGACGTAGAGACCTTCGCCTCCTCCTTTTCTCTTAAGCACTTGGCTTGAAACCACATCCCCCCCCCCCGGCACACCTTACACACACCCCATGTGGGACCGGACAGTAAGCCTGGTTTGGAGCTCCAGGCAAGAGGTAACTTCTATTGACGAGCTACGTTCTTAGAACCTGGGGTGCCTGACTTTGCATTCTCAGTGTACCTGCCCACTGTTGCTCATGTCAATTACAATTGCAGCAGAATAGTCCCTCAAGACATCAAGCATATAGAAAGCAAACCCCCCTTTTGCCCAGATTGAACCTCCTATCGCTGGTGTGTACCTTCTGCAGCCCTTTGAGCTTCTTCAAACAGAAGGTGAGCAGCTCTTTCGACTCTGGCTCTGCGTGGAGCCAGTGCTTCGGCGGTTGCAGATACCGCCCGCAGTCCTTGCACCAGAGCACTGTGGCCTGCTTCTGCAGACCCTCTGTGATGTCCACCTGGGTCCGCAGGCAGTTGACACACATGTTGGAGCTGTTGGGCAGGATGCCAGCACCGCAGAGGCAGCAGAGCCTGCGAATAATTACACGAGTGAGGGAGTATTAGGCATAGCTTACGATACTAGTATTTACATCGACGGCTAGCGGTGCTTTTGGAGAGACATTTCGATCACTGTGAAGTTTATCTGAGAAAAATGTGAAGCTCACACATGGCCCTGCGTCGAGGTTGGCTGAAAAACGTCTTCCTGTCTGAGCATCATGATGAGACGCCGAGATGCACAGCAATGGCGTCCAAAATAGTAAATTGATCTATGACAGTGTCTCAGAGACGCTGCGCTCGAAGGAAAGCATGCAAATGTCCAAGACGTGAAGAAGTGTACCCTACCTTTAGTAAATAGGTTCTGAGAATCGCCTGTTGCTGGGCGGCTTTCGCCTGCCTTTCTCTTTCCGACCGTGCTCAGGGCCTGTGGAAGGCATGGTGAAGTACGCGAGGGACCCGGTCAATGCGGCCAAGGCCTGCAAGGTACTGCTTCGCTGCAAAGCTGGGTCAAGATTGCAAAAGAGTTGTGGTAATGGATGATGAAGACAAAGAGCTGGAGCAAATGATCGCGTCAATACATAGTGGACTGTGCTGCTTCTTATAGTTATTCAATGGGGGCTCAGGGTCATCCCATCCACCAAGAACGCAGAGTGTAAATAGCGGCTTTCGGTCCGATTACCCAGAAATGAGTGAGAAGCGTCGCACAAGGTTGTGGGCAGGTGAAAGTGAAGATTGGAAGACCCTTGGTGAACCAGGGGTGTAAAGCTGCTGATCACAGCCTGCAAAGCTCTCAAAAGTAGCTGCGGGATATTTCAGATTGATAAATCCAAAAATGAAAAATATCAAGTCATGATGGCAGGGTTATCCGCTAAATTTTTGTATAATCTGGTGACAGATGATTGCCAAACCCGGTGCCTGTGCAGGCCCGAGGGTCCGACATGCGTGTTCACTTCAAGAACACGAGGGAATCGGCGATTGCCATCCGCAACATGGAGCTGATCAAGGCCAAGAAGTACCTGGAGGATGTGCTGGCCCACAAGAGGGTCATCCCCTTCCGTCGCTTCTGTGGGGGGGTGGGCCGCACGGCGCAGGCCAAGAACGAGAACACCACCACCGGCCAGGGTCGTTGGCCCAAGAAGAGTGCCGAGCTGCTGCTGGGACTCCTCAAAAACGCAGAGAGCAATGCTGAGGTGAGCCCATAACTCATCGCCCTGTGTCCGGGGCTTGTATATGGTCCATCTTGGAAGTCATGCACTGAAGGGATGGGGCAGGTCCCGGTGAAGGAAACGTTTCGGCTGCTCTTGGGTGTTTTCTAGGTTCAGGAGATAGGGTTCACCCCTTGGTGTGTATCACACGTTAGTAAATTCTCGTGAGGAGGCCTCCAAAATTGGGGGGGGGGGANGAAGGACACCGCCACCTTTCCAAGGCTGACATTGGTCAGCAGGTTGCCCAGTGTGTGCACGGCCGCCAGGGGCAGTATCGCCACGAGCTGCACAGGCAGCCCATGTCAGGATGCAAGGCTCCTTAAGCCCCCTCCCCTCCTTCCCTCCATCTGATGCAGCAATAAGCCCAGGCTTCTGGTCCCCATACAGCTGCTCAGGGTGCTGCTTCGTCGCAAGTCTTGACTCGGGCTCAAACCAGCTTGACAATGACTGACCCAGCCTAGAGCAAACTCACTTCAAGGACCTGAACAACTCGTGCGTTCTAGAGTCAATAATACTGGGTTGTAGCTTGGGGATTGCTTACTCCCAAAACCAGGCAGAATTTTCATCAGAGAAGGCTTTTACTGATTGCATCTACAAGCAGCATGATCAACGATGTGCAAGGATGCAAGCATTTAAGAGTATCGATAACTTGAGGCTCAGCCTTGATGTTTTGAGGTGAGGATCTGCAGCAATGCTGGTTGCTGTGTAATGGACTTGTGCCCCACTCTTGTTGGCACTGTCTCTTTAATATTTGACTTGGAATGTGCTGGAAGAGCATAACATCCTTTGGTATTTGTCGATGCGTCAGAAGCAAGCTCAATCTTCTGGTTCCATGACACCAGCAACGCGATCAAAACACCTTCCATCTTGTCTTTAAATTCAAACCCTGAGAGAATCTTATGAAGGGGCTGTAACCATTCCTGTGCCCTGAGACAACAGAAGGCTCCTTGAAAAGATATGGTTCAGCCGGAGGGGCCCACCTCATGGATGTTCTTGATGCTGACGCAGTTGGCATCCGCATTGTGCTTCAGTATGAGCTGCTCCAGGTACAGGAACGTCCGCTTGTGCTCCGTGTGCTGCCGCACCTATGGACCACAAGTTTGTGTCACACAAGTGCATGTCACCTGGCCTCATACATGCCCCATAATTGCGATTCTGAAGATCCCAGTCCACCTCAACTAGTCTTGTAGGCGCCACCCCTGTAAAGATTGCAGCACCATAGGAGCTGTGAGTAGGCCTTTGCACCTTTAAATGGTGGCAAAGCAGGAAAGCTGCGATGCAATGGGAAGCACGACAAGTGTCTGGAAGTAGGAGGGAGTCGGGGGGGCAAGGGACGTGGGGAACCCCGTACACAACAAAAAACTCAGGTACTTTTCGGCAGCCTTTGGCAGCGACACGCCAGTATCTCCCCGATTTCCCAAGATGCGACTCCCTCCCAGTGGCAGGTTGTTCGAGACACAGAAGACGAGAGATCTGGGATGACTGGAAAGCAGGATTCCCTACCTGAACGGCGGCGATCCAGGTGTTGGGGTTGGCGTTCTGCTTCTCGCAGTCGGGGCACATGTGGGTCTCGATGACGTACTCCACCACGAAGGACTGCTGCAGGATGGCACCATTGAAGACCTCGGCTTGCACGGTGACCTTCACTTTCAGGCGGCGCGAGTGCGGCTCTGTCCAGATGAAGCCCGCGTCCACCAGCTTTACCTGGTGCAGACAAGTTCGGGTTGAGTGGTGGCTATTTACATGACAGATGCTTCGTTGATGATGCATCGCTGTGAGCGATGCTGCTGCATGCACCTTTCTCGAGAATGCAGGCCACCAATTGGCTTGCAGAGTCCACTCCCCAGCCTATCCCCCCCCCCCTCTCCCTCTCATTCTTCCTCTTGGTGAGAAAAACCTGTCACTTCAAGAAAAAAGGGAAGATGGAGAGGGATCATGGGCCATTGAAAGGCATGACTTGTGCGCCGCCTAATACACTTATTATTCCAGCCTAGTTTCCGCTGTGCGCACGTTTTACAGCATGGATGAGCAAACTATGTTGAGATATCTGATCAAGACACAGATAGGTGCGTTTGCGGCAATCGGGCCGCTCCCAGAGAGACTGCGGCTGTATGTTGGCCCATGACCAAAATACGCACGGCCCATATCTGAGTCCGCAGGCTCCCCACTGTGCCCCCAACAACCTCAATTCCCTTGCATGCTATTCTCTGCTCCATGACCATCTCCGACTTATCCACGGGGCCCCTGACTGTCATGGCTTGGCCGAAAAGCTTGATACCCAGCAATCCGACCTTACTATAGAAATGTCACTTTCCATAGCGGTCCAGAGCCCCACCGTGTCCTTGGAGACTTTGGGCCTCTCATGCAGGTTGAATGTCCACATCAGCAGCGCCAGCGTGCCACCAACAGCAAACTGCAAGAAGACATCCCAATTCGCTGCAGGGCTGCCAGGTTCCTTTCAATCGCTGGATTCTTGGATTCATGGGCATTGCCGAATGCAAAGCTGACTTTCAACTGAGCACTTTAAAAGCAACCCCATTTGCATGCCACGAAATGAATGACGATGCAAGCCTACCTGGAGGGTGGTGAATGTGAAGGGTAAGGGGACATTTTTCAGGACGGTCTTGTTTGCTCTGCAAAGAATCAGGATAAATCAGCTCCTTTACGCATCGGCAATGCGCAGTGGCAGCATAACAGTCTCAAGTGTGGGCTGCTTACATGTTGAAGAAGGTGTTGGCTCCATACCACCCTGCGAAGAGGAGTCCCAGCAAGAGCACACTCTCCTTCTTCTCGGGCACTGCAACGTACACAAGCGATTGACCTTCTCTGATCAATTTCACGAGCCATTTATTCAATGACTCTGCAAGTGATGTCCATCATCAATTGCAGAACGCTCACCTGTTTCAACGGTTTCAATTTCAACAGGTTCAGATGGGCCACTGGCACTGGCGCTAGCTCGGCAGAGGCCTGGCTGTCTCGAGGCGAATGATGACTTTGCATCTGCAAGCTGCAGAGGACGGAGCTGAGGACGATCTAGATTCCTCTGCTTCACGCTTCTGGTGGTTGTCGCCCGAAGAGGAGAGGATTTGACTGAGCACACCACTGGCAGTGCCCTACTGCCGGATGACACCATGCCCGAGCACATCTTGAGTCTTGTACTGCACTACAGCTACTCGTCTCAATCGGAGACGATACGATTTAGCACCGTTGCTTTTGTTGGACACCCCACCCCCCCTTCAGCTCAAAATCATTTGGAAGGCCAAATTTGTGGAGAAACTTACATGCCGCGTACAAACGTTTCCCAAGCATTTCTTTCAACCATCTCCAAATAACGGGGAATCTCAAGCCTGCCTTGCTGTCTTATAGAGCTCTAGTGTACAGTCTGAACTACAAATTGAGAAGCAACAACAGTGTTCGCTGCAAACAGGACTGCGTTCGCCACCCTGCATGCTCATCGACGGCCTGCAGCAGCCCTGGCCACCTTCCTCTGCTCTTCCGAATCTGGCTCCAAGATCTGCCACAAAATGTAGAAGTCAGTCGGTGTACATGCATTACGTCTGTCCTATGCGATGGCTGACACTGCGTTAGAGGGGTGCCGGTGGCACTCAGCAGCACAACAATCCCCAGTCAACTTGTGCATCCTGAGGACACAATACGTTTGTATTCAGAGACTAGGGTATGAGTTGCTGGGTCACCTTGTCAATGATGCCGTACTCTATAGCGCCCTGTGGGTCGAAGTACCGCGGTCTGGAGATGTCTTTCTCCAACTTCTCGGCTGTGTTCCCCGTGCATTTTGAAAGGATGCGGATCTGCACCGCCCCACTGTCAGCTGTACTCAATGCCTGACAGCACAACAGCACGAGACACATGCATTGCTCCCAAGCTCTCATGCACTGCACGGCTCAGAGCTTCAGAGTAGTGGGACTGAGACTGATTCGGGCAAGCAGGGGTGTGAGCCGACTCACAATTTCCTGCTTGGTTTTCCGCACTTCGTTGCGGCGTATGTCGATGTCGGTGGCCTGCATCTGGGTGAAGCGGGACATGGGCTGCCGCAGCATGATGGTGCCGGATGGCAGGGACGCCCTCTTCCCCTGCACGACACCCTCATTGTTCACACCTACTCTTGGCCATCGCACACCCTCCTACAGATCAGTCCTCCACATTCTCATCCCCGCCTGCCGCCGATTTGCATGGGCCTGACCTGGCGATGGAGAACTCAATGAACAATGGAGTAATCTCAAGTGGAATCAACTGTAGCGGGGTCGGTGAAAACAAAAACAAAAACCCGCCTTTCACTCACTGCAAGAACCCTCACATCATAGGCAGACTTGCCCATACAGACTGCAGCAGTGTACGACGCACACATACATGTTCCACCTGTTCCCTCTTCAAAGCGTCCCCTCGTGATGGTGTCACTGCGCCATGAAGGCATCGCACGGGCGGCAGTCGAGGGAAGAGGGACGCACCTTTTCTCCGGCGGAGAGCAGCATCGCAGCCTCCCCAAAGGCGTTGCCGACGCACAGGGTGGAGACCGGCGGCTTGACGTACCTCATCAGGTCGTAGATGGCCAGGGCCTCGAATTCGTACCCCAGCGTTTCTGCACCTTTCTGCACATCACGGGGCGACTGGATTTCCGACTTGTTTTCAACGGTCTGCACCTAGCTTTCCCTGTTTATCGCTTGCCAAGCTCATGAGCACAGGTGATGAGCCTCCATGGGCTTGCCATGGGAAGGAGGCTCTCGAGGCTCTGTCCGCTTTACCCAAGTGCAGGATGTAGGAGTTGAAGAGCATGGACATTACCTGATGGGGATGTGAATTGCTCACCTGTACTCCCGCGGAATTGATGTACATCAGAATCGGCTTGGTGGGATTGTCATACTGCAGATACATCAGCTCTGCCAGGAGCAGCTCTGTGACGGCGGGGACTAGTGACATCCCCTGCACAGTAGGGTGCTTGAGAAGGGAGTGCCAAGCATAAGGTTGCCACCAGCCTACCACAATTTCTGCAGAAGTTCTGGGAAATAGAGATTTTCTTCCCATGTTATTGGAACCAGTTGAGGATTCGAGATAGCCATGAAGCTCAGCTGGAAAGGGCACACCTAGCAGCAAACCTTTGGCCTTGGGGCAAATCACCAAACTGTAATTCATTTCCCCTGAAAGTTACCTTGAATGCTTTCCCAAGATCAACTTGTTCACTACAAATGCAGGATTCTGGCACATATGCTGTCACCTCAGTCAATTGCTTATTGGCCCTCTACATGGAACTGCTGTCCACTGCTTGAGAGGTGAAAGGATTTGTACCAGGTAGACAATTCTTTCTTTGAACAGGAAGGAAGGCAGATCTGGGGGCGTCTGCTCTGTTGCATCTCCTTGGAGCATGGGTATGACCTGCATTCGGAATACAACTGTGCTATGAAGCGGTTCTGAGTCCACTGCAATTGCATGCAACTCCACATTCAAGTAAAAATTCTCAACTCACCGCTTGCACATTGAGCCGACTGGATCTGCAAGGTGTACGTCCAGTATTCCTTCTCCTCGCTGGTCTGAAAGCTTTGGCAGTGGCAGTCCTGCTGGGCAACGAATTCCTTCCACACTGGTTGCGAGTCAGATTTTTCACAGGCGTTCTCATGACATGCAAGTAGCGTAGCGCACTCTTCTGGAATCCTAAATTGGCAAGAAACAAAGGAGCAATTCGCTGTACAAGGATGGGGCCAGGCTGGCACTGAAGACGCCCACCTCGTGATGATACACTTTTAACCACCAGGGAGCGCTGATTCGGACCTCGGCGCTCAGTGCCTGTTCGTTGCATGGGTGTCGCTCAGCCTGCTCAGCATAATTGCGACACAAGTGTGAGAGCTGCCTAAGATGAAAACAAGCAATATCTTCGCAGCTCTCGACACCAAGAAGGACAAGAAGAAGAGCAAGTCTTCCAAAGAGTCAGGAGATAAGAGAAAGAAGGAGCCCAGCGAGCCCGACAGGTATTACAGTCAGATCACCTTTGGCAATCGCCCTTTGAAACACCAGGTGTGCAAGGTAGCTTTGAGCTGCGCTTAGCAGGTGATCTGAGAGGCAGCATTGGCGTCACATTGCCTGTTGTTGCCCGCAGGGCCCAATTATTGCAGCAGCAGCTCTTCTCAGGACGGGACAAGCCTGCAGTGACCAATTGGGCGGACACTGACGATGAAGATGACTTTGATGACGACATTGGACCACTGCCCTCGTCATGGGTATGCTGCACCTGCAAGAATGCCTCTGCTTTACGGTGCAAATTTTTGGTCAGTACTGGTGTGAATCTCGCAGAGTGTACGAAAGAAAATGGGCAATCGCAGACATTCAACCAGTCTTATGAGCCGAGGGTGCTCCTTATGTGTGCTGGTGGACATTTCTGTCATTGAGAAGGGTGATGAACAAATGCATTTGCATGCAGCTGCCGACGAGTTCGGCGAATGGAGGCGCAGACAACAAGGCAGAGGACACAGACAGTGATGAGGTGGGATTTCTATTTGTTTTATCCCTGCTGTCTCACCCTTACTGCAGGATTATTTTGTTACTTCATACATGCAAGGCAGTCAATTGCAGACAAGTTGCTGTGCGATTTCCCTCATCACCAGAAATCATCAGATTTCATCACTTTCAGCACCCATTCCTGCCGTGGTAGCTCTCCTTTGCATGCCTCTTCAACTGTTGCTTTTGAAGGAGCTCAGTGGGGGGAGATATGGTATACGCGGGGGTCATGCCCACAGGATGGTGCAAATTCTTTCACCCCCCGTTTCTGATGATAATGGTGAGTGCCATCAGCATGGAATGCTCAGATAGGTGAATGTGGATGTGTAGGAGGCAAGGCGGGAAGAAATCAGGGACGAGATTCATGAGGCCTTAGGCCTTGAGGTTGCCAAGGATGATGAAGAGGAGGAGGAAGAGGAGGAGGAAGAAGAAGGCAAAGGTGCCCTTCCAAAACTCTTGTCGAACATATCTGTCGATCTTTCACAATACCAGGACACATGGCCCTGGCAGCAGGTATCCAATTCATTGCATTGATCCCGTGTTGGAGCTGTGCGTGCTTGGATCCAAAGCTTGCTCCTCACAGCAGCACAATATGCAGTCTGCTGTGTCACAGAATACTTGCTAAATGGCTGGAAAAGATAATCATTCGCCATGCACACTCGTTCGAGATGAGACTGTGTCGCCTCCCTATAAAGGACGATTACACTCTGATTGCTCGAAATGGTGCCTTTCCTTGACCTAATGAGCACTGGCATCTGGCCAAGCTCTGCATGCCTCACCTCTCCATCTGAAAATTATTTATGTGGCAGATGAGGAGCACGAGCCTGCTAGCCGAGCCGAGCCTCCTGCACCCAGCGAACCCGCTCCTGCAAAGGAGCAGGAGAGGCAGCTGTCAAAGAAGGTGGGATGACCCCTGCGTAAACGTCTCAGCGACTGTGTCCTGAGACTCCGTTCTGTAGTGTGGTTGGCTAGTCTGTCTTTTTGAAAACGGCGGTGAGTCAATATCTGGTATGATGTCAACGAAGAACACACAACCAGCAAGACAGGTTGACTGTCGATGTCATAAGAGAAGGGCCAAGTCCGAGTGTGTCTGTGATCAAACAAAGTTAGGTACAATGCTGAGTTCCTGGTCATTGTTGCAGGAGCAGAAGAGGTTGGAACTAGAGGAGATGAATAGGGTGCTGGCAGAGTTAGGCATTGAGACGCCAGTTGCAGAATCGACAGGCAAGGCCGAGACTAAAGGTACACCACAGGGCAACTCTGAATTCTGGACTGACAAGCATTTGGAGCGGAACATCCCACATTCCTCATCAGAGCCTGTTCTTCTTGCAGTGCAATCTTGTCAAGACTGAGATAAGAACAATCATGCTGCTTCTGCCACGCAAATTTGCCACAAAAATGGAAGGGATCAGAGGGAACCCGAGGGGGGGGGGGG
>QAXI01000414.1:664704-699506 GCA_004335615.1 Chloroidium sp. JM
CCCCCCCCACTTCTGTGCTCGGCAGCCCCCCTCCTGTGCCTTGTAGCTCTCCATATGGCCTTTAGTGGTGCTTGCAGATAGCCTGCGCATTCAGGGAACCTCGCAATGGTTTCTAAACTTATCTCAAACACTTGCAAGAGTGGAGGATTGGGGTATCTGGGGTCAGAGTCATTCTCTGATTATAGATTGGCTCGGCTGGTCTGCAGTGGTGATGCCATATTTTGCTACAAGGAAAAGGCCTGAGTGAGCAGGGGATCCTAGAGTGATCAACGGTGTTTGCATTTACCAAGCAGAATTGCTGGCTATAGAATGGCTGGCTTTGGAATGGAGTTGTCAAGCGTGCAGGCACGCAAAGATTCCGAAGAGCGAAAGAGTGATATAATATGGGCGAGAGTAAATGTGTATGTACATCGTTGTTCTGCTGGACGCAGAGACAAGAGATCGCAATCACAAACCAAGGAGGGTCACGTTTTTCAACGTGGGAGGAGCGACAGCAATGACTGAGCTCAGGCTCATTGCAGGGTTGTGCGGAGATCCGATGGCTGGCAGAGAAGATGGGTGCCAAATCAGCCACGGTCGCTGGGTTGTCTGGGTTGGGGGACATTATGCTCACCTGCTATGGCAGCTTGTCCAGAAACAGGTCAGCTCCACCTTTAGGCTATGGCTCTCTTGTACTCTTTAAGGCTGGTCAGCATGCACTCATGTGTGCAGCTAGTTTCAGTTTGCAAGCGATCTGACTGGAATACTGATTTACAGCAGCAGCATCTCAGGCTTACAGACACAGCCATCCACAGTCTCTTGGATATACATTACCAGGCATTGCTCTTCCTATTCTCCACCGGAAAAGCTGGTGACTTAGTGCAAAATGAGGGCTTGGGCTTGTAGACCTAGCCATGCTCCATTCTCTTTGCAATCCATTATCTGGCATGGCACCAAATTTTCTCATCCTAAAAAGCTAGTGACTTGGTGCACAGAAGAGCGAGCTGAGATGCTGAATTTTGTTGCAGGTCTGTGGGTGTGCGGCTGGGCCAGGGGGAACAGCTGCAAACGATATTGGCCAGTAGCAAGCAGGTGGCCGAGGGCGTGAGCACAGCCGGGGTGGTGGTCAGCCTGGCCAGGAAGTACAGGGTCAAGCTGCCGGTCTTGACGGCCGTTGCACACATCCTGGACTCAAACCTGTCCCCCAGGCATGCTGTCGCTGAGATCATGAATCTGCCTCAGATAGAGGAGAGATGAGGTGGTGTGGGGAAGCACGCTGGACAGATATATTCCATTTTCCAAACACTTGCTTGCTTTGTTTTGTCGCATATTGCTGAAGTCGTTTGACCTTCCTATTCAGCTAATATCTCAATTTTGGTGGCAACAAATTGCAAATCTAGGACCGGCAGCGCTCCCGTCTGCCACGATTTTGAGTATAGGAAGTAGGATCAGTGTTCACAAGTACGCCCTATCAAACAGGAGAGGTCCTATTCAAGCACTCAGAGGCGTCCGCATATGGTACAGGCGTTTTGAAATGATACAATCTAGGCAAAAGCTTGCTTTTCTTGCTGCCCTTCAGCGCCGCTGCTCGACTCCTTCCCTGATCGCAGAGCACGTTTAGCCTGCACAGCAGCTTTCCTTCAAGACTGCATGATTCGCTCTCAAAGGTCATGAAGGAAGACCAAGCTGCAGAATGAGCATATGATACCTGAATAAGCATGATCTGGAACAAGGCATGGTACTATCTCAGCAAAAACATCCAAGGATTTGCACCAGGAAATGGTCATGATGAAGAAGAAGTGGAGATGCTGCATGCTTCCGCCACATCAGAAACTGATAAAAAGACACACTTAAAATTGTGCCAAAGCAAGAAAACGGAGGGTGACATAAGATAATTGTCCCGGTCGGCCTGGGGTGAGAGGGCGCGGGAGGGTGAGGGTTGTGCCTGGATGTCTTTGACAGCCGCCTTGATGGCATCCTCCGCCAGCATGCTGCAGTGCAGCTTGACGGGGGGCAGGCTGAGGTGCTTGGCGATGTCCCTGTTCTTGATGGTCATCACCTCGTCGATGCTCTTGCCCTTGACCCACTCTGTCGCCACGCTGCTGCTGGCGATGGCAGAGCCGCACCCGAAGGTCTTGAAGCAGGAGTCGGTGATGTTGCCGTTATCATCCACCCTGGATGGGTAGCAAAGGCGTATTACAGGTTTTGTGTGGATGATCTGCCTCAGGCAAGGCAGGGCTGCACACGTTCTGATGTGGGGGTTTTGAGACTCCTCTTGCCGCCACAAGACTCCTCTTGCCCTGGTTGCTGAGAGAAAGAGAGGGTGTGGGCGTCGTATGTGACACTTCCGCTCCTTTATTCTCTAAGACCTCGTCCCTTCCCCTGAAACCATACAGACCCTCATCCCAAAGCAATTTTCTAGAACACTCTTCCGCCTTAGTGCAGCACGATTGCTCACGAAAACAACAAATTTAATAACAGTTAACCCTGCATGATCCCCATCTATGCCGCTGTGGGGATGACTGTTTCACCCGAATCCCTTGACCTTGGATACCAGATCTGCTTTGGTAAAATCTTCCAAGGGGACAAGGTGGTGGCGAGAGAAACTGACCTGATCTGCAACCTCATGACATCTCCGCAGGCCGGGGCTCCCACCAGCCCTGTCCCCACATCCACGTCACCCTTCTCAAAGCTGCCCACATTCCTGGGCTTCTCATAGTGGTCGACTACCTGCAGCAGGTCACAGGGATACAATTTGCGACGGTGTTGTGCTTGACGGCCTCTTGCACTTTTCACGGGATAATTCAGTGGCCACGATCAACTGTCAAATTATCACGCAACAGTTCTGCATGTTGCAGGATCTGTCTTCTGCAGTGAATCCTCTGCAATATAAACAGGTGTGCTATCCATTGATTTCACACAGTGGAACACATCAATTATTCACATCAATCCATTGGTGACTGCTCTCCTGGCTGAGACACTGAAACACTGAACACGCGATGTATGTTCAGGAACAGCACCACCGCGCGCGAATTAAGCAAGTCAAGCGCGTACAGTGCACTACCCTTTCTGTCAGATTGTACAAGCAGTGTTCTAGCCCATAATCAGCCATACTTGAAAGCTTACATTCTTGTGGTAGCTTCTTTGCAGTGCCGGGAGGAGTCTGGTCGATGCATCGATCTGTGAGAGCTTTCTTGTCGTCTGCAACATCTTGGTTTTGGCTTTGCCGTGCATTCACTCCGTTTACAGACGTGGTCTGTAAATCCAGGTTAGCATTTGCAGCAAGGTGCCTAGAGTACTGCCTAGAGTACAAGGTTCTCACTTTCTCGACAGAGACCTGTGGGACAAGTACAATTCATAAGGGACTCACCATGCTAAAGTCTGGAGGCCACACCTGCCACATGAGAAGCATTCGGCACGCAACACTATGCAGACCAGGAAGGCCAGTTGTGCAGACGCGACGCTGTATTACGAACGTGCGACAGAGAAATTGTCGCCTGCGTGTGGCCGCAGATGCTTCAAGTAGAAGCCCGGGGGAAAACACCAACGCCCTGGTGAGCTTGGAACACTCTCAGATGTCACGGAGAGTGTTATCGCAATTGTAGATAGCCTGCAGATCCTGCTGGTCTAAACAATGGGAAGGTAATTCATGTCATCAAGCTTTGTGTTGCAGGCTCCAGTCCAAGCCAAAACAGCAGTGGGGAAAATGGTGGAGTACTACCTGCAAATGGAGCCTCATCTTTTTGATGCTGCCGTCGAGGAGCAGCTCCAAGCACTCCAAGACGAGAAGGAAGAAAAAGAGAAGCAGGCCAGAGAAGCCAGCGACTCCTCCGGCAAAAACGAGAGTGAAATGGTTCTTTACAGGTCACAAGCTTTCCACACCCCCACCATGCTACTTGTCATTTCATTTGATGCAATGTAGCCGTGTTGATCACAAAGAGGGCTTTGGTGCAGCAAGGTACAAGCTGGCAATAACTGGCAGCTGGGCGGGTCGGGATAGAGGGGGGGGAGAACCTTCCAGTATTTCCTGTTTTCCGAACTTGTGGAGGTTGTCCTTCAGTCCTTCAGCACACACAGCAACACATCGCTAGCCATGTCAACCTGACAGAAAGACTGGAGCAGGAGGATTGATGAAGCCAAGAAGGGGGAGTACAGAGCGACCGTGGAAGACATCATGTACGTATGTGTCATGGAAAAATTCATCAAGCTTGGGGTTCCCATGATCGCCCAGCTTGACAGTCAGACAGACCATTCGAGCGGCCATTTCAAGAAGTTGACTGAGGTGATCCTCCTTCTCATCAAAGCTCTGGGAAGACTGTTTGCATGCAGGTGTGCTGTCCCCAATAATAAGCAAGGTTGATGGCGCGAGGAGTGAACTGTCAATCTTAGATGCATCACTAGTTGAGTACTCAACATGTATGCTCATGCCATTCGCTGTGGAAATCCAAGGGTTTTTCGTGGGCCTGCCTTTGCCACATTGGCAATTAGTAGAGGAGATTTGACAACTTTACTGCAGGGTTTCCACAGTCAAGAGGCTCTGGAGATGGTCAAGACACATGTGCGGCATCTAATGGGGGAGGCTGTCATGCAATTTGACGCATCCGTTGTCAGGCTTCCCAAATTGCAGGCTGTACAAGTGAGTCCTACCAAATACCCACCCTCTGTCTGCCCCATCTATTGGACAGCACAATGGAATTGGCTTGACCATTTTGTCAACCCAAGCAATGAGGAATTGCATCCAACTCCTGTCGGCTGCAGATGTACGTGACTTCCATCATGTTCGGCTACTTCCTGCGGCGCTTAGACAGCCGCTTCCAACTCGAGCGCTCTGCAGGCCTTTTGGGCCAGGTGACCTTGCCCCCCTGCCCCTCCTTCTCTTTCACATTCATTATGCACATGGTGCGTGGATTGGGCTCACCAGAGATGGCAAATTGTTGACTGCAAAAAGTATCAAGGTTGCACCACATTGAAGAAGGGTCCCCCCCCCCCCTTTCCCCGCTTGGTACTTGCATCCTCCCTGGATAGTTGATGATAAGCACAATATTAACAGGCAGGGGTGTCGGGTGCCATATTGTGGCGCTACTTGCTTCAATGTTGACCAATGTTGTACTTCCTATTGATAATTTCTTTTGAGTCACAAAAATTAGAGATTCACCCCAGCACAAAAGGTCACAAGGTGGCAATGTTCATGGGACCCAATCCCGAGATATTCTGCAAACTCTACAAAGTTTACGGGCCTGTGAAGAGATTCATCTCCCCACTTGATTTGAAATGAAGCATGAGGAGAGGAGGGTATGAAATTCGCTCAGATGGGCTTCACTGGGAAGCAGGCAGACCCCAAGGAGGATGCCATCAGCAGGCTGGAGAAGCTCTTCAACCAGGCAGACAGCATGGAAATCTCAGAGTCGCCGGACTCCCCGTCCTCTCGGGAGACCAGCAGCAGTGGCACTAGCAGCAGCGGATCAGGTGCCCTTCCCCTCCCCCCCTCTTTCTCCGCTCTCTGCAGCACTCATCCTGTCCATAGGACATGTGCAAGCTGTTGTTGATCGTTGATAATTGCCAGCTATTCACAAGGCTCTTCTTAGTTTCAATATTGACAATGTACATATCTGTGCTGCACTTATTGTCTGTGCGCGTATCCCTCTCAAGAAGCACAATTGTTACACACTCATGGAAAGCCAGATATGCACAAGCTTCCCACTGAAATTTCAGAGCTTTGTTCCTGCAGTAAGGGCAGGCAACTACTGACGTGTCATTATGTGATGAGGACCCCCTTCCTCAAGTGAAAAAGCGGGAGCTGCTGTGAGAAGCCTGGGAGCAGACACATCTATGACGAGCTGCAACAGCTGAAGCCCTGTTTATTGTGTCACAGATGCTGGGTCTGGGGCAAGCGCGCAGGAGGCAAAGAAGGGAGCCCTGAGGGACTACATCGAGAAGTTTGGGCCGGAAACCGTACAAGAGATGGCGCGCGTCGTGAGTATGGAGGCCTCGCAGCTGATAGAAACGCAGACGGTGGGGCTGTTTGGGGACTACCGCGTCCTCCAGGAGCAGATGCGGGTCAGTATCCTGCCCCTCTCTCCTCTCCTCTCCTCATACACATACCTGACTTTGATTTTAACCGATCTTGCAATCCTCCTACATAGTCCAACCCTGACTAGCCACTCAAAAGCTGTGAATCATCACTTCAAGCATCCGATAGTGCAAATACTGCCGCTGCGACCATCACAACGCTGTATTACTGAGCTGTGACAGCAAACGTGTCCAAAATAGGCGAAGGGAGAAGACAACGGCACGCGGTGTTCCCGGTACAATGGGCATCGGGCATCTCATCAAGGCTGCATCCTGACATGATTTGTGGCTGGCTGCAGAACGCGGTGGGCAGCAACTTCATCTCCATGGAGGACCTGATGGAGCGCGTGAAGAAGGAGGTGGAGGCGGGGTCTATAGAATCCATCGCCATCACCGTGGGCACCCAGAGGCGGGCCATCCTGGAGGCCATCGCTTTCGGCACCTTCCTGCGGGACGTCGAGGACAACATCAACTCCAACTATCAGTACCTGCTCACGGCCAACCCGGCCAAGCCGGACGGCCCAGGGGGCGGCGGGGGTGGCAGCAGGGTCAGCATCCCAGGGGGGCTGTGATTACGTGCCGACGTTTGCAGGAGAGTATTGCGTGTGTTTATGCAGCTGTTCTGACGATTAGTCCTCCCCATTAGAAGCTTTAGAAAGTGAACACAATCCTTGCTTCTCTCCTGAACAGCTTTCGGCTCGCCAGCGATAATTATTGCGTTCAAAGGGGATGGAGTAGTGCTATTTGCCTTTCTGGGATTTTGCAGCCGCGTCTCAAGGCCATGTGCTCTGCCTCGCACAATGCATGGACTCTTATCAAATCCCCTGTTCTGTCATAACCTAGTAAATTCAAAGTACGAATGCTCTGACTCAGTTTTGCCGTGGTTTCTGTGATCTTTGTCTCGCAATGGGGAAGTGGTGAGGAAATATATGATGGTATTCAACGCAATCCAGGCTTCAGCTCACTCTCAAAGGTTAAAAGAACACCTGGCACTCCCCCCTCTCCAACCGCCTGTTTCCAAGATAGAAACCTTGCAGTGTTTGAACAAGAGGTCTTGGCACAAAGATGTTCGGTCGCTGTATCCACAGCAACAGCTTGTCAGGGCCTCGCCAATTAGCACATCCATCGACGCCGTTTGCCAGACTTTCACCAAGGTGATTTTGGCTGCATCGTGAGTATCACCGTCATGCATGAGAGTGCCAGTAAATGACCTGAATGGGCATTGCATGGCAGGTGCTCTTGTTCAAGAACAGCATACGAGGGAGACCCGCACTGCGTTCGAATCGAGCACAACACAGACTACTCCACCACCTTTGTTTTCTCGGAATCGGAGGCGAGGGAGCTCATAAGGGTGCCGACCGCTCACCTCGGTGACGGAGTACACCAGCACGCCACTCAGCACTCCAGCCCAGACAGTAATTCAGATGCTCAAGAGGCAACGAATGGGGCAGCAGCAGCAGCACCGCAATCACTGGCCAATTCACACCCCTTGGCTGCCCTGGAAGCCACCCCAGCCTTCCACCACTCCCTACCTCCTCAGCAGCATCGCCACACAGCCGGCAGTGCTGCGCTGCAAGCAAACGGGTCAGTCGTAGGTGAGGGGCGCCTGCAAGATGTGGGCGGGGACATCAGGGGATTGGCAGGCGGGGTGCCCCCAAACGGCAACTCCGTCGTTGTGGAGACCCCCTGCTCCTCGCCAGAACCAGACAGAGGCTTGCGGGAAGATTTGAGCGGCAGCGGAGGTGACGAGGTGAGGGCCTCCCTCCCTCCCTTGCCACATAGCATTGCTTGCGGAATCGTGGCATCACTAAGCCTGGCTCACATCAGGCTTGAGGGTCCCTGTCAAAGACATATCACTCAACAGGGCATCAGATCCTCCAAATGGGCACAAGGGTCAGCTACCGCTTACTATGAAGGGGCTTGGGCTGGTCCTTGTGGTATGCATGATACCATGGCCTGTTTGGGAATCGAAGGAAACACTGGCATCAGCTTAGGTCCTGTTTCTCTTAGTCGACTGAGGAGGTTTGGAGAATCCAGCATGGCTTGGTGTGCAGCTTCCTCGAGGATGAGTTTGCGGGACAGGGAAGTATGGCATCTCTTCCCCTCCCCTTCCTCCCTCTCACCTTCACAGGGGCAATGATGGAGACAGCATAAAAAGTGGGTGTGTTGATGGTCAACATTCGTTGCTGGAGATGGGTTACATGGAATGTCCAGGCTGTTCAAATTACTCAAATTCTGTTCCTGCAGGTGAGGGCCAATCTGGAGCGAACCTGGTCTGCTCAGGCTCACCAGCAGGAGCCAGCCTCTTTCTCTGGCAGACACTTCAACCCTCCCGGGTCATTTCCTCCCCCTGCGCAATTCCTGACCCGTAACCCTCAGTATTCCAGATGTCCGAATGCGGCACCGCAGAGCTGCTGGTCGCACCGATGTGGAAAGCAATGTCTGATGTGGGCCTGGTGGCCAAGTCCTGCCATTGCAAACTTTGACCAGATCGATCATGGCTTGAGTTACCATGTTGCAATGGCACCTGAACATTTTCCAAGTCCTGTGTTGAGAGCCCTTCCTGTCCTCATCTCAACTTCATAGTCTTGCATATCGTTCAGCCATGAGCCCCTCGTTCTTGGCAGACCCACAGGCCAAAGTGTACATGAAGTGCTGCTCAGCGTCTGCTGAATCAATTGCCAGTGCAGAGCATGTCTCACAATCATCTGTAGATGACTGGTAGAGGGATGGGGAATGGATAGCCAGGACCCCAGCATGTGGAGTTCACGCTGCTTTGTGTAGGGGTCCGAGGCAAGACAGGCAGACTGCGAAGCAAATACTGGCGAGTGTGGATGTGGAGAACGACGCGGATATGAAGCTGTGCGGGGCCTTCAGCAGCTTGTGCCGCAAGGGGGAGCTGGAGGCTGCGCTCAACCTGCTCAGCAGATGTGCCCAGGCTGGCAGGGAGACTGTGTTCCGAGGGTAGGGATCCAACCCCGGCAACACGGACTGATCTGACTTGTTCAACCAAGCCCCGTCACCCCTGTTTGCAATTTCTCAATTTCTTAGGCGGGAAGAGGTATCTGGAATTGTCAGGGCCGGGGTGGGTGCAGGAGGGTGGGAGAGTAGGTCCATTCACTTACTTCCTTATATACAACCCCAATGCATGGGGGAAGGGGGGGAGGGGGGGAGATGTTAAGTGAAAGAGGCACTGCACATTGATGCAGAAGCAGGAAATGTCACATGATGCTACTACACCTAGTATCGATAGACTTGACCTCAGAAGGGGATTTGTTTTGGGCAAGACACCCCTGTCAATTGCTGAACTTCCCCTCTGACAAGTGTGAAGGTTCCAATCACCAATCGCACGAGACTTGCCATGAGCTTGCAGATGTCTTGCAAGCAAATTGCCTCACCTATGCAGATCAGGCGCAGGAGGAAAACAGACTCTCATCCTCTCCCCGTCTCATCACGGTGACTGGACAGACATTTCAAACGAAAAGCAGGGTACATCATTGCATACAGACATCGAGCAGGGGCTGGGACGTGAAGGCATGCAATCAGAGCCGGTTTGCCGCAGGCTCACACAGAAGGATTTTTTGGGCAAGGCGGCCAGCCTGAGGAGCGCGCAGGCGGTGAAGCAGGCGTTCAGATTTCTGGAGGCGCTGCCGCAGGATTGCACCAGCCTGCACACGTACAACATGGTGGTCACGGTGTGCGTGAGGGCGCGGGACGCAGCGGCGGCCATGAGGGCGGCCGACATCCTGCGATCCACGGGGCGCAAGCCGGATTCGATGCTGTACAACAACCTCATCACGGGTGAGCAGCCTGGTTCTGCGTTCCTGCCGGTGTCAGGGGCTCTGAAGAAGGGGGGGGGGTTGGGTTGGGGGAAGTTCTAGTGCTGCATAGATGTTGAACCTAAATGTCAGGGAAGCGATCGAGGGGGGAGGGACGTGAGACCAAAAGTGTGTGCAATGCGTTTCAAGTTTGTTTCAATCCTGCTCCCATGGTTGTTCAGATAGCAAACGCATCCTGATTACACTGTGCTGATGTTGGTGAAGTGAGCAAAATCGCTCGAAGTACCACCACACTCACATCCCGAGCTTGAGCCTCGTTCAATGCAGCAGAACTTCTGCGTTTGCCAGGGCAACGTTTGTATTCAACAACAACCTTGGTCTGGACCGCGAAAGGCACTGCCAACCAAATCCGAGCACTTCTTTTTAATGCCCCCGCTTGTTTGGCTTGCAGCCTGTGGAAGCGTTGGGGATGCGGACTCTGCCTTCCGCCTGCAATCGGAGATGCCTCGAGACGGGGTTGCCATTGACAAGCAGTCGGCCACGTCCCTCATCGATGCCTGCAGCCAGGAACTGCTCACCACCTCTGGAAACCAGCGGCGGCAGCGCTTGGTGCTCCTTGAGCGAGCAGGTGGGATTTACGACCCTCCACTGGTCTGGGTTCTTCCACTGGTGCCATGAGCATTACAAAAACACCTCAGGAGGCATGTCTCAGCTCTATGGCCTGATCCTGAATTGCTTTGCCAGGAGAGTCAGCTCATGCGGAGCAAATCCACTGACCCGGTTCAGTCCATGTGTGAATCTGGGGGAGCGAGGGCTGATGCTAAGCTTACGAAGTTTTGACATCCATGAGCGGGAGGATTGGCGTCAAATGTCAAAGCAAAGAGGAAGAGCAGGGTTGTGGGGATGATTCAATCGAGTCTCTGCATTCATTGGGCAATTTCCGAGGCTGCTTTGCCAGAGGACTCTCCCATGGGCAAAATATCCACCCCCTCTTGCCGGGGTACATGCGCGTCTCAACCAGAGTTTAACTTAGCTGACAGTCAAAAGTGGTGGCGCAGGCAACGTGCTGCAGGACTTTTTTAAGAAGCACCCAGGCCAGATGGACCAGGCCCTCTGGAACGCCTTCATCACGGCGGCGGGACGGGCTTCGCAGATGAATCGGGCTGTGGAAACGCTGGAGCAGATGGAGGTGACCCCCTCCTGCCTGGCGTTTGCCCTTGCCAGGATGACCCAAACCCCTCATCTTGCGGGACAGGTCCTGGTCGAGAGGGGGGGGCGCACCCCTGCTGTCGTTGATCAGCCAAGGGATCGATGCATGTTGTTGCATATACTCCGCCCTGCTTCACCATAAATAATCCTCAATCCCAGGGCATCACCCGTGGTCGACAACCAGATTGCAAGTATGGCCTTGTGACAGTCACAGCTGCCAGGCGTATCCGAGTAATCTCAAGGGAACCCCAACCTATCATCCCTTCCCAATCGCCCCCTCTGCGTGCCAGAAAACCAAGCTGCGGCCGGATGGCGCGACCTACGGGGCCATGCTGGACGCCTGCGTGCGCAACGGCGAGAAGGCGCTGGCGCTCAAGATGTACCGCCGCGCGCTGGATGCTGGGTTCACCACCAACCAGCACATCTACACGGGCACCATCGCCGCTTGCATCCCTGACCGCGACTCGTCCACCGCCCTGCAGATCTTCAACGAGATGCTCAGGTAGCCAACCCCCCAACCCCCCCTCCTCCCCCCTTCTTTCAGGATTACAGGGCGTTGGTGGGGTGTTGTAATAGGGTGGGTGTGCTTCAATCTCTTTGTATGAGGTTGGAGGGGAGGAGGGGGTTGAGACATGTTCACCAAGCAGATCTCAGAACGAGACGCTCAGGCGCAGCCTGCTGATCCCCTTAATCTTGGGTATCTTGGGTGAGTATTTGTGAGACCAGGAATTGACTGCCTGCTGCTGAAAGTGCAATTGAATAAGAGTAAGGGGCAGAGGAATTCTGCAAAGCAGTGCACAAGCCAGCAGCAGAATTTACTTCAAAGCACTGGGTGTCGGGGTCCTGAAACCGCGGGCAATTAGGAGGGCGGGGTCTTTGGGCGTCATACTTCCATATGGAAATCTCAGTGGCAGAGCATAGCAATTGTGTCATGTCAGCTCAATGTGCCAAGGGACAAGGATGTTCATATTTTGGGCTGCAGCTTTGCACAGCTCGGAGAACCACAGAGCTCCACCAAAGTGTCCATCGTGTATGAGCAATCCATTCATGTGCGTTCCTGGTGGTGCAGGAACGAGGTGGTCCCGGACGAGAAGCTGTACGGCGTGCTGGTGTCTGCGGTGGGGGCGGCCGATCCCGCCGCTGTGCTGACCATGCAGCAGCACCTGCTGGAGCAGAAGGTGGTGCAGCCGCAGGTGTGCCTCAATTGCAAGTGCACCACGATCTTGAGGGTGGCTTACTAAGGGTATCTCTTTGTAAGATCTTGTATTTTTGTGCCTGTATATGGAAGAACAAGCTTGTTCCTGTCATGTGTTAATGTAATTGTGTTGTGAATTGCTTCATGGGCATCATGAGGGCAGGGTCTGTTCTGGGATGGATCAGTTTTGAGTGCTTTAATGGAACGACAGCGGATAGGGAATGAATTTGTGGATGAAATGTCTGATTTTGCTGTGTATTCTGAAATTCCTGACCCTGATTTGGCACGCAGGCGATCCTCTCCAGCATCATCGGCGTTTTTCTGAGCAGCAAGGACCTTGAAACGGCCATGCGGCTGTTCCGGGAAGCCCAGGTGCTGCTTTACCCCCAATATGAAATCGCATCCACACCAAATGTGCTCTGTCTGAACCTCAATGCAGATGATCCCCAGGCTTCCCTCGTTCGAGGTCCCAGGCAGGATTGGCAGAAAGGAACTGATTGGGTTGACTCATTTTTCCCCGAGAAAGGGTGGAGAGCAGAGCCTTCTGAAGTATGGCCACATAGTCATAGACTGCCTTTCAAGCAAGCATACCAAGAGTAATTGGCTGATATCCCTGTCTCGGCCCCTGGGATGTTTCAACCTGAGAGGCAATCATATGTCCTGACTAGATGATCCTCTGGGCGCAGGAGACGGACACGCAGCTGTCGATGCACACTGTGAACGCGATGCTGAACACCATCGCCAAGACCGGCGACCTGGAGAAGCTGGTGGAGGTGGTCACCCTCCTATCGAAGCGTGGCTTTGTGGCGGACAAGTACACCTACTCCGCCATCCTGAACGCCTGCCAGCATGCCAACGCCGGCGAACTGGCCTTCACCATCTGGAGGCACGATCCCCCACCCCCACCCCACCATCTCATTTACTCAATGAATTGTGTTGCACTGCTCGTTCGCACTTTTGACCCTCCTTTAGAGGGTCGGCAGACTGACCAAACACCTGTGGTCCTTGGAGTCTCCCTTATAGATGTGCCGCAGGAACTTGCTTCTGACACCCAGAATTCTCGGGGATAACAGCTCCCATGTTGTTTGTCACGTACTTCACCCCTGGCTCTCTTCACCAGAGGCTTGTAACTCTGTGTCTGTCTGTCCACCACTCAAAGGGTCGTGCCAATTATTGCAATCACAGTTAAAAAGCTAGCAGGCATCAGAATAACAGGCTTGGACCCCCAGAATAACAGGCTTGGGCCCCGGCGCGGTCGGCTGCCAGGTCTGGTGCATGCACGGGCGTGAAAATGGTCTTTGCAAGAAGCACTGGAAGGGCCTTGCACGGGAGGTATGGGGCAGACGTATTCAGACAATGGCATGGTGCAGGCTGATGCAGCACCACAACATCGCCATGGACGAGACCATCGCGCTCATCCTTATCCGCACCTGCTACAACCAGATACAGCTCAGCCACGAGCCCTACCACCCCAACGTGAGGCCCTGTTTGCCCTGCCCTGTTCTTCTCTCACTTGGTACCCTGACAGACCAAGGACAGAAAATTGATGGCTTTGAGACCTTGCGTCCCAAGGTCACACCACCAGGCGATGATCCTAGCTTTGAGCTCGCTGATAGAGGAAGGGTCCAATACAGAGCTTCTCAAGTTGAGCGGAATGCTGGAAATGTGCTGGCTTCCAGGAGGCGTGCCCATCAGACAAATCCCTTTGTTGTGCAGGACAGGATGAGAGGTACATTAATTCATATTTCCAACTTGAAAGTCCTCAAAACCAACATCTTTCGTTGTGAAGGAGGATCGGAGGCATGAGGAGGAAAAGGACATCGGCGAGCACCTCTGCCAGCTGCTCTCCGGCCAGAACCCCCTCCCCCCTGCGACAAACCAGGAGGAGAGGCTGCCCTGGGGTAGCAGGGCCATGTCTGTCTATCAGGTGCTCCACCCTGCCCTTTTTCTCGCTAACCCCCTTTTTTGGAATGGAATTTAAGATCAGCTTACGGCTAATTGCAACTAGAGCAGCATGTGTGATGTGTCAAGCTGCTCCTGCAGAAGCTGGTGTCTGTGGGCGTGAAGCCCAGGCTGCACATTCTGGAGCGCCTGTTTGCCTGCCTCAGGCTCTGGAACCTGCCCGAGAAGGGCACCTTCAGCACCACCTATGGAGCCGAACTCAAGGTGCGTTCATTATTGTGGCACTCCATTCCACAGGCTACCAGGTCGAAAAGCAACGGGAATCAAGGTTGGAGCAACAGAAGGGCCCAAGTGCCAATTGCGCCCCACAGATGCAGGAGCACAAATTTGCCATATGCGACCAAGCACCAGTGAGGAGAAGGTGAAAATATGATATGCCATGAACGTGCCGTGCCCCGCAGATGCGGCAGTACCTGCTGCCGGACGGCAGGAAGACGTCGGCGCCCCAGCACAGCACGGACGGGCTGTACGACAAGCGCGCCTTCGGCATCCTGGAGGAGGCCATGGGCATCGGCTGCCTTCCCAGGTTCAGGCCCGACGTGGACGGTTTTGTCGACCTGCGGGGCATCCCCCCTGTCATCGCGGAGGTGCTGGTCTTGAAGCTGCTGGCCTCCCTGGTCGAGTCCCAGAGCAGGTCGGCGGCCCCACACCCCTCACCCACCCACTACCTTCCCATACTCCAATTTCCCTTTTTTTTGGGCTGTGCACCTGGTGGACAGAGGCACCTACGCAAGCGTCTCTGGTCAGATTCACGCCTGCACATCCTTGTGTGAACGCCCCCTGATGGCTGTGCCTGTGTGCCAGAGTGCCAGCGAATGTCTGCTTCTTGATGTCTATGCAGCACGTCTGCTTTGCAAATCAAATGATTACTTGTCACTCCCTGCCCAGAGATGGTCAGCCACAGCAATTGATCTCGCAGCAGCCCCCCTCCCCCCCGGGGGCTGCGAACATAGTAAAGCACAGTGAAAAGTTTGCAATGCCAATTTTCAATGTGGGCATCGGCGAACCTGAGTGCAGGTGAATCCGCAGGAAGTTTCTTGACAGTTGATAAGCAATGCAGGCGGGCAGAAGTCACTCGCATTGCCCTGAAGACGCCTCCCTTCAAGGCACGATCCCCCCACAACGGGGCAAAAGGGGCACCAGCCAAGCCATCTCAGCCTGACAGGTGAGCAGAAATGTTGTGGTGCTCCCGTGTAGCACAAACACATTAGGGGGAACGTCGAGACAGTATGCATTGGGCTGATTCATCTGGAAGGTCATTCCTCAAAGCAGGGCCTGCTCTGTTGATCCCTCTGAGAAGAGATCCCCCCTTGCAGACCACCCTGTATCATCGCGAAGATCACTCGGTGTCTCCTCTGAGGGTTTTCTCTCGTAATGGGTAAGAAAGTGTGACTGGCTCTGCAG
The DNA here is from genome assembly GCA_004335615.1 of Chloroidium sp. JM. Classification (NCBI taxonomy): domain Eukaryota; kingdom Viridiplantae; phylum Chlorophyta; class Trebouxiophyceae; order Watanabeales; family Watanabeaceae; genus Chloroidium; species Chloroidium sp. JM. Next base: position 680,302 of record QAXI01000414.1, read on the forward strand.
CCTGAGGATCACAAACAGCTGCCCAACTGCCATGGTCGTGACTCAGGATCACACAAGTCCCAATCTGCACTGTCTTGTCAGCAGCCAAGAATCAAGAGGGTGGGGAGTGATGTGAGGTTGTTTGCAGCTCGCAACCGCTGAACGAGGAGCGCAGGAGCTGCAAACAGACTGGCCTGGCCATCACCAAGCTGCTGAGGCGGTTGGACCTGCGCACCTCTGGCAAGTCTGACAGGGGGGACATCATACTGTCCGTGGAAGTCCTGCAGCGATGGAAGCGCCTGGCTGTGATGTGAGTCATCCCTTCTCTGATTCCTTGCTTCTGCTTGTGCTTGTGCTTCTGCTTTCCTCCCAGAATTCCATGGAGATGTGTGCCCCGCCCCCTCCCCTTCTTCCCCTTGGCAATCCCGGAGGATGAGAGTGTAAGCTTCTCTCTCCTTTTCCCCTCCCACCCCTCCCCCCCGGTCCCTCTTCCCCCCAACCCCCTGCTTGCTGTCCTGAATGTGCAATAGAACTCGACGGACTTGCCTCAAGGCCACTCTCCTGCTTCAGCCATCAGCAAGGCATTTGTTCTGAGCGATCTACTGGATTGCAGGGCTGCCTCCAGCATTGAAATGGCATCACTGAACAGCGTCATGAAAACCAGCCGCCTTCGGACGTCCATACATGACCAGACGATGCGCATCAGGATGGGCATGGATGACGACAAGGAAGACCCCTGGAAGGGAAATGAGGATCTGTGGAATGCTCCCGACAGTGTGTACTGAGGCTTGTCATGAAGTGATCCCTGCTTGGGCAGCTGTTGTCTTGAGTGTCTAAGAGAAGAAACTCTAGAGAGCACAGTGCTCAATTGTATTATGTAGGCTTCTCATACCATGGGAGCTGTTCACGCAATAATTGATTGTCAATGATTCATAGAACTCAGATTGGGGATGTGTGACAAAAAGACAAGGACAAACATGCTGATAGCCGTGCTACAACAAGAAAAGCTGCACTGCACCCAGTCAGATCAATATGAGCCAACATTTAGTTGAAATCGCAATTCGCCTTGACAGATTGCCCAACCACACAGACTGCACAATCAACAGGATACATGGTACTGTTTCTCTGTAGCTGTGTGCCGAGGCTCTTCCAGGAATCATTTGCCAGGGAGAACTTTTCAGGCCTGGAGGCATGCCAGGCCTTGCGGTCGCATGCTCTGTAGGTAGGGGTAGGGTGGATGGACCCCCCACCCCCTTCCCGGCCAACTTCGAAATGGGGACCGCATATCCGGAAGAAGCACTCCATCGAAAGTTGGATGCAGTGCAATCAGCAGTGACACTCGTGTGATCATTTTGTGAGCGATATTGAGGAGGTCGCTGGAACCTTGTTGGCTCTCGGATAAATTATGTTTTCTTCGTGAACAAGTACTGTGCCGCATTGACTCGCATGTCGAGACGATCTCCTTCGTCGTCCCTGGTTAGTGGTGACATGGGCGATACAACCGGAAACTTGCATCCGTTCTTGGACCGTCAAAAACCGGGCTCGCGAACAGCAGAGGCCGGCAATGTACTGCTTGGAGACTGGGTGCCAGGTAATATACTGCTTGAAGAAGGAAGAATGCCGTATTTCTAGGAACAAGCTGTCGATCCCACGAGGAAGCGGCAAATCGAGCACTGGCATACATCTTGGTTGATGGAAGCTTGTCATTCCCACCTGGACATTCACCGATTTGGTGGATGAGGCCTTCCAAGGAGGAGACACTACACTTTGCCTCCACACCACCCCCTCCACCTCAACCTTCCTGATGAGAGCCACAAGACAGTGAGAAAGTAAGACCTACACAAACCTCCACTTGGTGTCAGGACGGTGTCGATGCAGGCGTGTCAGCTCGCAGCAATCAGCCTGATCCAGTGGATCACAAGGTGCCCTTCACATACGCCCAGGGCCATTCTGCCCTGGCAATAGACCCAGCATTCTCAAACAGACGAGGCAGGAGATCCCGTTGGTGGTGGATTGCGGGCCTGGGCTCACTTGCTCTGTTGGCCTTGGTTTCCTACACGATGGGAGGGCATGGCAGCACCGCCAAAGGAACTCCGCTGGCTGCCATTGGAGAGGGAGAGACGCGAGAAGACTTCGTGCGTATTGAGGGGACGCAGGTCAGGCTTCCTACAACCTCCCTCCGTATGCCTGAAACTTATGAGCCAGAGTGATGGGTGTAACGCCTACTGCCGTGCTTTGAAACCATCCAACAGTAATTCATCATGCCACCTTTTTCGGTCATGCAACATTGTGATCATGCAATGAGTCGACAGGCTAGGAAGTTCCAACAGGTTCGTCGCATCAGACCTGTCACTTCAGCTGGGATATGAAAAGCTTGCAGAAGAAGTCTGGGATTCATAATTTGCGGCAGTCAAGGTAATGCTTACATTTGTGGTCTTGTGGTGCAGTTCATGCTGGACTGCCGTCCCTTTTACATTGCTGGATTCAACGCACATGACCTCGTGCCCAAGGCGATGGCAACACCTTCAGAGCACAAGACTTTCGGTGCGCTCAAGCCCCCCACAGTCATCAGTCATGACCTTTTGGAGGCCTCCACGAGCTCGTCCCTCAAGCCTGAGTCCACAGCAAAGAAAGCACTTGTCCATGCACTGGCATACAGGGGCGCAATCCCGCCATAAAAGCTATCTCATTGCTGCCTGCACAAGGGAGGAAAGGTCCCAGTGTCGAGATCGTGATGCAGAGGGACGTGATGGCAAAGAGCTTGCCCTGGAGCTGCTCAGGAACGCTTCCAGCTATGGTTTGAATGTGGCCCGCATCTATGCCCACACTGCAGACGATGAGCATCCTTTCATGGTGAGATTTCCAGCACCCAGGCAGGGATTGGGCCCTCAGGACTCACGCTTGACCAGTTGTGGGGCGCAAGGATGAACATGGCAAGCCTTCACATTGCCTCAGAGACCTGTCAGCGTTTTCTATGCTAAGGGCTGAGCCGCGGACCACTCCGCTGAACGCTGGGCCTCATCCCCCTTTTTTTTGCAGGTGAAGCCTGGCGAGATAAGTCGTGATTCACTCGAGATGATGGACTACATCATGGAGACTGCCCGGGGGCTGGGCATCAAAGTCATGTTGAGCTTTGCTGACAATTGGAAGTGGCAAGGTATGTCTGACTGTCTTGTCGAATTACTCTCTCCTTGAGGATTCCCTGCTTGATTTGCATGAATCTGAACACCTACCTCATTTTTGCGCCTCACTGGACGATTCTGTGCACCTTGCTTAACATCAATGCCTTATCTTGGCCGAAGGTTTGGGGGAAGGGAGAGGTACAGGAGCTAGTCTCAATTGTCTTTGCTTGCAGGAGGGGTAGATCAGATGTTGGAGTGGAGCAAGACTGTGAAGAAGCGCACTCAGCCCCGCCCGGCTGAGCAGAACGGCGATTTTGACGATCAGGTGCTACCTCCTACACCTTTTTCTTTTTTCCATGCCCTGTCCTCTCGATTCCCGTCACATTTGTTTCACTGCTAAAAATTCACAGCAGCAGCTGAGCCGAATGGGCTGAAAATTGTGCTGCTGTCATCACGGGATTTTTGTGAGCAGATTGACTGTGTGAAAGCCGTTCTTGCCAGTGAAGCGTGATGAAAGAGTGACAATTCATCACCAGTGACACCGCTTCTCCTCAGAAGACCAGGAACTCGGTTGAGCTCTGATTGCCCGTTCAGGTGCTAGATGTGAAGACCAAGGAGTATGAAGTGGCCCGCCACTCGCTCTTCTTCAACGACACCGACGCCAGGAAGATCTACAAGCAGTACGTGAAGGCCATCATCACGCGTGTAAACTCGGTCAACGGCCGCAGGTACAGTGAGGACCCCACCCTCATGTCATGGGGCCTGCTCAACGAGCCGCGCTGCGAGACTTGGCTGGTGAATGCCCCACCACTCAGCCTTCCTGATTCCTGTATTGTAGCGCTGCTGATGGGCTTGCAATTCTGGTTCTGGCGAGCCATGCCGAACCCAATCTACTCCGAATTGACCTGAGCGTTTGCCTCCGCTCCATACATTGTGTCTTGGACACAGGGTCAGCTAGGTCTGGCACCATATTCGATCATCATCTCTGCATCTCGCCAAGCAGATTATGGAGAAACTGACCTGCATGGGACGCTGCTCAAGAAGTGAATTCTCAATTGTGCCTTGTGCCAGGCAGGGATTGTTTTGGTGAAGCCAACTATTGCTGAGGATGATGTAATAACAGGAAAACAGAAAAAAAAAGGGGATGCTGCCTTGTGGCAGCTATTTGTGCAAGAGGAGGCTCTTGCAATTCATTCAAAGGAGGCTCCAGTAGAATACTGCAAAATTTGTGGGCAGGGCATTGAAGGACCTGTGCTGCAGGTGCCAGAATGCAAGCAGACGTTCCAGTCTTGGGTTGAGGAGATGTCAGCCTTTGTAAAATCCCTCGACCCAACCCACCTGGTATGGCCCGCTTCAAACGCATTACGCTACTTGCAGATCCACTTCCACCGAATTTCAATTGCAATTTTCTTGGGAGCATTGCCATTGTCCTGTGCCGGTCCGCCCATTCCCCTTCTTATGGATACCCACATAATTCGAGACGTATCTTTGAATTTCACTAGTCGGTAGACCCAGGACTGTGACAATGGGCAACATCCAGGCACCAGATTCCCTTGATTGGATCTCAAACACTGCACGTATGGTAAGCCATAGAACAAGTCGTCAATAATATTGCTCACCTTCAACACTGTTCTGTATGCCATCAGCCTGGTGATGATTGCTCAGTGCCGGTCAAAGCTGCAGAGGCTGCAATGTGTTTTCTTCTCAAGCAGTTCACCTATTAATTGCTGGTCAGGTGACCATCGGCTCGGAGGGCTTCTTTGGGGAGGACTCCATCAAAGTGAAGAGCAATCCGCAGACGTGGGGCAGCCAGATCGGGCAGGACTTCACGGCCAATCACATGCCCAAGACCATAGACTACCTCACCGTCCACATGTGGCCAGACAATTGGGAGAGGTGGGAGCGGAACCCCAACTTGCAAAATTGAACAGGCACCTGTTCAAAGCTCATTTAGTTGAAGGAGTGCACATCCCAGAAATCCCAGGCTCCAAACGGTACTGACACAATCAGAGAAGACTTTGTAAATTTGAGAAGGGGGAAGGATGTGTCTCAGCGTGAGTATCCATGACTGAATAGCACATAGGACAGCACACGTACACATTCGATCCTTGAAGTATTGCCTGCACGATCTGCAAGTGAAAGTCCAAGCCTGCTGACAGCTGAAGAGTCCAGCCAAGCTCATTAGAATAATTTCAGCTGATGTGATTTGAACGCAGAAGGAATCTCAAAAGGGCTGCAATGCAACGCTTGTTTGCTCAGGGTTTGTGTGGTGGGGCATCTCAAGTGCTGCAATTGGGTGTGATCAAGGCATTTTGGAAAGCTGTGAACAGAGGTCTGAAAACTGAGTCGCCCCTCGCCTACCAGATCAGCCTGAAGAATGAAGTAGTTGTGCCAGCAGTAGTGCATCTGTTGCCGAGAGTACAACGCACACATGTCATAAGCAGCGCTGCGGGGAACAGCAGATCTCAAAAGCTCATGGATGGTAGACTGATCCCTGCAAAGGCTTCGGAGCAATCTCTGAGAGGTCGTCTCCCGCAGGCCGGAGGAGTCGTACCAGCAGGAGTGGCTGCAGGCCCACATGGACGTGGCCAAGAAGACGCTGAAGAAGCCCCTGGTGCTGGAGGAGTTCGGCAAGAAGCTGGTGGCGGGGGAGGACAATGTGCTGTTTGAGCAGGCCATCGACCGGCTGCGCAACCCGGTGTACGAGCGCACCTTCCAGATGGTGGAGGAGGCGCTGAAGAAGTGAGCCCCTGGCCCTGCTCAGCCAGGCGTGATCTGCCTCTGGCTTGCTTCATCGTGCTGCAGGCTTTTGGAGCAGATAATTGGTTTGGCAATGCTCCTTTACTGTCAAGGGGCAGGGGAAAGGGGTGGGGGCAGGGCGGCGAGGTTCAAAACGTGGGGCTCTGCATAGGTGCGGTTTTCCCTCTGTCCCAGCTCGCTGGTCAACCATTGTGGTACCAAAGTACCGTCAATGAGTTGGACTCAGCGCTCTCCCTACTTGGCGTTCTGAATGTTTCATTTTATGAGCTGGCTAGGCCTTATCAACTCAGTAGCAGAGTGGGACCCTGTGATGCCATGATATGCAAATTGAATTCCTTGTCAAAGCAGACAAGCATTGGTTCAGGGATTGGGCAGAGCACGCTTTCAAGCTCCAGAAATCAGGTCACACTCGCAGCAAAGAATGGAAGCAGGTCACTCCTGGAACCAGCTTCAGAGGGGGAATAGCTACAGGCTGTTCCCGTCCTCCACCAAAGCGCCTGGTGTATGAAAGCGATCAAGGGTGTCAGCCTGAGAAGATGGGCTACATGCAGGGGGCAGCCGCTGCAGGGATGCCTGTTCTGGAGATGGGACCTGATCATCTATCAGGACCAGCGGAGGGCCGACTATGGTGTGCGCACATACGACACCACCTTCGACCTGATCAGGTCCCACGCCAAATTCGTGAGCCAGCTGCAGGCCTCCCGCCCCTCGGCCGCAACCTGCAAGCTCCAGTGCTGGGTACCTGCAGATTCCGGGAACAGGTGGGCCTCCTGTATCCCAGCCTCGCTGGATTCGATATCATGTTATATCCATGGACTGGCGTTCCCTTGTGGCAAGAAATGCGTCTATTTCATTCATTTTTGATGCCAAGACGCCTGATGTGTTCCTCCACAGGTGTGTGAACCAGCCAAAGGAGTGCTCATCGCAGCTGAGGAAGAACAAGACGGGCAGCAAGCCCACATTCCCCACGAATGTGGCTTGCTGCCGCCATGGGATGGGTGCTTTCCCCGAGGGTTGCAAAGCATAAGTAGTGGATAAGGCACAGTGATCAGAGCGCGTAGTATGAAGCTGCAGTATGGCTAGGTCAGGTATTTTAGCATACAAGGAAATGAGAGCGAGAGTTGAGGCACTGTAGAGGGTTTATGCCCAATGAATGATCAAAACTGCTTTCATACTGTGACACCTTGCATCGCACATACCTTCGGTCGGTTTGCTTTGAAGAAGTAGGAAGTTTGACTGTAACCTAGGAGGAACCCTACCTGGATCAATTTGAATTTGTCGACAGCGGAAAAAATCAGCTGGAACACTTTGCCTCTTCACTTCGTCTTTGTGCTGGCAATCCTGCAGACAGAGCTGTCATGGATCAGTACGAGAAACTAGAGAAGATCGGGGAAGGGACGTATGGGAAGGTCTACAAAGCAAGGGACAGGAGGACTGGGCGATTGGTCGCTTTAAAAAAGACTCGTCTCGAGGCAAGCCACCTCCAGCAGTAGAATGAATCAAAATCAGAAATGGACAATAATGCAAGCTATTACACAACTTTCCGCTCTGCAGATGGAGGAGGAAGGTGTCCCATCCACCGCTCTCAGGGAGGTTTCCCTGCTGAAAATGCTGAGCGAGAGCAACTTCATTGTCAAGTGAGTCGCTGCAATGGGCAATAATCTAATCTTGCTGTGCTGGCCCCTAAGAGACAGCTGGACAAAGGTTGCTCAGATCTGTGGTGAAATTTCATCTCCTGCAGGTTGCTATGTGTGGAACACATCGAGGAGCACAACAAGCCCGTTCTGTATTTGGTGAGTCCTCGCAAAATTCGAGCACCTGTTTGGCCTGAAATCAAGGTTCTGATTCCAGGACGTTTGCCTCCAACTCTGATGGAAGTGATCTGCAGTGGAGCCAAAGTAGGCAATCAAATGTGAAGCTGTGTTCGCCAAGACAAGCTTTAAGGCTGGTTTGCATTCGAGTCCGATTGATTGATTCCGCTGCATGCAGGTGTTTGAGTATTGCACCACAGACCTGAAGAAGTTCATGGACCGCACAGGGAAGGGCCCCTCCAATCCCCTTCCCAAAACACTCATCAAGGTGATCGACCTCCTCTCTTGCTAGCATCTCAAAAGCTTCATCCAATGAGGGACTGGGCTCGATCCACAAAAATCAACTCCAGGATATGGGTGCATCAACAGCATTCTGTTGAGGGCAGAAGGTTGAGCAATTGACCAATAATACATTGATTCAGGGCATTGCAGGTTGGACTGACAATGAATCAAGATCTCATGACATCGTCTTGTCGAAGAATGTGGCACTTGGAGTAACGAAAGGGAAAGACCCTGTTGCGAGACACTGGCTGAAGTTCAGTTTTCTTAAACCTCTCCCCCTTGTCATCCATTTTCATCACGAGAAGTGTACATGCTTGGGGCTCACGCCTGCCAGGCAATTGCCCTTGCTTGCACCTCTCATACACTAGGCGTGTGCTGCAGAACTTCATGTACCAGCTGCTGAAGGGGGTCGCGCACTGCCACAAGCACGGCGTCATGCACCGCGACCTGAAACCTCAGAATCTGCTGGTCGAGGACTCTACCAACACACTGAAGATTGCAGACCTGGGCTTGGGCAGAGCCTTCAGCATCCCCATCAAGAGCTACACGCACGAGGTATCCCCTTCCCACACCCCCCACCATCTCGAAGAGAACAAATTGCTTTGGTGGAGTGCTGCGTACTGTCACGCATAGAGCCTGTTTTCACGTCATTGAGCCTGAAAGCAGAGGCCATGCCTGGAGTGTTGGTCAGCCTGTGCCCCTTTCCCTTCCCTGAGGTTGTCAAAGGCCTGGACATCGCTTTGCAATATTGCGTATCCATAGGATGTGCTCTCAAATGCATGCATGCCAGGATGAAAGCCATCCCTCAATCCTAAAGAGTTGGGCGGCCATGCAGCTTTCACTACCTGTGTAGTGCATGCATCACAATACCAGGAGCAGGAATGATGTGCGCAATCGTGCAGATTGTGACCCTCTGGTACCGGGCACCGGAGGTGCTTCTAGGCACCACACACTATGCACCTGGGGTGGACATCTGGAGCGTGGCATGCATTTTTGCTGAGATGGTCCAGAAGGTCAAATCCCCACTCACCCCTCCACTATGTGCACACTGTCTGTAGCGCTGATTTAAGATCTTCTGCAGACACATTCTCATTCTGGAGCAAGCTAGATTGCAGTTGAACACGTTGCCATCAATTTACAACCATCTTTCTGCTATCCTGCTGGGTTTTCTCCTAGCAGGGTATTTGGACATTATTTTTGCCTCAGGAATCATCTTCTCTAAGACCAGTGTCCAACAGATTCCTGTGTGCAGCACAAAAGCTTCCTGATTATGGAAAGCATTAGCTCTAGACATCATGCTGTCTGCAAGCATCATTCACTTCCAGCTCGATCCTCATTGATATAGCTGTTGCACTGCTGCAGAATCGCTAATATATATTGCATGCTCTTGGGCTCTGCTGTGGCGATTGCATGGTGCTAAGTGAAGCATAATAATGTTGCAATAATGAGACTTCCTGAAGTTCCCCCAGCAGCCATCATCGATTGTCCAAGCCCAAACAAATGCTATCTGTACAGCCACAACAAATCCCTGCAATCTTCTGTACCGAGCGTCAAATTTGATGCCAACAAAAGGCGTTATTCTTGTCAATCTTCCGTGCCTTAATGTGGTGCAGAATGCAGGCAGCGCTCTTCCCAGGGGACAGTGAGGTCCAGCAGCTGCTGCACATCTTCAAGCTGCTGGGCACCCCCAACGAGGAGGTGTGGCCGGGGGTGGGCGAGCTGCGGGACTGGCACGAATTTCCGCAGTGGAAGCCCCAGGCCCTGGAGAAGGTTTTCGTCACCCTGGAGCCCAGCGGGGTTGACCTCATGCGCCAGATGTTTGTCTACAACCCTGCCGGAAGGATCACGGTGAGGACTTGCAGCCCCAAAATAATTGAGTGACAACTTGCAGGGGCGACGCTAGGTGTGGCAAAATATGGCGTGTAGACGCTCATGGTCCCCTTTAAAATCCATCTTAGTTTTCCCCCTGACATCATCATCGGACCTGCGCAGACTGTTCTCCATGCACAAGAGCCAAGTGTTGCATACCATAGAATCCTCCTGCGGCAAATCATGCTGCTGGTGTAAGCATCCAAGGACTTCACACCTTACATCACATTGCTGATCCAATCTGAAACCACATGCTCTGGCTTGCTTTGCATCAAAATAGCCTGCTGCTGCGGACAGGCAGTGTACAGAAGTTTGAACTCCCAATCATCAAGGCATATTTGCAGGCCAAAGACGCGCTGAAGCACCCCTACTTTGATGACCTCGACAAGATGGCTGTTGAGGCGCTAGAAAGCGACATCATCCGCAACAGGGAGCAGGAAGAGGTGTAAATTAATGCTTTGCAATTCTGTGCGTGGTTTCCTGTACCAACCAGCCCAATGTGAATACGCCTTCGATACCATTTGCCACTCATGAAAGGAGGTCGACATTTGCTGGTTCCTTGTATTTCAACAGGTGGCTGTGCAGTCTTTCCTTGAGCTGTACAGGCTGCAAGAAGCAATTTATCCAGGACCAGCAACCACTGTTGCAATGTCTGAACCGCTTTCCTGGTGTCGATGCACAATTGCGATTTGTACCTGGTTGAAAAGCTTGGTGAGCAGGACCGTGATCAGGCAAGCTCAGCTGTATGGACATATGTACCCTGGTCCTACCTGAGGCTTTCTGGTAGGCAAAATGTCAGAGAGTAAGAGCGCGGATGGGCTGTTAGAAGGGCTCTTTGCTTCATAGGAATTCTGGAATTCATAGGAAGTGCTGTGCTTGGTGGTATCAGCAAGCTTGAGGAATCAGTCCTTCAGTGTTCTGTTGTTGCACATGCTCACCTTCATTGGAAAAGATTTGAAGTTAAGACAGATGCTCCTCACCTTCCCGGGAAGACAAAGGGACTTTACATCTGAAGCAATTGATGTTGCTTGCTGATTTGTAAACACGGATAAGCTGCTGTACTGGAAATTCCGCACTGCTCCCTGACCTACTGTGTCTACTTTCTGTGCACAACAACAGATGGGGATCTGCTTACTATGGGGCACTGCCCTGTGCGTCAGTTTTAGAGGTTGCTACTCACAATTAGACGCCTTAAAGGCTGCTATTAAATATCTCCTAGCTCTGCTCGCCCTAGACATGCCTGGATTTTTGGATTTGCATCTCTATCATAGTATGTATGAAAGCAGGCCGTATTGCACGCCCCAGCAAACACTTCTGTGCCAGAACCTTGTGTCTTTTTGTAGTGTACTGTTTGGTATTCTAGGTATCACAGATGAAAGCAGCAAGTGAGCGTGTGGTGCATGCAATCCGACAATCTGCAACTCGGGTGCTGCAGATGATCCTCAGAAACAAGGTCAACATGCCGAATGTTTGTCCTCTGCATTGTCACCATCCGATGCAGCTTATCATATTATGACATTGCTTGGAGTCAACCGGCCGCTTGACATGGCAAGCTGCCTGTGTGGGCAAGGCAAATGTAGACTTGATGTGCGTGTTGACTGAAAATATTTGAATCCGTGCCGAGGGAAGGTGGCGGAACATTGAGCGAAGCCATGATGGATGAAAGGTGAACAATCTTGTATTCTATACAAGATTTGCCTAGCGATACTGATTCTCAGGGGGAGAACACGGCATCAGAAGAGACACTGCATTGCAAGATTCGTTGCTATCTTTTCCCTTGCTGAAGAACATATGCTGTCCCATGTTAAGACCTAAGAGATTTGAACAGCAATTTTGCAATCATCAGGCGCTGGAAATCGCATGCAATTTTGAGAGCCTGAAAATTTCATCAGAAGAGGCAAGAAATCAAGGCGAAACTCACTACCTCCCGAGGGCTGTCACCAAAAAATAGCAAAGTCCAAATTCTCAGGAATAATTTCCCTCAACTTCAATCATCCGAACTCTTCAACAGAGGCCTTTTGATCCCTGGAACAGTGCATGTTGCGAAGGGCAAGCTCAAGGTTGCCAAATTTCAGCCAGGGTGGCAGTTTGAATTTATCAACCCTTTCTTCATTCCAATTGGAAGCCCAACTTTCACAAGCTCTTTGGTGGCTGCCATCCCTCTCCTCGGTCAAAAGAGGCTGCTAGCAGCTGCTGAGGGAAGCCAGCCTTAAACAAATATGGCTACTCTACGCCAGAACAGCAGGACCGACGAGAATGGGGCCATCGAGCGCCAAAAGGGAGCAGCCAAGGCACAGGGAGGCCAGCAGCGAGGCCAGCAGCGAAAGTGAGCTGCCCTGAGGTGTCTGTGTGCTGCTTGAGGCTTCCCAGTTTGCCATGACAGCTTTGAAACCTGCTTTGAAGCGAGTAACAACCAAGAACAAGCACTGTGCAGGGCTCTCGGCGACATCGGCAACCTGGTTGGACCCTTCAACACTCGCTGCAACGTCGGGAAAGAGAACGCTGGCGGAAAGGGCGCAGATGCAGCTGTCAAGGCAAGTGGCTCACCACAAGGAAATCGCTATCTCGGCCGTTTTGTGGTTTCGAATTGATCCTACAAGGTGTCTTGGCAGGACTGAGTTGAAGTTCACTGTGCAGCCAGCCAGCAAGCCAGGGGTGATGACCCGTCGCTCAGCAGCTGCAGCAGGAGTCGTCATTGATGAGAAGGTCAGCTTCTGTCATAGCACAAACAGGCTTCAGTGAGGACAACATATAGATCAGCTTGTCTGACAGCTTTGCCTAGCCCAGCTTCACCACCTATTACACAACCTTGTACAGCCCTTCCCAACCCAGAAGTTTTCACAGAATGGGTCAATTGCGTCAAGGGGCAACTTCCTGGAGTGAGAACAGTGCAAAGACCTCAAATCAGGCTCAGTGGATTGGAAACACTTCTCAGTCTGAGGCCCTGGGATCTTCGAATTGAGATCAAATAAAACAATGTTCTTTGGAGATCATCTGAATAGCTGCATATGCGCTTTGAGTACAGGAGTAAGGCCCCCAATGCAGTAGCATCAACAGTGCTCTCGCCAAGAGTCCCAGTCTGTCTCTTGGTGCAGATCCTGGGCCAGTGGGGGGCAAACAAGCGCAACTCCAAGGGCGGCAAGGATGGGGAGGAGGCAGAGAAGGAGGAGCCTGTGGGCAGCCGCAACTCCCTCACGGGGCTGCTGATGAGCCGCAGCGAGAACGCTGCCGCCTCCAAGGCCCCCGCCTCCCCCATGCCCGACATTGACTCCGCTGACCGGGGGGATCCCCTGGCTGCAACTGACTATGTCGAGGACATCTTTGCCTACTACCGCAGAGTCGAGTCAGCATTCAGGACCGCCCCAGACTACATGAAAGACCAGGTTAGAAGCGTTCCTTCTTCCTTGTGTTTGCTACATCCAGCCGTAGAGCCTGTGCCCTTTTTCTCGAGGAAGGATTGCAATTTGTGGAAGTCCACTTAGCAACATCCCTCTGCAGTCAGCAAATCATCTGCCATACACAATCCCTTCCGTCCTACCAGAGGGAAAGGTTCAAAGGACTGGCTTGGGATTTGGCATACTTTCTGCTTGGGTGGAAGTGTTCAAATCGCGCCAGAATAATACCAGGATGCAATCAGTGACGAGTTGCCTAGATCATCAAACTTTCACAATCCCAAACACAACAAGGCAGGAACAATCATGTTTGACCTGTGCATTACTGGATCCACCCTCCTCTCATAATACACTTTTCGAATTCAGTCCCAGAGAGAGAACATGAAAGGGAAGCTGAGAAGTGCTGTCTTGATTCTTCTGTGTTTGCTAATCCCGCTGTCTGTCTGTTGCAGGCTGACATCAATGACAAGATGAGGGCCATCCTGCTGGACTGGCTGGTGGAGGTGCACCAGAAGTTTAAGGTGTTCAAAATCTCTCCTATCATTTCTTGTGCCCTTCACATTACTTTCTGCCAGTCGAACAATGGCAATGACTGCCAGAACCCCAAATTGTTTGTCTTCCTGCAGCATCTTTCAGCCCACACGCCCTTGTGCAGTTGAAAGACAGAATGCACCCCTTTCCCTGATCTCACATGTAGGCATGCATTGGAAAGCTGCTGACAAGCGTTTGTCTTGTCTGGACAAAATCCTGCTGGGTGGATCAGGCATCCTCCTGGTTTCCTATATGCCGGACTAACATGAGACTGCTTTTCTCCAGCAAAAGTGCATGCTGAGAAGGTATGATTGCAGCTGCTACCGGAGACACTCTTCCTCACCACAAATCTGATCGATCGCTTCCTGGCAAAGCAGCACGTCACCCGGAAGAACCTCCAGTTGGTATGCTCCCTGCTCCAATCGTTCCCCTTGCTGTGGCTTGGCCCTTACCTGTCCTGCTCCTCCCATCAGCTCCTCATCCAGGGTGTTTAGGCACATTAGTCTTCTACAGCATTCACCATCACTATCTGAAGAGGGGCCGTTGGCAGTGTAGGGGAAGTGATTGTCAGGAAGCATTCTTGAAGCACGGTGGCAGAATACATGGATGTACAGGATACAAACCCAAGCCAAGGTTGCCAACCAGTAGCCAATGCAGTTTCTGCAGCCGCTCAAAAAAATTCCCTCATGCAGTAATTCAACTTTTAAGTTTACTTTCCTGCTCCCCCTCGGGAATCAAATGCGGCCTAAATATAATCCCATCAGAGACACCTGACGGCCCAAATGTAGCACAGGTCGTATGTGCGTGCAGAATGAGGCGTTGTGGAATCACAAATGGGGTGCTCAATGTTGACCCAAAATCTGGTGTCCTGCAGGTGGGTGTGACGGCCATGCTGATAGCCTCCAAGTACGAGGAGATCTGGGCGCCCGAGGTGCGCGACTTTGTCTACATCTCGGACAGGGCCTACACCAAGGAGCAGATCCTGGCCATGGAGAAGCTCATCCTGAACACCCTCAAATTCGACCTGACCGTCCCCACGCCCAACACCTTCCTCTGTCGCTTCCTGAAGGCCGCGGGGGGCAGCAAGGAGAAGCTGTTCTCCATGCACGCAGCGTACCTGGTGAGAACGCCTTTCCCCTGATGATCAATGAGCTCCTGCCTCTTTGCGCTTGGGTCTTAGCAGGGTTGCTGGTGATCAGTCTGGAAAGTGGGTCAATTTTGAATGGACAGGTCAAGCAGCAAGGGAGTCGTCGTCTTTTTGGCAGGGGTATCGATCATGTCATTGAATGTTGTGTGCAAGGCGCAGATTGATGGTGGTCATCTTTGAGGATATTGTGGCTGATATCCACAACATGATAGACTCACTGTGTCTGTGTGCTTTCCAGGTGGAGCTGTCCATGCCTGACTACGGCATGCTGAAGTACTCGCCCTCTGAGATAGCCGCCTCGGCGGTGTACGTAGCTAGCAGGGCCCTGAGGAGGACCGACAGCTTCCCCCCCGCCCTCCAGAAGCACTCAGGTCTCAAGCTCGCAACGCTGCGCCCGTGCATCACGGCGCTGGAAAAGCTGCAGCAGAAGGCCTCCAGCGCCTCCCTGGTTGCTGTGTTCAAAAAGTACTCCAACAGCAAGTACCTGGAGGTTGCCACAAAGTTCGGCACCCTCCAGGCCGCGCACTGAGCTTTTGTCCACAGCGGTGTGTGTGTTTGTGAATAACGAACCCAAGCAGACCTGAACTCAACGCACGGTGCCTCGCCCGGAACCTCCAGTCGTTCTGTTCTGCAGACAGCTAACGAGTATTTGATTGCTTCCTCGGGTGTATGGACGTCGCTTGGTACCTTCTGCTCAAGGACCACATCTGTATCAGGTTGTCTATTTGTATGAGTGAGTGCGGCTTTGTGGCTGTTACGCTCCAATCTGGCCTCTGTCACAAGTACAATTTGGGGTCTTATAGAACAAGATGGCCCATTGAAAAACATGGGGGAATTTTTTGAGAGATACTCTGTCTTTTGGAATATGCAACCAAGCTCTGTAAGCTTGCGAGGATCTCAGCGGCTTCCTACGACACTGAGTCCAGCAAGGCAGCTTGCACATGGAGAGTTGGCAAGCTTTCACAACAAACTATCTCCAGTGAGACTGCTCCCCAGAAAGTTCTACTACTTTAGAAGGAATGGTACAGACAACCATTTCACATGTTGTTGTTTTGCTGATGCATTGTCCTGCTTGCAAAGGATCTGAAGGAGATGACATAGGGTCACCAGCTTCACTTTATATCAGTGAAAGATCAGGCTCAGAAAATCTGTCTAATGCACCAATGAGGGGACATGCACCCGGCTTTAAGCCAGCGATCAGGTGCACCACAAAATCCTCTGGAAGTCATCGAGTGGCTGATCCCAATCACAGTCTCTGCCTGACTGGGTAACAGCGGGCAGCGAGCTATTTGTGGGCATCTGATGCTTTGATAGCATATATACTGAGGAAGTCTTGAATGTGAAAGGCACTGTTACTAAAACCGAAAATGCCTTATCACATGCCTTGATCTCTTTCAGGAATAGTCCAAAACAGTAACAACTGCAGAGCCTTTTCAGCCAATCAAATGGACCTTGTTCTGCCAAAGTTCCAGACACCCTGCCAGGACAAGCTAGAAACATTGGAGGGCCTTGTAACTTATCGCAAGCCAGCAACGTGCCTGGCAGACTTCTTCTTCGTAGTTCCCTGACCTAGCTTGCAGGTCAAACGGCAAATGCGTACCTACAAGTTACACACTGGGCAAACGTGCACAGCTTCAAATGTCTAACTGTCAGGACCTGAAGCCCAGTGGCCGACTAATCGAACGCCTGGGGTCTGTGAGCTAACAGCAATTCTTGAGAAAACCCCACGGCTGGAAGTGCGACACTCTGCCAGCACCTTTTACTTCAGGGCGTGTACAGCACTAGGTGGGGATCAAGCAGCAAAGTCTGTTGTGCAATTCCTGTTTGGCTGAGCTGGCACGAGCGCTTCAGCCACTACCTGACGGGCACGAAATACGGGTGGGCCATTGCTTCCTTGCAGGTCAGACGCTCCTGCACAGGCAGCTACATCAGAGCAGAGCTGAAGGGGGGATACAGCCCAAAATTGGTGGTGCAAAGCTTTCACTTAGAAGTATAAAAATGGTGAATAGGTCATTAAGCCATGAGGCAGTTTGCTTGATCTTTCAGGCAATAAATTGAAGGCGAATGGCAAGGTATGATTAGGGGGGCAAAAGAGGGAAGACCAAAAAGAAAGCAGGGAACGGACTTGGTGGTCGTATCGAAGCAGCTTGTCGAGGAAGTCCACCTGAAGCACAAGCACGCAAAATCAGCCACTGTACGGCTTACTGCCCTGTGAGGAACTCGTCGACTACCTGCACGCTCAAAAGTTGGAAAATCAGCACAGCAGGCCAGGAATTTGAATTTCAAAGTTTCCATTGTGAGGACATACTGCTTCTGGTGTCACTAGGTGCTGGTTCTCTGCGTTGACGAAGCGGGTCCAGGCTTTGCGGCTGTGCCGTCCCACCAGGGCTTCCAGCTGCGGGTCCAACTCGATTCCGTACTTGTTCAGGTAGCTGTACAGCTCTTCCGTCCCCAACACCTGCGTTTGGGATGTTTGAGCGGGAGATGACAATCCTCAAAATTGTTTGTGAGTACCAATAAGCGACCAGAAACAGCGCAGATCTGACAAGCTTCAGGCGATAATCTCAGCGCCAAGCTTTTTGTAATGGTAGGAACACAGCACAAAAGTGGGGCCAGCGCTCGAGCCCACAGAACAAGCAGAATCACAGTCAGCATGAAGCAGATTCCAAGACTTGGACAGTTGCTTTGCGATGAACATGGTCCTTCACACTAGACGGATGTACCCTTTTGAAAGGCAGATCCTCATCTTCCCCTTCATTTATGGAAGGCTTGCGACGAGGCTTTATATTGTTGTCTAATTTGTTTTTTTCCCTGGACGTTACTTGCATGGGAAATATGGAGACCCACCTTGGCAATCTTGACCAGCTGATCGTAGTTGTCGTGGCCGTAGAAGAAGGGCTCCTTCCGGAATATCATTCCTGCAGCAAAACTTCCTCTCGGTGCCTGATCTTAAGCATGACAGCCGTTCTCCAACTCCACAAAGCACTCAACCACTCCCATGACCCCCTCCCATGCACCCGCAGACATGGGAATTGAAGATGGAGGTATCAACATCATGGCATGAAAAGGAAATTACGACGAAATAGTCAGTAGCATGCCTTGCTGGCCAAATTCATCCTGTGCGCAGTTTTGCGAGCCCACTGTACAGATCTCAACTTACACTGAGGAGGGCAACTCAATGTCTAACATCCCAATGCGCCCACAAGTCTGACAAGGCAAATGAAATGAGACTCCTTCACAGTCTGGTGTCTTAGTGGAGAGACCATCACACCTGCGAACATGCACCCCAGACTCCATAGATCCAGGGAGTAGTCGTAGTCTTGGAGGTCCACCAACAGCTCCGGCCCCTTGAAGTACCGCGAAGCCACCCTCACATTGTATCTGCAAGTTTGAAGCTGCTCAGGACCCACCATAAAGGCCGAGTTGGTGTGCTTAAACATCTGGATCATTTGAACAGACACCTGCCATACGCATTCATGACGCAGGGCAGGAGAGGGGGAAGGGGGGGGGGGGGGGGGGCGTACTCCTTTGCTGGATGGTAGAACTCTGCCAGCCCCCAGTCGATGAGGCGCAATTGGCGCTTCTCATGGTCTATCATCACCTGCATAGCGGGAGGTTGGACAGGCATATCCTGCCATCATTCAATGCCAAACAACAGACCTGCAGCATGTTAGGTAGGCAGGGGGCTAGGGACTCCGCTCTGTACTCTCTTGCCTCTGAGCAGGTCCTACAATTTGTCACCTTGATGCAACACCGGGACTTGTGATCAGCCAATAGGGTGTGTGCAGGACATGGTGTGCTTACATTGTGAGGCTTCACATCTCGGTGCATGATGCCTTGCGAGTGGCAGAAGTCCAGTGCCTGCAGAACAATTCCCTTTGATCATTTGCCAGATTTGCTCAACATAAACCTCACCAGCTTGGCAAGAAACCAGCATCCATCTCTATCCAGTGCCCTGATCACCATGAAGGTGTACAGAGCAGCACTCTCATGCAAGTGCATGGTTTATCCGAGTTGGCAGCCATGAGATTCTCGCTACCAATTAAGCACTGCAAACACATGCAAGCCAAGCAATTACCGCTTTTATTGGTGGCTCTCAGGACATTGTACTGCTGCATGTCCGGGAATTCTACTGAAGCCCTATATCCATATCTGTGCTCACATGCAGTGTATCAATTTGCCGGAGACTCCTCTGGAACTAACGTCTGCACACGTTTTCAGGCAATTGAAAAAGGCCACTTCAGGGGGACAACATACTTACCAAATTCCTCGTTTCATTTGCCTCCAGGGGGAGGGGAGGGGAGGGGCGCGG
>QAXI01000414.1:700569-716029 GCA_004335615.1 Chloroidium sp. JM
GGGGGGGGGGGGCACCTTCAGCAGCTCCAGGATGTAGTAGCGGATGTCCATGTCGACCAGCGTGGGGTACAGGATCTTGAAGTCGGTGTTGTTGACATACTCGAAGATCAGGCTGGGGGTCTTTGACTGCGGGTCTCGCACCACATCCAGCAGCTTGATGACATTGGGGCCGCCGCACAGGTTCTGCAGGATCTTGATTTCCCTCTTGATCTGCAGGAAAAAAGGCGAACATGTCACCGTGTGCGATTCCTGTTGTCCCAGTATGTCTCGTCCAGAAAAGCTTCCTGTGGCAAGAAAAGTAGATTATGTGCCTTTGAAGTACATCGTATTCCAGCAGCAATAGGTAATCATAACGCTGGATGTTCAAGCACTGTGTTCAAGCACCGTGTAACAAGTGGCCCCCTCGGCCGGTGGGTTGACCTCATTTTAGCACCATTCCACGGCTCTCCTGCTGCTGAGAGAAGAGACACAGCCTCCTATGCATATAGATGCTCTAATTCCATGCTGTGAGCTTACCTTCTTCTTCTTGACTGGCTTCAAGATTTTTATGATGCACTTTTGTTGACTCTTCACGTTCACCCCCTCGAAGACCTCGCTGTACTTTCCGCGGCCAACCTTCTTGAGGACCTCGTAGTCGTCCTGATTCCTGCAGATCAACAGTGTGAGGCAGGTCTCGACAGAGGTTGTGCTGCAATAATGCCAAGGCACAGCAGCAGGATGGCCAGCAGAGTCTCACCCCCACTGTATGCTAAAGTTCTCGTAGTCTGAGTAGGTCGCTGGGCGGCTGGCATTGACGTCGGCGTATACAGTGGCCCGGCTTAACATTCCGCTTGGCGATCCTCGTCGTAGGGCTTTAGAGAAGCGCTGCAGAAAACGACAGTGCAGGTGTGAGGATCAATTGCGTGCACATGAGTACAAGCTATTTGCAGGTGTCAGGTGAAAAGGTGTAGCACCTGTGCCATTCGAGGAAAGTAAGGCGATTTTAGGGACGTGCTGATATGTCTAATCCGCATGCAGCAACCATCTGGCAGAAAATGGCGCTGTGGACCGAGAGAAACGCAGCGCCCACCCGATGAGAAAGCTTCAGAAGGAAATTAATGTAACCTTGGACAACAGCCTGTTCAGAGCTATGAAAGGAAAGTCTCTCCTGAGATTCTAGACTGAGATAGAGGAATCAGCTTGCATAAGAATCAGCACACCGCCCGCCATGTCGTCCAGAGTCGTGTGAGCACATCCCCCGGCTGACCGAACAGCTCAAGATCGTCCGCACGCATAGGGCAGAGTATCATTGCATATGAGACAGTCCGAAGAAGGAATGAAGCGGCAAAAATGCTTAATTGCAAGGCCATGGTCCCAACGACCGCAAGCTGTGCACACCTTAGCATGATCTGGCTCCAACCACTCCTGTCTCACACACAGCCCTCTACTGAAGAGGCTTGTTCCATCGAGAAGAGATAGGTCTTGATGACGAGGTCTAGACTGGCGCAACATCCTCTAAGTCTCATAGGTTGAAAAGATCCTGGAACAATTGACGAACAAAAACCACAAATTGGTGTGCAGGACTCCGGCCCTGGCCGCCAAGCTGGAGGCGGAGAGGCGGCTCAAGGAGGGGATCTCAGGGCACAGGACGGGGCTCCCCAAGAAGCTGCTGGACATGTTTGCCCCCCTGGACCCCCCCGCACAGCTGACTCCCCTGAAGAAGCCCAAGGTCAAGCTGCCCTACATGGGCATCGCCCAGTACGTGGGCGAATTCGCAGAGCCCACAGACCCCGAGTACGAGCCAGCCCCGGCTGAGGGGGCCCCCTCGTCGCCCAGGCTGTTTGCCAACCCCGAGCTCAACACACAGGCCAGGGTGGAGAGCGATTCCATCTACGAAAGGTTCATCCAAGCTGCCCTGAAATACTTGCATCTGCAATTGAGATCGTTCTTCTCATGTAATTCTTCTACGAGTCACTGAACGAGCAGCCAAATTTGAAAAGCGTCAGTAGCGCCTGCCCGCGCTTGTGATGAGGCTTATTAAAGGTGAACAGGCATCCTGAAAACCGATAAAATTGCATACTGTATCTTCACGCATCACTGGCGGACCTGTCGACAGCTATTGCTGTGCATTTCCAAAGGGTTCCTCCAGCGAAATGTATCATACTCATACGTTTTACTGACGTGCTGCAGGCGTCTGCGAGCAAGAAAGGACAAGAAAGAACAGGTGATTCAGCTTTACATTTGGGTATCGTACAGCCAGGATGGATTCTGGTTTCTTGCAAAGTGAAGTCCTTTGTTTTGGGCTGCATTTGGACAGGAGCAATGCTGAGCTTCATCCAGCAAGCACCTGAACAGCTTGCATCGCTTTGCAGGCTGAGAGCCAGGTGGAGGAGAATCTGAAGGAGTGGGACCCCTCCAAAGACCCCAACGCAGTGGTGAGGAACAATTCTGATTGCTTTTTCTTGCAAGCTTTGCATCCATATTTGATCCCTTTCCCAAAACGCGCCAAATAGAAGCGCGTTCGCTGATCGTTCGACACAGTCATTTCCATGTGCTGACAAAGCATTCTTCAGCTTAATTGTGAAGCTGCTATATTGCCTGTGTTGGAGTTGTGGTTGTGACATATTGACAGCGGCATCGCTGGCACTTCCCATTGACAAGTTTCTAGGATGAGGCTTGCACTAGCATGATGTGCTTGCATGAAACACAATCATAGGGACAGACTGATCCCAGTGGTGTTAAGTCCTCAGCGGAGAAGAGTTAATGCTTAGTCACCTCCAACGTTGTCATCTGGTGTGCAGGGAGATCCATTCAAGACCCTCTTCGTGGCTCGGATCAGCTATGAAGCCACCGAACGCAAGCTCAGGCGAGAGTTTGAGGAGTTTGGCCCCATCAAGAGCATCAGGCTTGTGCATGAGAGGAACAGCGGTGAGACACACCAGAGTTCTGTCGCCAATTCCTTTGCACTGACTTTGGCCAACTCGTGCACTGATTCCAGCTGACTGACTGGAAGTGGCAAATTTGACAGAGCAGGGTCATTGATCCTTCCCTCTGCTTCTCGTTGCTCATCCCTCATCCCTCAAAGCAGTGCCCATGAGCCATGTCTTGATGTGAAAGTTTGCTGACATCATATTCAGTCCAGAAAGCAATACAGTCTCAGGAAAGTCTTGTCTCGGTCGGTTGCAATGGGGACAGAGTGTTAAGAAGACAGAGTGCTTGAGCAGCATGAACTCAGCATGGCTGGAAGTGACGAGTCCACGACAGTATTTTGAATCACGCCAGGCTGAAGGATCATCAGCCCTGCCAGATTGATCATGAGGTGCTTCCTGCTTTTCGCAGGCAAGTCACGCGGCTACGCCTTCATCGAGTACGAGCACAAGAACGACATGAAGCTCGCCTACAAGAACGCCGACGGCAAGAAGGTCGAGGGGAAGAGGGTGGTCGTGGACGTGGAGCGGGGTCGCACCGTCCCTTCATGGTGGGGAGGCTGCTTTCCCCCCTCAGAGCCCGCTGCTGTTGGCTCAATTTAGACTCACCTGATCAGTCAGAGAGGCAAATGTCCTGGATACTTTCATGGGCACTGCATGCTGTTTTCCGTACTGACAATGAGATCCCATCCTTCTCGAGTGGTGATGTGGACCCTGTGGAAAAAGACATCCCTATTCAACGGAGAGACACACCTGCACTAGAAGCCCAAAGACGTTTCTGTCGGAGATAGCTCTCTGACGCCATACCACCTTTGCAGGCGGGCAAGGAGGTTTGGAGGCGGCAAGGGAGGGGAAAGCAGGGAAGCCAAGGTCTCTAAGAAGAAGCCTGCCATCCCTGCGCTGCTGGCAGCCACTGTCAAAGAGCCTACAGTTGAAGCTGTGGTGTCCCGGTAACATCTCCTTCCTTCCGTCCCTACTGCGCTTCCAAGAATTTCCTCTTTGCGGCATTCTTTTCGCAGCCATGTTGCAGGGTATAGCATGCATGCCAGAGCATCATTCTTGACATGACTTAATCTCGATCGAGCGTGGTCCATGTACCAGTATGCTTGCTCAGGGCTTCAACACAACATAAAGTAGAGATCAGTTCCATATTGCAATGCCTCGATGACCCTCCGGCTCATTGGGCTGTTCTGCAATAGCCAGCACCTCCAAGTGCCTGTGTAGGGGTGGCGGTGAGGATGATAAGGAAAAGGAGAGGGAGAAGGATCGGGACCGCGAGAAAGACAGGGAGCGGGAGAAGGAGAAGGACAGAGATCGGGAGCGGGAAAGGGAGGGCAGGGAACGAGAGGGCAGGGACAGGGATAGAGCCAAGGTGAGATGCGGAGGGACCTTCTGCTGTCCCATGAAGCGAATCATTGCAGTTTTTGCAGCAAGGCTGTTGCTGTATACATTCTTGCTCTTCACGAATGACTCTGGAGGAAGGTTTTGACCCTGCAAGGTGCTCCTCAATGCAGTTGACACTTCATCCTGCCACATCCTCTGCCAATCCTGCCCAATCATGAAATTCGTGCATCACAGAAGCTTAACCGATTATATACCATCTTCTGCAGGACCTGGATCTCTCGCGTGTCCCGCCTCCTGGCTCCTCTGGGCGGCGAGAGTCTGACAGGGACAGGTAATGTTCACCCCCCCCCCCCTCACTACCCCTGACAGCCCCCCTTACTGGTACTTCAAAGGCTCAAAGAACGATTGGTGTGTTTTCTGCAAGGCTGATGCTGGCAGTAGATGGTGTTGCAAACGGTGGAGGGTGTCTTTTAGAATTTGCTCACCTCTATATGCTTTGCCAAATTTGATTCATCTTGCCAAGCATTCACAAAGAATGAAATACAACTCAAACAACATACGTTCTACATTGCGCGACACGGAATTGTTAGTTCAGGGCTCGTTTTGACATGATTGCGTGCTGATCTTTGATCTTATGTGGAAAGCATGCTCTTCAAGGCAGGCATGGCAAAGGTCTCCCGGCCCCATTGCTGTGTCGTGCTGGTAAATCAACCGGGAATCTGGGAACCCGTGCATCCAGTTTAGGCCCAATACGTCATAGCGCAAGCAAATGCAGGGATGCCAATGGGCGACCTGACAGGGATGGGGACAGGCGTGACAGGGACAGAGACAGGGACAGAGAACGGGATAGGGACAGGAAACGGGATCGCTCAGACAGGGATCCCGGTGAGAGAGATAGGCGTGACGATTCACACAGGTGAGCTACTGACATACTTCACAACCTGTAAGACAACAGACAAGCACATCCCTCGCCGCCCAAGCGTGACCAGCACAAAGCAGGCTGCCCGATTGCTTTCATGATGTCTGCAGCACCATCCCTGTCAAGGTAGGTTACAGGTTTGGCTATTTACCCCGCTTGAGACTTGGTGCTCTAGATTTTGGGCTTGAGAGTTTGGGATTGCGGCTGCACTCATCAGGTTTGGCCACCCTTCCCGGTGCATCAATCGTTCTGGCATGCACGTGGCAGGTCCAGCAAACGGCACAAGGAGGACAAAGACAGGTCCAGACGGCGCGAGAGGGATCTGCTGTGAAGCAGACCAGGCATCCCAAGGTAGTGCGAGAGGTACAGCCATCAAGCACAGCCGTGGGGCAGATCAGGCGTCATTGTACCACTGCATGTCTTTTTTGTTGTGTCTGCTGATTGCTCCCTTGTGTGTCCTGCCTGGTCGTCTGCTGTTGTGGAGTATCCAAAGGTAATGCATTCTGTGGAGAAGGGAGGACGGCACCAACCCATACTCCACATGGTATCTTCCGGGTGCTCTCTACCCCGAAAACTCATGTCTGAACAATGTGCCGGGTCTCAAATCTGTGTGCTGACCGTCTGCATCCGGTGTGCTTGCATTGCACTGCTTGAATAAGGAAATTGATTATCTATCTTCTCGTCATGCATCCATCAAACATTATTTGCAACTTTCAATCACGATGTTCAAGGAATTCCCTAGAGGTGGTCATTGGTCGTTCAAAATGTTCAAGAGGTGGTAAGCATGGATGGGAAAACTCAACCCTGCACTCCAAGGGAAGCAGCTATTGACAAACACCAAGGCTAGCCGACACTCTACCAAGGTAGGCTGAAGGCAGCAGGTAATTCCAATTATGATTCTGTGCTGTCCGAAATGTGGCTGAGGCGACTCAAGGAATAATCTACTACAAAACTGCTGCACATCAATCTATCCAAGTGGGCAATGTGCCTCTGAGAATAGGGCCCTATTCCTGCCAGCAGATCCTCCAGCCCAGCCACACTTAGCAGTGCCTGCAGCGAAAACAAACGGCTTCAGTGTCAACCATCACCTTCAAAGTGGTGCAATTCGGGGCAGAACATGTAACACCTGGACACCTGTACTGGCAAGATGCAAACTCCAGCGAAGCAGATTTAAACCTTGATCCCCCCTTAGCCCCTGGATGGATTATGCAAACAGATGAAGCCACTGATGTCCCCCTCCCATCAGGCAAAATACCCTGACACAAAGCAAGTAGAGAATCTTCCTTCCACCTCCCCACATCCACCACAGGATATCCTGGAAAGAGGGGAAACACCGCGGATTTGCCAATCAGTGGTTTCTGCTTACCTTAGGACTGTGTTGCACCAGAATTCTGTTGAGAAGTGCCTGCGCCTGGTAGGAGTGCTTGCTCTGTGTGTTCCAATCCCGCAGCATCTCAAGGGCTTGCTTAAGGTCATCACCCACAAAGGTTGACACCAAGTGCTTGAGCACCCTGTCCACAGTATCCCTGCTGCTGTCCTGAGCCTGGTTGAGCACAGAGAGCAGCAGCTTTGGCTGCTTGCGGCGGAAGGCCAGCGCAGCAGCTGTCTCGAGTCGGCCGTCCTGCCAGACAGCATCGAGTTATACAAGACACTGTGAGCCTGCATAGAAAGCTGCTGTTCTTGCGTTGGCAGCTTGCATGAACACGTACAGGTTATTGCTTTGTAAGATGTCAATCTTCTCGTACTTTGCTTCAGGATCCAGTATCAGCCTGTGTAGTGCTGTGATCAGTGTGTATAGGCGAATCAGCAGCACACACACAGCTGGAGTGATGGGACCTAGCTACCTGTAGTGCGTTTTGGAACTCCTGAGTTGCTGCAATCTCTGCAAGCTTGGCGTTTGACGTTTCCTCCAGCTGATGCTGGCTGGCATCCTCCCAAATGTTGATTGTGGAGTCTGCACCTCCGCTGGCGACCACAGAGTCAGAGGGTCCACCGCTTGTCAGTGCCCAGACTTTGCCTTCGTGATCCTCAAAGCTAGCTGTGCATTCCCCGCTCCGCACGTCCCACAGCTTCAGCAGGCCCTCTGCTCCGCTTGACAGAATCTGGAACACCGAAGGGACAGCTTGGAACACATTCCCACCAAACCCACCTCTCACAATGCGAGGGTATGGAAGTGCATTGGTCATATCTGCTTTGTCCAGCAGGAACTCTCAGCGCAGCAATACACAGACACAGAGAGTTTTCTCTCCCATTTGTGAATAAAAAGGCTGTGTTACAAGCAAGGTAGAAAACCAGTCAAGAGGGGAGGAGTGCACATGCCAAGGGCTTGGGGGCAATTGTTCCTGCAGTGAGCCCATTCCTTCAGTGCGCCTCTCATGTCCCACGTCTGGCAAATATGTGCACAAGGGCACTGAGAAATAGACGCTCATTATCTGGGCAGGAAGAGGTGAGCATCCTGCTCACCTGTATTCCAGATTGCAAGTAATGCAGACGCAAAACAGAGGAGCTGTGGCCCTGAAGTGTTCTGAGACAGCTGCCATCTGCAATTGACCACAACTTGATGGTCTTGTCGCCTGAGGACGTGGCCACAATCTGTTCCAGTGGCGAGAAGGCGGCATCCCACACCCCGCGCCTGTGTCCCGTCAGCTTCAACAGCAGCACCAAGGACGGCAGCTTCCATATCTGCAGGCAGGAGACCCTGTGTTATCTAGGGTGGAAACAGTGCTGTGATTCCTGCTGCCAACCCGGGTGCTCGGCTGACTCAAGTAGAAGTCTGAGAATTAGGAGAAGGGAGGGGAGGGGGGGGGGGTGAAAAGATTTCAACTGAGTCACCTGCACATTTGATTCTGTATAAATCTTGTTGCAAAACGGCTGGTACTAGGTGAAAAGTTTTCTTAGCAAGCTCCCTGCAGTGGGCTCAGCAACAGATTCCAGCTACCAGGTGGACAGTAGCATGACAAGCGAATGCCACTACTACAGAACGGGAGGTGAGCGATCTTGTTTCCCACTTTCAGTCCTCCTGCACCATTAACGGGTGAGAAAGCACCTTAGCAGTCTTGTCCTGAGAGGTCGTGCAGACCAACATCTCGTTTGGAGACAAGTTGACGCTGTTGATGTCCTTCTCATGTGCGATGACTGCTGCTGTGGACTGGAAAAGCTCAGTCTCTTCCCCTTCCAGCGAAACCTTGGTGTTCCAAAGCTGCATCACATTTGCTCCGTGAGAATTGAAGATCACAGGCAGTCCAATTACCTGTCTATTTTAAATCCACCACTGTAATGAAAACTCCGACGCATGACAAAATCTTGATGGCGTGGGACTCACACCTAGTGCTTGTTTTGAGCAAAGACGGAGGGCCCCCTTGTCCCCCTACCACCCTTACCAGCCGCTGTCACTCAAATACTTATCTGAAGGTAGACCTCAGCGATTGCCAGGGGAATGGAGCTCCCGTCTGATTGTGACAATGCACCTTGCTTGAAGTTGAAGCTGCAGCAAAAACAGTCTTGTACTCGTGCAATGGAAGCCAAGATTGGAACACTCTTGTCAGAGATCAAGAGGAATCAGGAAAGCTTGGCCTTACCTTCAGCATTTTGTCGCTCGACACACTCAGCAGGAATTCGCCTGCCTTCTTCTTGCTCATCGCCACTGCCGTCACCGCAGCTGAATGGGCGTTCCTTGCGGTAGTCAGGAGGCTGCACTTCAGATCTCCCTGTGTCTGCACGACCGTTCACACTGACATGCTCCATCCGCCACATACTTCTGTCGGGCTGTGTGAAAGGTTGCAATTTAGCCAAGTGTGGCCCCTTAACTGTTTTGTGAGCCACTGTTGACTAACAAGAACCACATGAGAGGCTAATTTGAGGCATTAGAAAGGAATCTTCGCTCCGCAGAGGATCAAACCTTTGGAGGATGATCTGCATCACGTATAAAGGCATTGCGGGGAGACTTGAAGGGCTTGTGATAGCAACTGAGGCTACAAAGCAACGCACAAACAAATGCAGAAACTGCGGCAGGATCTTGGATCTCAACACCCCTCCCTGCATTTGCTAATCCTTCCCCCCCTCAAATGCAAAAAGCCATTTCCCCTACCGAGATGCATCATGATCTTAGCAACACAGATTTGCAGTCAGTTCTAGGCCAAGAAATGATGCCGCACTTGCAGCTTCCACATGCGGAAGGTGCAGTCCTTGCTGGCGGAAGCGAGGACGGCCTGTCCCTCGCCCGAGGCCACCAGATCCAGGGCCAGCACCACATCCGAGTGCCCGAACAGGGCAGCCTGGCAACCCCCACCCTCCAGGCCGTAGATCCGCACCACGGCCGAATTGGTGGCCACAGCCAGGTGGCTGGGCCCACCGCTGGAGGTCGAGACGATCGCCAGGTCAGTCACCTCTCCCTGGTTCCCGATCCACTCCCTGGTCATATTCACGCTGCAGCCTGCCTCGTCACCGTTCACCCCCTCCTGTAGCCAACCAGCTAGGGTTATTTAAAGAATTGAAGGGAGATATTGACTTCTCGCTCAAGCAAAGGATAGGTCCTGACCATTTCACCTGGCCGCTTTGTTCATAATTTGCCTCATCACTCGCTGGTGAATTATTTAGTACCTAAAAAAAAGACCACTCGTGATTGACGCCTTCTGTACCTCACCCTGGTGGTTCACTGGGAACAGACTGATCAGGGGACATCCTCCCAATTGCCCACATCTATTGAATTTTCCTGCTGGTTTGTCACAGTGCAGTGCGGAGCAACACAGCAAAAGTAAGCTAAAATCGTGCCTGGAGATCTTCTCAAGCAAGCAAATAGCTGCTTGGCAGGAAGCAGGACAGAGTGGGAGTCTGCAGATCAGCCAAGGGGAAGGTTGTGCCTCTTGTCCTGGAAGATCAATACTCCATTCTTGGGAGAGCAGGCGCTTGCAGCATGGGGGGGGGGGAGAGGGGGGGGGGTCTGCCTGAACGTTCAGGAAGATGATCCGTGCATCCTCTGTGGCGCTCATCAGCGTCGTGCTGCCGCACGGCTCCAGGGCTGTCAGCTGGGAGCCCTCCTCAAAGGGGCCGCGCCGCTGCTCCTGTAGTGAAGGACCAGCTTCCGATCACACAATTTCCCACTGAATACACTGTTGTCCTCCTAGGGCTGCTATCATATGACATACCCTGTGTACAGGCAGCGTAAGCTGGGCGCTCTGCCAGAAATTCCAGCCTTGAAAGCGGGTCGATGGAGACTCCGGAGTATCCGCTGGGGAGTAATTCACAAGGCAAAGGACAAGCATTTGGAAACGAGGGAAATTATCACCTGTGCTATGCACTTGCCCGACAGGCTGCTCCAGATCTTGACCAGCCCCTCCGCTCCGGCGGTGGCTATCTTGAAGTCCTTCCTGGCGCCCTTGGGTGCTCTGCTGCGACTTTGCTGGCCCGCTGGGTCCACGAGGGGCACGAAATGAGCGCCTGCAAGTGAAAAGATGACCCAATTCTATCATGGGGAGTCTCTGACGTGTGATCACAGCACACGTACTGGGACGCCACACAGGTGAAAGTTCTAAATCGCAGTGGAAAGGCCGGCCTGAATGAGATCAGGAGAGCATGCATCAATTCGAAGCATTTTCACAAGGCAGAGGAACGGTCACCACCAGATACTTTGCCAAACTGTAGCAAGGCAGTTCTTGGATGCTACACAGTCAGATTTCAAGCCAGAGGTTGGAGGTGTTATTTTTGGGCACCCCCTGGAAACGCTGCCTTGCATTCAGAATGTGACAGCAGGGGGTTAGCCACATTGTCCCTTGGAGATTAGCTATGAAACAAGCTTCGTGCAAAGGACCTCTTGCAGGGCAGTTCATCGACCTGAATTTGAAAAGGATAACGAAGACGGCTTTCGTTGATAGCTGCTCATAAGCTTGGGTGGGGAGGGGGATGGTGTGTGCAACGCTTCAGGCAGAAACATACCCTCCACAGCCTCAAAGACAGCCACCGTGGCCAACTTTGAGTTTGTCCGCAAGTCCCAGAGCACCACTACCTTGTCACGCCCAGCAGACAGCAGGGTGCACCCATCTGGAGCCAGCGATATGCTCGTCACGGCTGTGAAATGTGCCTGCCAAATGGAAATATTTCTCAACTACAGCGGCAAAGCCCACAATGAGCGAGGCTGGGAGGGTGAGGGGGCAGGAGAGCAAACTGCATTGGTTTGGGCTTGTGAGATCAGGCTGACTGCAGGAACTTCGTCATGCAGATGCCCTATGCTAGTATAGAGGCTGTGCTATGCCACAAAGACTCTGCAGGGGGTCCTGCACAGTCAGCTTGCCTTGAGGGTGGCTTTGCACTTTTGAGAAACCAGGTCCCAAATGCGGATCTCGCCGTCCTCTGCCGTGCTGATGACCTTGAGCTCCTGAGCTTGGAACAGCACGCGCATGACCACGCCACTGCAGCGCACCAGAAAATATATCAAATGAACCGTCCAGACAACTGCTCTCTGCCTGCCAGTGGCACCGCCAACCAAAAGATATGATGGATGATCTTGAGAGGGGGTTCGTGACGTGCTCCTGTATATGTCCTAATAAGTCAATATCATTTCTGATAGCTTGGACCTTCTCACTCTGCATGGCTTGGCTGCAGCGAAGCGCGTATTCTGTTGGGAACTGCCACAGCTTGCAAATGCAACATTCAGATGCTCGATGAGATGCAGAGCATTTGAAGCGATTCAGAGGACAGAGCATGTCGCACCTGTGCCCTCTGAAGACGTGGGTGCAGAAATACCCCTGTAGATTCCACACCCTCACGCACTTATCCGCAGAGCCTGTGGCCAATAGCCCCCCAGAGGCCTCCACACACATGTGCGTCACAGGCGCACTGTGTGCCTGCAACTTCAGCTATTCAGCCCCATCCCAGCGATATAATCAAATTTGCTAGCTTTTTTCTTTTGCCTGCACAAGAAGCAGTAGAGTCCAGGAGGATGGGGTTCTGCATATAGTTGTGGGTGCTGAGAGGGAGAAGGGCAAGGCTGACCTTCCACGCCTTCTTGCAATGGCCCGACGGGACATCCCAAGAGGAGATCTGCAGGCTTTGGGAAGCACTGTATAATGTGTCGATTGTACTGCCAAACGCAAGCGCTGTGACTGGCTCTGTGTCCTGCAATGCGCATTTGACGGCAGTGACGATATGAATGTGCAAGATTATAGAATCTGCCTCAGACTCGACCAACCGGGTATACTGGAATTGCTCGCAAGTAAAGGGCAGGATCTCTTGGAAACTCACCCCAGCAAGCGTCTGTTTGACCTTTCCTGTAGCCAACTCCACTACCTGTGTATCAAACGTCATTTAAATGATGTTTGTCAGCTACAAGGAGGGCTGAGTGCCAGCCCTCGGTCCAAAATCAGAGGATGGGTGTAGTGGCACCTTAATTTCGTCATAAAATGCGCAGGCGACAAGAGAGCTGTCATTTGAAACCGCGATCGCTCCTCCAGCATAGAATGCTTCTATTTTGTTCGACACTCTGTAGAGAGTTTTCATTCCGAGACTTTCTCTTGCCTCATCAGATTAATCACGACACGAGAATGCGGGGAGACCTATCAATGAGTACGTGAACGACTCCATCTACGGCTAAAGAAGGCGCAACCGTCACAACGCGCAACCTTGGACACCTTGGACTCAAATGACTCATGCAAGCAACCTTGGACTTTGAATAGTCTTACGAATGCTTGCGATTGTGGAAGGCTTTTCGAAGGGAAATTTACACTAGCTACAGCAATCTCCAACGATGATGATCAATGAGGCAGACTCGGAACAGGTGCTTGATATCGAGGAGGACGGAATGCAGGAGTCATCTGACGACGAGGGAAGAGAGGGTGACGAGGGATCGGCTCCTGGCACTAGCGAGCAGCAGGAGGATGAAGTGGACGACTCTGTGCACTGTTTCACAGGTCACACAGGTGATTTGTTTGCTGTTGTTCAGAGTAGTGACTGGTGGATCAGGATTTGGACAATGGAAGTAGCACTGGTGCTCCATTCGATGATGGGGAGCGGCGTGGGGCAAAGAGCAGCTATCAAATCGACTTGTGTTGGCTTCAACTTCTGTGCAAAGGTTGACTCTTGCCATTTCTGCTGCAGAGCCAGTATATGCTGTTGCATGGCATAGGAGACACCCCACGCTCGTTGCCAGTGGCAGTGGTGACGACAGAGCCTTCCTCTGGCAGGTGATGAGCTAACAATCCTGCCTGCCATGTCACTTGCCCACAGCCCCAATGAAAACACACAGCTAAATTATCATTCTTCTGGCTGAGAAAGGAGATCATGCAGACAGGCGTAGACGACTATTCAAACCTGGAAGACTCGACGAAGGAACTAAGGGGCCACACAGACTCGGTGAGCACGAATTTTGATTTCCATCTCAATCGTCTCTCATGCCCATGCTTCACCACAATCAATGGATTCCAGAACGCGCATCCCTTGTGTCTCAAAACAAGGCTGCGCAGGTGGCATGCCTGCAATTCAATGCGGAGGGCACGCTGCTGGCCAGTGGAGGACTTGATGGTGAGCACATCCCAAACTATTTCGATGTTGGAACTCATATATGGGAGTTGGACATGAAGGGCCAGATGAAATCCAACCGTGTTTTACAGACAAGTCTATTGTGTACATGTATAACATCGATGCGCTGCTCACACTCTGAACGTGATGCTGAGAATTCCTCATTGCTATTGGGAGTGATGGCAGCTCACATTGGCTATTCCATGCACCCGTGATGCCCGAAGTCTTTGCTGATGCCAATGTACAATGACAGCCAGGCTGACCTTGCCGGCTAAATGTGCAGGGCAAGTGAAGATCTGGGACTCAGCAAGTGGGGAATGCCGACAAACGCTGGAGGGCCCTGCTGAGGGAATCGAGTGGCTGGACTGGCACCCCAAAGGGGATATCCTGCTGTCAGGGAGCGAGGACTTCACGGTGTGGATGTGGAATGCCACCAGTGGAGCATGCATGCAGGCAGTCCTCATCTCATCCGTTCTCTTTGAGACAAATTGCCCATTAATTACTTGTGACTGCCTGTTTTCTCCAGAGTCCTTGTTATCAAGCATCCACCTGCTCATTGCACTGCTCATGGGTCGGGAGACATTTCTCTTCCTTGCCAAACTGCTGCTCGAAATTTGCTCAAAATATTCTTGAGGGGGGGGGGGGGTAATTTCTCATAATTAGAAATTTTTGTGATTGCTTCCCTAAACTTTCAGCCTGCTGTGCAGGTGTTCACTGGTCACAGCGGACCTGTGAGGTATGGGCGCTTCACACCGGATGGGAAAAGCGTTGTGACGGGTGGGGGTGAGGGGGACGAAAGTCTAAGGGTCTGGGATCCCCGTAACGGAGCTTGCACGCTATCAGTGCACGACACCCATCTCTTCCATTCTGCAGGTTTGTGCCCCACTCCAGTGCAAGGCCATGAAGAATCTATACAGCACATTTTTATGTGGAGTTCTAGTCAGAGTCGATCTCTACAGCATTTGTTTGACCATATGAGATGGCACTTCAACCAGAGAATCGCAAGAACCGACTGCAAATAATGAGGGCTGAGGGCAATCCTGCCATCTGTCCCCTTGAGAGGTGCTGATACGGTATTGCCTGCAGGCTTGACTTTCTTGGATATCCGACCGGATTCTACAACGGTGTGCTCAGCATCTGAAGACAGCACGGCCAGGCTTGTGAACCTGCAATCTGGCCGCATCCTTGGCTGCCTCACAGGTTGGTTTCCTGGCTTCAGGAGACTCCTGATTCTGGTATGCTATCAAGGAGTTCTGATTAGATTCGGGCAACCAAGACCAGAACCTTGCACTGTGGGCTTCTCTGTGGGATTCTCAGGATTCATGAGATTAGGGACGTTTTGATTCCATGCAGGCCACATTGAATCGGTTGAGGCAGTCGCTTTCCTGGGAGACTCCCAGCTAGTTGCTACCTGCTCCTTGGACAACACTTTGAAGATCTGGGACACTTCGACCTTTGCACTTCGGACGACTTGCAGTCATGATGAGGCAGGCTTTCCTCCATGAATGATATGGGAGGATGTTGAGGGCATTCACACCAAAGTGGTTCCTCCCTACCTGTATTCTGCGTCTGCCAGCGCCAGACTTGATTCTGCCTTCTCATACAAACTTCTTCTCCTCAAGATGCACATACAGGTTTCAGGGCCTCAAAAGGATTCTATCAAATTTATAGGATTTGAATTTCTCTTGACATTTGTGGCGAAGGGAAAGGCGTGGGGGGGGGGGTAATTTCTCATAATTAGAAATTTTTGTGATTGCTTCCCTAAACTTTCAGCCTGCTGTGC
>QAXI01000414.1:716440-731288 GCA_004335615.1 Chloroidium sp. JM
GGATGGGGGGTTCCCTTTGCAAATTGTGCTTTCTAATTTCTCTGCTCCAATTGCAAGTTTGATGTGTGAGAGCTCCTGCCCGTGTCCATTCTGTAGTGGCAGCTCTTCGATACAATGATGTTGCCGTGTGCAGGCAGTCGTTGGCATGGTATTACACCCATTGAAACCCATCGTCTACACCAGCTGTCTGGATGGCTGTGTCCGCAGCTGGGATGTCCGCACAGGTATGGTGTCACCCAGAAGCTAAAGGCTCTGCCAGTGATATTTGCTTGACACTTTCTCAGCAGTCCTTCATGATACCATTGCTGATAGACGAAGGGGCGAAACTTCTGCAGGTGAATGTCTCCAAACAAATCGCGGCCACAAAGATGGTATACAGGCCATAGCAGTTAGTCCTGATGGCAAGCATGTGCTGACGGGCTCTGATGATTGCACTGCCAGGATATTCGAGTTTGGAGCATGATCCATCTTGTGTAGATTTGATACAATCACCCTGCATCTGTCTAGAGAATTGTAGACTGAAATTCAACTGATTCTGCTCACAGAAAAGAACATGTACTTGGAAAGCAAAATTTCCGATACAGTCCACCCTCAACCCCTTCCATGGCCATAACCACCCAAGATCTCCTGTTGCACAAGAAGTGCATGCAAAACGCCTCACCAGCAGATGGACTACAGGCAAGAGGTGACGAGGAATCTGACCTTGATCTATCTGTAATCTACACGCTCTACACATTTATTTGAACAAACAAGCAAGCAAATGAAGTTTCAGTGAAGTGCAAATTTTAGATCAGGATGAGCAGCATAATTATACTGCTCACTTTTCTTTGCTTTCAATCACCACATCGCCAACCCCGTATTCTACAAGAGCTTTTGGTTGCGGACGGCCACCCTGCACCGTAGCAATCGATTCAGTTGCCATGGCGTTGAACCTCAGCACCACTGTTGCTGTCCACAACAAGCAGAATGTGTGTAAACATACCCGCAGTCCCTGTCATTGCAGCACCTCTCCGCTCTAGGACCACCACGAATGCATTTGGGCTGTCTCAAGCGCATGTTGCTAGAGATCATCCAGGCCTGAGACACCTTGATCCTTCAAATTCAAGGGACACCCCTCAACCCTCCCTTCACCAATACTTGACTCGAACAAGGCCACCCGCAAGACCTTTTGGAGCTCTGAATCTATAAAGGGGAAGAGGAGGTGAAGTCTTACAAAATCCGACATCTTCGGTGCCTCCTCCGGCTTGGCAGCCTTGGTGAATCCGGTGATGGTCCCGTCGAAGTTTTTGCCCAGCGCCTTTTTGAGCTGGGAGACAGGGATGCCACCCAGCTGCTCGATTTTCAGGGTCTGCAGGTCGCTCATGGAGCCCACATACACTGTCTGCCTCTCCCCAGACTTGTCGCCAAAAATGTTGAAGACATCGTTGTCTGCTGTCACCTGCATGCAAAAGCTGCGATGGGTGGGGTGAAGGGGTCTTGGGGAAGAGGGGGAAGAGGGAGTGGTCAAAGAAAGACCGAACAAGTCAGGATGGTGCAATCTCTGTGGGAGGGGACATTGAAGTGGGTGGTGTGTCGTCGGGAGGAGCAGAGTGTGTGCAAAGCACTGGAGCGTAGATGACTTGGAGACTTTGTGGTGGTCTGTCTCTCGGCATGAAGAGGTGAAAGGCAAATGTACATATAGACTGCAGGCTTGATTCAGAGGCGCCCCTAGAGCAAAGATGCTGAAAACCAGGGGGAAAAATAAGGACAATGGAGACAGATCTACTCATTTCTGGGCATCCCGCCCCCCGAAACCCCTTTCTGCCATGCAACCACCAAGCTGCGTCTTCCCAGTCTCCAAGGAAAAAAAACTCTTTCCCCTTAGGGTTCTCCCCCGGTGAAGGCACAGACATCAGAGCCCTTGCCCCGGCGCCCGAGGCAGGATCTCAGAACCTCCACTCACGTGAAGATGCAAAGCGATGAGCTTGTACTTGGTCTCGCCTGAAAGGAGGGAATACCCTGTTCTTTCTCTATCCCCTTTTCCCCAAATCCCACTCTGCAATCTTACCATGTAAAATCCAAGGCTGGGTATGCCGGTGTCATAGTAGAAGTTTCCGTTGCTGTCCACAAAGTACACGCGGCCAGCCTTGTCCTCTCCCACCACCACCTTGTGGCCCCCTTCAGTCTTCACGTACTGCAGACCGCTGTCCTGGTCCCTGTACACCTGGGGCATTTGACCTGCACACCCATGCGACCGAGGAGTGAGGCACTGCATTCCCCTTTTTCCAAGTCGGATGGGCATGGTATCAATCTGGAAACTAGGGCTTGGGCCATTTCAGGGCGCAAATTCAACTCCACGTGCTCATACTTTGACTTTTGCCAGGTTTCAGGGGTGGCGAGGAGTGGTATGGTCCTGCAGCTGTTTCGGCGCATGGAGATGCTAGGCCCACAAAGATGCAGCATGATTGCAGGAGGTTGTGCACTGTCCATGCAAATTCAATTATGCATGAGGACTTACACTGTGATCAGGAGGGATGCATGCACTAGAGGGCTGTATGTGTTAGCCATGATAGAGCTGTGCTCCCTTTCATCCCCTTTATACTTCGACTGAGGCCCAGACTTTGACATGAAGGGCCAAGGGGATATCTTCTTCCAACGTTCGTAGCGCTGCCAACCTCCATTTCAAGCAGGCATATCTTACTGTGTGAAATGCAAGGACTTGCAGGTGGAAGCGGTAGGGGGTGAGTGCTCACTGTCGATGTATTTCCACCACAGGACGGCGCCCACCATCAGCAGCACGAAAACCCCCAGGAAGTTTGGGACCCTGCCAGACGATTTCTGCACCGAATGTTCCCCTTGGTGACCCAATGACAGGCCATGGGCTCAGCAGCGGATCATGCAAGTACAAGCACCCTTGAATGCTTGGGAGGGGGGAATTTACTGCGTCATATTTTGCTGAGGGCGGATTGCATCTTTGGAACGATTCAGTCAGGTCTGGTGGCACCTTGGGGGGTGGTGGAGGGGGTGGAGGCGGAGGCTGAGAGTAGTCATTGTAAGAGGGTGCTTCCTGGCTGTAATAGGAGTCAGCCCCTTGCCTTTCCTGCGTGTCTTGGCTCCTGCAGGGCGAGTAAACCAGTCAGCCCCAGTGTCTGATGCAAACGCCTCAGTGTCGCTCGTACAGGGTAATAAAGGCTTTGTAAGGTTCCACCTAGCATGAAAGGTAGGCCTGACCTGGATTGCAGTCGCCCGGTCAAGCGAGCACTTCCGGAGTTGCATCTCCGAAACAAGAAGGCTGGGGAAGCTTTCGGTGATGATGATGGCTGAGGAAAGACACAACGCTTGTACGGCTGGACGTATCCTTTTGCAGCGATCTTCCGAAATCCAAAATCTAAGCTCTTCATGGGGCAGTGCATGGTGCTCACTTCGACATAACTATGATGATAGACAGGGATCTGGCAGATTTAGAGGAGAGCTGGCTGGCCTGCAACGTGCTGTGATGAAGGTGTGCAAGCAGAAGACTGATGCGACGAATTTAGAGCAGTCAACTGTAGGGGAAGTGCGGGAAGGGGTATGCTCACAAGGATATCCTGGGATGTTCGCAAATCCCGGCATCACGCATTGTACAGGCAATCCGTCTTTGGGATACGACGCGACAGCTCACTTGTCTCTCTCCATACTACTGACTAGTCACACCTTAATCTGGGCAGCCAATCGAAAGCCAGCACTGACTGGCACACACTCCAAAATCTCATGTGGCTCCCTGCAGAACCATCTGCTGGACCTTCTTGATCCTTGAGGCAATGGACAGGTCCATGTGCTTGTCTCCAATGTCCACCACAAAGCCACCGATAATTGCAGGGTCCACCTGCAGTTGCGAACCTGGTTCTCAGCCCGAATTTGCTCAACACGATGGACTGTTGGAAGATCACCCAACCAGCAGAGTCAGATCGTGTACTGCTGGACTCAACATGCATTGGATCCATTGATGTTTTGCTCACAGCCAGGTCCACCACAATTATGGCAAACATTCCAGCAACACTGTATGGGACCACTTTGTAGGGCCAACAAGGGGCGCACCTTCTGCTGCATTAGGAGCTTCTGACCCTTCTCCAGGAGGGAGCCTGCAGACAAACACAATGGCTCATTGCCAGGGCAAACCTACAGCTTCATGAGGCATACTCTCAGCGTCAGAGGCTCTCGAACTTTGAAATAGCACCACAAGCGCTGATTGCTTTACGATCGGGTCTCCAAGAGATTGTACGAAGTGATTCAGCTTGCAGGGGTGGTTGAGGGGTTATGAGATTGAGACATTTCCTTGTGCTCACCTAAGCTGCTCTTGATCTCCTCAATCTCGCTGGAAGCGATCGGCTGCAACATCACATGCAATGTCAGCATCACCTTCCATCCAATTCACGTCACAGCTCTCCTGAGATCCCGCGATTTGCTCAGCCGGTTGTTGTGAAGGACTCTGAGAGCTCGAACAGCATCTTGACGTCCCTCTTTCGATGCAAGTGCTATACATCACTCAAATGCTGAGCAAGCCTTGTGGCACCATAGGGGTGGGGACAAGCTGCTGGGAGCGGTCCGGAAGGACGGGCGGTGTACAGAGAGCAGTGTGGGTGCTTCAGTGCAGACAGAAACAGGGGAGGGAGGGTTGACCTCTGCTGTTGTGATGGTTGCCATGACCTCGCCCCTTGAAGCCGCTACCAGCTCTTCGAAGGTGGTGCCGATCTTCATGAACTCCCCCAGCCGATTGTTGTCGTTCAGCAGGCCTGCGACACCGCAAACGCCTCATATATGTTTTCGCTATGCACCACTTCCGTTTCCAGCAGCTTCTCACACTTCATGCCCATTTGAAGCCCCAATGCGGCTCATCAAATACGGCGGGACGCGTAAGATGTTGCCTCTGTTAGAGTCATCCCATATAACGTGCCTTTTGCTCGCCAAGACTCCCCCAAGCGCAGGGGCACAATGCTCGTGCTGTCGGTGTGTGTACAGCTGGACCCAGGTAGTCCCATTTATGAGCTACCAAACATTTCCTTACTGCCGCCAAAGGGCCACGATATATTTTCAGGCAGCAGCTGTGGAACAAACACAGGAATTGTTCCAAGAACTGAGACACAGCAATTGCTCAGATGCATCTGTGGCACTGGCAGCTAATTCTTGTTCAAGCGTTAGGTCCTTGCTGTGTGCTTGCCATCATCACAATGAGGGTTGAGAGTAAAAAGTGGTTGATATATCTGTATCAGCATTGATTGATGAGAGACTTCCCAGACGAAGCAAGATCATTTTAAGCCTCAAAATTTCCCAGATAATCGATACATTGATAGCTTGGCTGTGACAGAGGTCATGGAGTTTAGACTGCAAGGCTTACTGAAGAAATTGGTGGTGAGGTCATTCACCCCCAGCTTGCTGAGGACGGCCCCCAGTGCCTCCATTTTGGGGCCTTTGGGGATGCTGGGGTCCTTCATCATTCCCCGGAACTCCTCGCTGGTGACTGCCGCCTCCGTGATCTGAAACAGCCGCCACTTCTCAGAGTATCTCTAAAGCAAAACGAGGTTGTTGTAGCAGCCCTGAACTGTGCCTTATATCCTGGTATGACGCCTGTTATTTCCGGTCTAAATGTACTGGTCTTATTGAATGTGAGAACATGGTGCTCATAGGTCTTTGATCCTCCATTCTCCCCTCCCAATGCCATATCTTCTAATACAAAAGGTAGTAAATGGAGTCCCATCACTTGTAAGCATGCGGTCCATCCTGTCCTCTGCTCCACACACACATGCGTACCTATACTCTGGTCCTTCACTGTGCACAATAACCCCCATTCAGCTTGTGTCTGGCCAATGACCTACCCCAAAGCAAATCCAAACCCACACGCATCTCATTTGGGGTGATTGGCATGTGGACAAGAAGGGCACAGCATGCAGGAGGCACACAGAATGCCTGGGACAATATGTCCATGCAAAATTTGCCAAACGCAGTAGTGCAACAAGAGTTCGCACCTTGGACAAGTCTTTGTCAATGACGTCCAACTTCTTGGCCCTTGCACCAGCCATGTACAGGGCAGCTGCATACCTTCCAGCGATGCCGTGCACCGGCACGGGTGGCTGTGGCACAAGCATATGCACGTTCAGTGTGAACCTAATTCCAGCAGTCCCAACATGCGGTGCGTCTTCAATCATTCATGGGTAAAGCAATTGCGATCATTCAGGATTACTTTGCTTCATTGCTCAAGAAGGGAAGGAGGAGGACACTGAGGCAGATGTTTTGATGGGATGCGAATTCCAAATTTTGGCTGTAGCTTCTGGCGGATGGCTGGCTGCAGCAGAAATGAGCTCACCGCATATTTGGATGAATCTTCCGCACTAGCCTCTCCTGCAAAGTTTCTCGCCAGGCTTTGGCTCGCAGCGCAGCAAGCGCCGTGAGGCTTCTGCTGCCGAAGCAATTGGCTGGCAGCCCCCCTCAACATCTTAATGATTCCTTCTCTGCTCGAGTGCGAGCAGAGCTCTGGCTGAATGTCGATGACAACCTGGTCCAAGGATTGCAGTGGGCAAAATTTTGACAATGTGCACTCAAGCACATTGCTGCCGACAGCTAGGACCTGATGCTGAAGAACAGTGCCCTCATCGGCAGCTTGCTCGGGCGATTGCATATCTCTTCATCACCTGCATCCCTTCAAGCTTGGCCAACCTTGTTCGCTCGAGGAGTCAGCACACACCTCGACAGCGCTGGCAGAAGCCTTCCCGTATACAATTTGGACTTCCAGCAGGTCTGTCTTCCATTCAGCTGCTTGAAGTTAACAGTCTCACAGCACTCTGCTGTACCCCAGGCAACCTACGAGTCCACTTAGGGAACTCAAGATCATCTTTCCAGCCTTGGGTCCGCAGTTCGAATTGCATCAGCTACTAAGGCATTTCCAAGGTCCTGACAGAAGCTTTTTTTCATACAGTGGAGTTCTTGAGCTTGATTGCCCACATGCGCAAAATACTTACTGCTCCTCTGGCTGATTGGCACAGGTAGGCTCCACCAGTGTTCCAGCTGACATTTTCGGAGTTGAGGTGCGGAGAGATATCCTCCACAGGGTGGTCCGCTGGCAGCGCGCCAAGGCACAGAAAGTGAGCACTTCCACACCTTTGAAGTATGTTATATCTGTCAAAATATTGCTGGCATCGCACACAATGCATGGAAGCATGACCAGTACACAACAAGCCACGTTTGCGGGTTCTGTTTGGAGTGAGCGAAGCTTGATTTGGAGGCTCGGCAAATTGCAATCAGGAGGCTGAATGGAGTCCTGGGTCAAACAGGGCACACATCTAACCAAAGGCCGCAGCGAAGTCAGGGGTGGGGGGCGCAAGCCGCACCCCCAGAAAGGCACGGGAAAGGCTCGGGCTGGAACGATCAGAGCCCCGCAGGTGCGTCTCCGTGGTTCCTTCAGAGGTGGCTCTTCAAGGAGGTGGCCTGGGCTGCCCTCTCCATCTTGCAGGGATGCATAGCTCATGCTTCAGACATTGACCAAATTTTGTTTTGGGCTTCAGGGCTGTGAAGTTCAAGGAAGGGAGGGAATTGCTCGAATGCACAAATGTGAGTTGAGGAATACAACACCTGTGCGCCTGCTCTGTCCGAAATATTCTGTGCTGGAAGAATCTGGCCAAAGTTACGTATCAACCAGTGAAGGGCTTAGTAGGATGGACCTCAGATAGTGCATGGCAGGATTGATGAGGTCTCGTACGCATGCAGATGCGCGGCGGAGGGGTGGTGCATGGGCCAGTTCTGCGATCCCATGCGCATGACCTTCCCAAGAAAGTGCGGAGGCTGGGCCTGAAATGTGCTCTTTCGGTATGTCTCTTGTTCCCCTCTCCTTTCCACCCCCTTGACTTTGGCAATTAAAAGCCAATCACCCTCAACACTCTGGCTTTGACACAGATGTGATTTCTGGTGCAGGCCAAGCTGCTGGAAGAGAGGCTGGTCGTCCTGAACTCCATGACCTTGGAAGATGGCAAGACGGTGAGGCCTTTATTTAGCCTTTTTGCTTGTTGCTGCTGTATTGATACTGATATATCTACATGCTGGGGATCTCCCAATGCAAACTTATGTACCAAGCAGACTTGCATGCAGAAAGCCATAGCTCCCATTTGAATTGCTGCTGGTTGTTTGCAGAAAATATTGGATCAGAAGCTGCAGCGCTTTTTTGAACCGACAAAGGCTCGGCCCTCTGCTCTGCTAGTTGACAGCAATTTGAAGGCGACCAAGGATGGGTGAGCCCCTGATTATTCATTCATTACTCTCCCCTCCCAGGGGTACATGGAGAGTGCCCCTGAGGTTCACGTCCTGTATCTGCCTGCCTTACAGTTCCTCTCCCATACATGAGCAGAGAATTGCCCAATGAACAAGTGCCAAATGACAAGCCAGCAGACTCCAAGGTTGAGAGGATACTACGTAAAATGGAGGGTGGCTTCAGATACTTAGTGCAAGAGTCTTTGACTTCAGAAGATGCACAGTCCAACACTTCTACCACTGCAAGCATTCATTCTTTCAAGCTTGGCGGATTGCCCAGCGACCAACATTCGGATTCTACTGGTGCGCAACGCCATCCTCTCGCTTTGAAGGTAGCTTGGAGCATTGAGTGGGGCCAGAGTCAGGAGCCTTGCAAGTCACGAAAATACACTTCCAGGCTCCTGCCAAGCCCAATAACGAACAAAATGAACAAGCAAAATTGTTTCGCAGGCAAAAGCTGTTGCACGCGGCATCTAACCTGGGATGGGTGGACGTTTTGCCGCCGGAGGGGTTGAACGTGTACAGCATTTTGCGGCGCGGCCATCTGGTGGTGACTCAGACCGCCCTGTCGGATCTGGTGACCAGGCTACAGACTCCAATCTTCAGAGGGCCACTGGATCGGGCAAGGTGGCGGGCGGCAGAAGAGGCCCGGGTGGCTGCAAGTGCTTGATTTGATGCTTGGTAGATTTAGTGAGTTCAGATGGCTTCTCAGAGGATTCAAAAGTATGAACCAGCAGTGACAATTGTGCCTGCTTTTTGGGGCAGTGCAATGATGTAGCAGGGAGAGGGTGAGCGGTTGCTGCACCTCTGTGATTGCCTTGCCTTCGGATTGAGGAGGGGTGAGGGCATTAGTAGGCCTAGCATGACGCGGAGGAAGCGCTAGAGCTGAGATTGCATGCTCTATGTGCTCTGTATCCTGTGTAGGGCTTTACTGTTGCTTAGAGTCGGAACAGGAAGAGTGGAGCTGATGAACATTTCTGATCATTTGTTAGTCATCATGCATGCAAGCTTGCTAATGCATTGATATCTCACCAGCAGCTGTGTGGGGAGTGTGAACATGGATGAGGCTCGCCGAGCCTGCCTGATTGGCGATCTTAGACTCCTTGCACAGGAAGCCAAGCGGCCAGATGGTCTTGCGGGGCAACTGACGGGTTGGATATCAGGCCCGGAGCATCCTGCGGTGAAGGATGCGGCTGAGAAG
The DNA here is from genome assembly GCA_004335615.1 of Chloroidium sp. JM. Lineage (NCBI taxonomy): Eukaryota > Viridiplantae > Chlorophyta > Trebouxiophyceae > Watanabeales > Watanabeaceae > Chloroidium > Chloroidium sp. JM. The sequence continues at coordinate 725,895 of QAXI01000414.1, forward strand.
GTCTTGCAAAGCCTTGAAGATGATTCTTGGGCCGAAACTCTGGCCGATAGTGAGGTATTGGCAACATCTTGCAAATCACAACCTTCATCACCGAAGTATATCCAACGTATCACATGAAGAAATTAAGAATTGTCACCAGTTTACTTCTGTTTGCTTTCCTGTTATCGAAAAGTCCCTGCCCACAGGTCTGCCTGAAGCCCTTCCAAGTGGCATGTGAGACGAAGAGCCCCAAACTCGCCAACACCTCCCTGGCCAGCCTTCAGAAGCTTCTCACACGCTACAACATGAGGGGGATTGGCTTGGTGCTGACAATACGAATTCTGGAGCAGGTATAGACGCCTAACAGCTGCTTATCCACCAGTGCGCCACCCCTGGCAACAGGTACACAGCAATGATAGGCCCGGATTTGGGGTATGACTGCCACATTGCCATTGATCACCTGCGCTTATTGCAGGTGGAACGCCTCAATGACGAGAGCGTGAAGCTCAAGACGCTGCAGACCAGTCTCACCCTGATGCAGCTCTCCGAGCTCGCCCAGAATGAGGTCTGCTGCTTCTGTTCCCCCCTTATGTGATCTCCTGGCCCTAATTGCATATCAAGCTATTGCTGCAACCGGTCAGCATGCATGTCCTGCTGAAAGCTGTTCCCGTGTGAAAGTTAGACGGGTGGAATGTTCATCAGCATCATCATCCCATGCCGTCGTATTGCTTGGTGCTCACAGCTAGCTGTCCCTCTTCAATTATCATCTTGGGTGTCTATTCAATGCTCGTGGAGTTACACTGCATGCCACCAGGACAAATTCAGGCCGTTGATTGGTATTTCCTCTGCCCCCCTGCAGGAGGGCATAGCAGCTGTGCTGGGGATCTGCTTCCGGATCCTGGCTGATGGAAAGAACTCTGACAGCGTTCTGAGCACTGCCATGGCCACTGTGCGGCAGGTCCTACCCCCCCCCCCTCCCCTCATCGTCAGCTAAGTAATGACTGCACGAGACAGTTCTTGGATCGGAATCCTTCAATCCGATTGCGATTTGAGAATGTACTTCACCGGATACCAGCTCCACATATTCTTTCCTTGGCTACCCATACTCCTACACGTATGCGAGTGCAACCACTTTCTCCAGGCGGAAGACTGTATAGCCTACCACTCAAGATCGAGGTAGGAGGTGGTGTCACATTGACCTCTAGGTCAGGGCAATTCGATATGCATTCAGGTCTGCTTTTGGACATTTCCCATGTATGGTCTTCTCTTAGCTCAGGTCGATTTGGCTTGGCTCGTGAGGCCAGTGGGCCAAGGGGTTGCTGCAAAGTGTCCCCTCCTGCAAATTATACGGCTGTCAGGCATTCTTCTTGAGCAATTTGACGATGGATGTGCTCTCAGACTTATGGAAGCAAGCTTATGAGGGTGGTTTTGTCTGCGACTGCATCTAGGTGAGCAAGAGGAGAAGCCGCAATACATCCAGTCTCCCTGCAGCACACCACAGAGCTCCCACCATCCCTCCTTTGCTCCATTTAGATACGTACGACACTGTGCAGGCCGTGGCGCTGGTGTTTGAGCATGTGGGGTCAGCTCTCGGGACTCAGCCTGAGCAAGGCGGCGAAGAGTTGGCGCAGACGGCGAACGGTGGGGTGGGGGTTGAGGAGGAGGAGGAGAGCATCCAGCGGAAAGGGTCCCAGATTCTGGCCCAGCAGGGTGCAGCCAACGCAGCCCTGAAGCTGCTGGATGACCTTTGCATGATGGCCACAGGTTTTTAAATCCAATTGTTACAATGGAAATATTGATTAGAGGTGAATAGGCTTTTTCTGGTACCTCAAGAAGGCTCTGCAATTGAGGATTGTTCTTGGAGAAGGGATGCACCGGAGAGGCCCTCAGTTAGCGCTGTATGCTTGCATTTATTGATGGCAAGCATGCAGTGCTTTTCGAGTGGGTGGAATGGAGTTCTTTTGAGCAGGCAGTGTTGGCGAATGATGAACTCATGCCGCCCATGTGCTTGTGCTTTCCTCCTTGAAAACAGCCCCCCAGAAGGTTCCTGGGATGAGCGAGATGCCTGTCCAAGAGGTGCATCCTGTGCATTCAAAGCAATTGCTAGCTCAATTGGATTGGGTATCACCATTGAGAATGCAAAACCCTCCTTGCTGAGGGAGAAGAAGCGGGGGAAAAGGGGGTGTGGGTTGGAGGGGTGTCTTGGGTTCTTGGACAGCCCAACTGATCTCCTGTGATGCACTCTGTCCAGTGAAACATCTGCGCTCACTGCGATACGATGTGCAGCCAACGAAGCAATGCTGAAATGGCTGAAGGCTCCATCGCTGCCCCGCGTCTTTGTGTTGGATCTTCTGGACTTCGTGCTCTCCAATACGGCTCCTGTCTTCAGGTGTGCCACAATCTACCAGCCAACCTATCCGTACCACCCCCCCGTCCTGCTTGCAGGGGCTCCTCCTTTCCTGCCTACTCAATTTTTGCTTCCACTTCAGATTTGCAACTCGACGAAAGCAGACAGCTGTGAGATACCTGTTCAAAACTGCCAACATGTGCTCCAATGTAGGGGGGAATCACAAATTTCCTTCAAACAATCACTGGGAGGAAAGGCGTAGCTATCGAAAAAGAGGGGTAAATTTGCAGCGTGTGTGAAGTCAGTGAGCAGAAATAATGGCCTTGATGACGCGGGAAAGGAATCACGCGATGGAACGCAGGACCGTCGCAGCATTTGAGCACGCCCTGGGAGTGAGGGTGTGCCAGTTGATCACCACCATGCTGCAAAACCTGCTGGACCCGCGGTGCGAGAAGTCCCTGCAGGAGAGCGACCTGCGCGTGGTGCTGCGGGTCGTGCGCACCATCATCTGGCAGTTCCACGGCCAGCTGAGGAATAAGTGCAGTGTGTTCATGGAGGCCCTGCTGGCAGGTGGAGAAGCCCCCCCCCCTCTCACCCCCCTGCTCATTCTCCCACAACCTGACGTCAGATTAGGGTGCTTTTGCCACCTGTGTCCAAGCCCATCCTTCTCCTGGAACCCCACTGCCAGGGAAATAATCTTCGAGGTTTGCAAAAGAAAGCCAGTGACTGTGCAGGAGGTTTCGACGTCCTCGCAGGGGCACACCACCCTCTCGAGCGACCTGGCCATCCTCTCCACCGCCGCCAACCAGTTGTTCGAGAGCACGTCCGCCATGAGCACCCAGGCCTGCACCTCCCTGCTGCTGGCCCTGCGGGATGTGTCTGCCAAAGCCCTCACCCAGACACAAAACCCAGGAGCGCCCAGGTTATACCCCTTTCCTCATCTCTCCCATCACATGGTCACAAGGGAAGTATCAGCCAAGGTCCTCACAAGGATGTAAAGCCTAGAAGCACCCAGTTCGCCGACCCCCCTACTACCATTCACCCCTTCCGGCTTGCCCCTTTTCCCCACCCAATCCTGCAAGTACATGTCAGCCAAAGCCCTCAAACAAGCAGGACATGGGAGCACACAGGTCTTCCCCTACCCCCCTGCTTGTCCCTAATTCTTGATTGCACACCTGCACAGATACCATGTTGTCTCCGAGGCGGCAGAAAACCTGGGCCACAGATGAGAGTGCTCCTGCACAAGTCCAGGAATACCCATAATTGAACAGTGAGCTTTGCTCGAGTTCCCCTGCAGGCTACCTGCCTCAGGAAGGAAAGCGATATTGTCCTGTGAACGTTCAGGGCTACATATGTCCAGGTGATCTCGCAGGTTGTTTGCGCTTGGGAGGATGGTGGACGTGCTGCTGTTCAACCTGCACCGCTTGCACGACCTGTGGTCCATCTTCGTGGAGCACATAGTGGAGGCGCTGGGGGACACGCGCGCCGGCATCCGGGGGGCCACCCTCGACGCCCTGGGCAAGGCGGTGGGGGGATCCCTGGCCTCCGTGGTCCCAGGTGTGTGGTACTACCCCCCCCCCCCCCCCCTCCCCATCCCATATTTCAACCCCCTTGCTCCATCTGCAGAATTATGTGGGAACGTTGTCAATGTGTCGTCCCTTCCATTGAGAAGAGGTTGCTGCAAGAATACACGGATCACTTGTGCTGACATCCTGCGTGATATCAATGCAGGGCTGGGAAGAGCTGATGATGATCCTGGAGAGCAGCATGGCGGGGGGCAGGCGGGAGGTGGCTGTGGCGGCCATGGCGGTGCTGGTCAGCGTCATGCAGGCCAGTCCTCACTTCCCACCACTCAAAGCTGCCTGACATCTCCACCACCCACTCCTGGCCGTCGAACAGAGCCTGTCTGCCCTTCCTAGCCTTCTCCTGTATGACGATCAAGCAGCATCAACTGTTTCGAGGCAGGAGCCGAGGAGAATGGTCTCCTTTGGAAGAAGGCCTCTCTCATAGGTCCTGTGGTTCATCCAGGATGGAGCCGGTCGTTATAGTATCCTTGCTTAGATGCGGGAAAGTGTACCCACACCTGGCTTCCAAATCAGAATTAGTCTCCCCCTACTTTGCTCTTCCAGCTCACCCAAGCAACGAAATTCCTGAAAGTTTTAGTGTACGCAGCTAATTTGCCCTTCCAAAGACAAAGCAGTTGTTAGATGTCCCTGTCCCAATCTCCAGCCCCATCGGGCTGATAAGGGGGAAAACAAATAGGTCATGAAGTCATAACATAGCAGGGATTGAACTGATAGACTTTGGGCCCCTGGTGTCAAAGCATCTGTGCACAGTCTCATGGAACGAGCCTTGTGCAGGCCAATGGTACGGCCCCCTGTATGCAGCGCGGCATGTGGAAGCGCGCGCTGCGGGCCATGGGGGTAGGGGTGGAGGCGGCCGCATCTCCGCAGTGCATGGTGCCCCTACAGGCCCGCCTGGAGCTGGTCACCTCAGTGGGCCAGCTGCATGTATGCACCCTTGCCCCTCACCCTGCCCTCCGTTCCAGTCCGGTCTCGTCTTGCCCAGGAGTGGACATTATTCACAAAGTCTCGTGGGCCAGTCACATGTCAGCACCCTTTCCCTTGACCCTCCCCTGCCATTGCGTTGGGTTCTGTCTGTGCCAGGAGCGGACATTGCTCACTCAGATGTTTGTGGAAAACAAATGTCACGCGACGTCGGAAGGATCAGATTGGAGAGCACATGATTGTTTTTGCATGCGATTTCTGAGGATGCTTGACCTGCTATTTATGAGCGAGCCAAGCATGGACAATTCAAAATGGAGGCAAACATCAAGCAGTGGAATGTATATCATCCAACATGGCATGACATGGGTGCAGGTTGCCCTGCTGAGCGTGTTGGAATCTGAGGACCTGGAGACGATGTTTGTGTGGCTGGAGAGCTTGGTCAAAAATCCATTCAGTGAAGACGACAGCGCGCCCGTCATACCAGGTACACCCCATCTGCCTAGAGTTTGAAATTATTGATGACGCATGGCGCATCATACCCTAAGGCTTTCGTCCCCCCCC
>QAXI01000414.1:829557-851849 GCA_004335615.1 Chloroidium sp. JM
GGGGGGGGGGGGGGGGGGGGGGGTTGTTGTGATGGAAGTTTGACACTTGATCCATGGCGCCAACGGAGGGTTGTTTAAGGATCCACTTCTTAGCAGAGAATGAAGGTCTTATGGTCCTGGGGACATGGGTAGATGACAGGTGGGAAGGGGGGGGAAACGTGACAGTCAAGCGCAAACTCAGTGACTGCCCTCGCACAAAGACTCACACCGGACCCCCCACCAAGCCCCAAGCAATGCAAAGGGATCCAAAGGGCAAGACTTGCCTCCTGTCGTTGAAAGCCCGGTCCCGCACGTGCGTAATCTTCTGCTCCGGCAGCCCAAAGTGCTTCGCAATGTCTGCTGCTACCTCCGCTACCGTCCTCTCCTTCTGGGTGCCGATGTTGTATGTGTGCCCCACGCTGCCCCTGTGCAGGATGACGTCAAACGCCTCTGCCACATCCTCGACGTAGAGGTAGCTCCTGGTGGCTTCACCTGTGGGGTGAATTTATCTGTCTTGAGCTGCAAAACTCGGGCAATCAAATTCTCAGGTGTTGGGTTTGGGATTTCTTTCATTGGCTGCTGGATAGGTGCTGCTTGGACTGACGAGATGTGGGATATATTGGAGATGCTTTATCAACTGATCTGGGGTTGAAACCATTCCTTCCTTCCAAAAATTGACCTTCATGCAATTGAAGATCCAGACATGAATGTAAACTACCAAGACGCAATAATAATTCATAATGCTAAGAGAGAGTAATGTTGATCAGGATCCCATCAAGTCAATACATTTCCTGATTCTTTGCAGCGACATGCTCCAGGCCATCAGGCAAAGTAGCCATCACTCACCATCGCCATGAATAGGAAGGGGCTGTTTCCGGCTAGCCAGTAGGGCAAACTTTGGTATGAGTTTCTCTGGAAATTGCTGTGGCCCATACACCTGCAGTGCCCCACAATTGATTGTCCTTTCTTATAGTCTCACTTCTTATTTTGGAAAACACAGAGAGCCTGACCCAGGCCTCCGTATCTGAAGATTGCCTCTCTTCCCCCATGCCCCTTCATCCTCAATGACAAAGGATAATAAATTTGCTGACATTGAGAAAAAATTTCTACTCTTTCATATCGGTAAATTCACACTTCTGAACATGTCGATTAGGCGGGCTGCAAAAATGAAACAAGGAGACACTGGTAGGCGTTCCGATTCTTTCCAAGCCTGCCTTCAACCATGCATGCACAATCTGCTTAATTTGCGGAGCCCACAGGTCTGCTGTCCTAGTCTACATTCCTCATTTTTTTTGTTGGCTGCAAATCACACATTTTTCGTTTCTTCAAACCCTACACGTGAGCCATAACTCTTGGAAGGCCTTCAGGGATCCAAGCACACTCACATTGTTTCCCCTTGTTGTGATGACGGGCAGCTTGTACGACGTCAAGTAGGCTTTGGCCATCATTTCTGCCCCAGCCTTTGCCGCTGAGTACGGATTCGTTGGCTCCAGGGTTGCAGTCTCTTTTAAACCTGCAGATGAGCTGCCCCTTTGGCCCAATACAGATGACCCTGTCCTTATCACGCATCGGTGGCCTGTTTGAGCAAATCGCATTTATAAGGTCCCTTCTGAATTTGTAATGGCAGAGTGAGGCGAAAGAATGAAAGGAGAGACGGGTATCGTGGAATGGCCCAGATCGGTGGCATGCTGAACCCCTGAAGCAGATTAGGTGCGAGCATTCAGGTGCAATGCATTTATTGACATGGCAACCCAGATTCTTGTCTGTGTTTGAATGCATATTACCTTCTGCTGCTCCCAGGCTGGTCTCCCCATAGACTTCGTCCGTCGAAACGTTGATGACTCGCCTGATGCTGGGGACCATGCGGCAAGCCTCAAGCAGCACATGGGTACCTGTGTCAGGTCACTATTCGACATGCTTTGAACCCTTTCTCTTGTTGTGAGTGCCAATGTATGCGCAAACATAGCATGGGAATTCCTGCACCAATGCTGTGCAATCCATCAGAAATGCATGAATTCACTGGCACTAAGCTGACATGCCATGTGGCATTGTGGGGACCACACCTACTGGACAGATCCCAAAACTGTCCCTCCGAGGACTGCATTCGAATGCGAAGCTGTCCCTCGCGGCCAGATATCAGCCTCACCTCACCAACCTGATGAACCCCATTGTAACTGGTCATGCAGGGCTCACCGTAGGTGTTGTTCATGGTGAAGGCCAGGCTGTTGCCAAATGAATTGTCCACATGCGTCTGCAGTGCCCCAATATTTGGTCTTGTTTGAAGTCTGCCACAATGTACAATAAAGATTGCTGGCTTATTGTTATTTCTTTCTGATTTGGTTAGCAATTCGTGGTATAGATGCATTGCAATCGGCTTTGCACGCTGCATGGAAGCCTGGCAAGGGTCACTGGCCAAGCTAGGAAGAGAGGTCCTTGCCTGGGCGGCAAAGTGCATCACTGTGTCAACGCCTTCATGATTGAGGATGTGATTCAGCAGGTCCGCTGACTGCAGGTCCCCCTTCACAAACTGTGACACAGGCGTCACAAATTATGAAAGAGCAGACTGGAATGGAGCTCATGACGTTTGACACACATGTTATCACCTGGATGTCCAATGCACTACACAAACGTCGGAGCATTCAAAGCCAGCAAGGTGAACAGTCTTTACTTGATTCAAACCACTGCCACAGGAGAAAAGGGTGGGCATGATTGTGGGACGCACCTTGTAGTTCTTGCCCGTGAATTCTGCAAGGTTCTTCACCGAAGAACAATAATCTAGTTTGTCCAGCACAATTATCTGTGAGAACAAGAGGAAATTTGGGGGCCTTTGTAGAGACAAACCCGGGCAAATAACAACCGGAATACTTGCGAGAAGCTCAACCCGTTCGCAAAGCAGCTACCTTGTAGTGAGGGTATTTGTTGTGGAGTAGTCTCACGACGTGACTGGCGATAAATCCGGCACCACCTGTGTCCGTGCGTGCAGAACTGAGAAGAGAACAAGAGGGGGCCGTCGTGATACACGGTGAGCACAATGTTACATTTCCCTTTGATGTCTTAATTCGTTACCGGTTATGAGTATGGTGTCAGGCTGGTATTCCCCATCGACAGCACCGTTGTTGCGTGCAGCCGCTCCGTTCGCCTCGGAACCTTCCTGAGGTCGATGCTCAACACTGGTCATGCTTTTCGGCGATGGAATGATTAGAGAATCGTAAGGTCCCGTTCGGAGGTCTGTACTTTTGAACAGGACAGGCAGCTCCGACTTTCATAAGCGATCAATTTTCAAAGCAATGCATTCATTCGTCATTCGGCATTGCTTTCATTGCAGACAACTCCCAGGGTACTCTGCTGCACCCAATACACCTGTTCTGCAACCTTGCATGTTACGTTCCCTGGGATTGTCGTCGGGGAGGAGCGTCTTGTTCGCTTATTCGCACCTCAGAAAGCCTAGTGCCAGAGTTTCGCACGCCGTACAGCATCTGAGAGCATACAGAGGACCCAATCCTGCTTTCCCCAGACCCATCAGACCCCGCATACTAAGTCCCCAGAAGAAGGTAGAGAAACCAGGAGAAACACAGCCCAGTCCACCACCACAGCCCCCACCCACCCCTGAGGGAGACAACAGTCCTGATGCAAGCGCTCCTACCAACACAGCAGCTGCAGCAGACCCTTCAGGGTCCGAAGAGCAGCCAATACCTCTGGAGTTCATAGACGAGCTCAAGCGCACGAAAATCGAGCTGCCAAAGCCTTTCTTGGTAAGCTCCCCCTCCTGCAAGACATGCGGGCCACTTGCAAGACAACTGGATTCATATATCAGCAAAATGGCGGAATGACTGCATTGAGAAACATTTCCTGAGCAGGCCTGCAGCTCAATCGAGCAAGTCTTCATGCATTTGATGCTTTCACGGGCCTGTGGGATGGCAAGAACCCAATTTCTTGCATTGGAATGAGAATCCTTATTACCCATTTGTTCACTTGGCTGACACCCAGATACTTTTCCTCTAGGGTCGCTACCGTCTAATATGTCCCTACTGCAAGGGGGGCCAAAGCCAGGAGGCTGCTTTCGTCTGTGATGTTGGGCCAGAGCTGCTGTGGTGGCATTGTTACAGGGGGAAATGTGGTAAACATGGTGGTGTGACACTGACAGGTATGCTCTCGACGTCCTTGACACTTGACAGTCCAGAAAGGCAGCACTGGCATGTCTGATTGCATCTTTGAGACACTCCTATCTTCCAGGACCAGGTCTGCACTTCCCCTTGGAACGTGGGCCCTCTTGCCAGCAGTGGAGGGTGGGTATGCAAGTCCATCCTACATGAGCTCAATTTTCTCTGTGTCTCTTCTAAAGGATTTGCTCCGCTCATTGATTAGAAACTTTGAAACGAATTCTTGCCTGCCCTGCCACACCCTCTCCCCCCCCCCCTTTTTTAAAAGCAATTTGCCATCCAGGGCAGTGTCTGCACAACTAAGGGAAAGATAGTCATATGCCGCTCCAATTATAAGCATCCTCTCCTCCCCTGCCACCTCCGGTATACCACATATAGAGCCATATCACTCACCTCAAATCTGACTCAAAGTCACCCCGCAGAGCTGAGGAGCCGGAAAAAGTACCCCAAGCCGAAGCTGGACCTGCGGCCCCTGGACACCCACTGGCAGAAATTCTTCCAGGGCAGGGGCATCAGCGCCGCCACCTGTGAGCGCAACGGAGTGGCCCAGACGCCACAGGGCAGCCTGGTGTTCCCCTTCGTCAGGCACGGGGAGGCGGTGAACGCCAAGTTCCGTTTCCGTGACGTCAAGCAGTTCCACCAGGTCAAGGACGCCGAGAAGGAAAGGCACCATCCTCGGCCTGCGAACTCCCTCATTTGGTTCGACTTCCCAGGGAGGACTGGAGTTTCCAAAATGAGGTAGAGCAATACAATAGGGGCTCACACGCCGAATTGGTCAGGCAACATTCCTGGTCTCATGGACTCTTCTCAGCCAGGGTTCCTGTCACCATGGATGTGAAGCATACCTGCCCCAGAAGGGGATCCACGGGGGGTGTGGGGGGAGGAGGGGCTAAATCTACTTTCCATTATCTGTGAAACGAGAAGCAGATTGGGCGCCAGTGACTCAAATTTTAGAACTGTGGTACTGTTGGTGGAGGGGATGGGAATCCAAAAGCCATGGTCGCGGGCAGGAAAGGCAGCCTGCAGTGCCGTTCTGACCAAGCTCGAGCCGCAGATTCTCTATGCATGGGACGACATCGAGGGGCAGGAGCAGATCGTGGTTGTGGAAGGCGAGATCGACAAGCTGTCCCTGGAAGAGGCTGGGTACAGGTACGGCACCACGACCGAGAGATGCATCAGTTCCTCATGTTCTGGCCTTTGCTTGGGCAGAGAGCGCCACGTAATTCAAGTTTTGGCTTCATGCCGTGGCAATAAACAGCTTGTCAGGCAGTCCATCTGCCAGCAAGTTTGACAGGGCCTGGCAGGAGTCAGCACTGATGGAGTCAAAAAGGTCGAGTCTGTGAGTCGCAGATCAGGAGCAGAACACAGATTACTGCTCTTTTAAGGGACGCTTGTTGTCACCTCGATGCTCCCTGCAATGATTGCATGATATTCCACACACAAGTCTGGCAAATGAACATACGGCAAGAGATCCGCTGATCATTCGTTCCTCCACCAAAGGAGGCCAGGACGATCCTCCACTGAAGAGATCTTTGGCCTGAGGACCCATACCACCCAAACGTCATCTGGTACCTGTAAATTTTGAACGATTCTGCGAACAGGGCTGTGACAAGCGTGCCCGACGGCGCTCCTGCCATCGTGAAGGAAGGACCCCTGCCCCCTCCTGAGCAGGACCGAAAGTTCTCCTACCTGTACAATAGGTGCCGTCCCTCTCCCCTTCCCTTCCCCACGACCAACCACGTTCGTGGCAATTCCCCTTCTCAAAAGTGCTCAGTGTTGGCAATTTTGGCGCAGAAAAGAAGCCATCGGCAGCTCTCCATGATCTGTGCATAGGTGGCTGTCATTGCTCCTCTGCAAGGGTAGCTAGGTTCATTGTCATGGATCGCAGGTAAAGAAAGCATTGTTAACATCTTGCAAGCAATGGGATGAAGCGAAAAAAGCGTGGTATAGATCGTCATGAGCCTTAAGACGCTCCAGAATGTCAGAACTCAGACATAGATTTCTTTTGCCAAGATCAGTCATTGCAAGACAGGAGCTCACCAAAGTGATGATGTAATTAATGACTCCATGTTCGCCTCAAAATCACCAGCAAGCCCCAGCTTAAAGGGGCCATGCTCATCCCTCGGCAACCAGTCAAAACCCTTCTTCTGCACCCAAGTTCTGCATGGAAGTCGAGTGAAAGACCCTGGCAGAGACAAGGAGGCCCAAGCAGCCGCTTGAGGGTCTCTGAACCTGATGTTGATCGGTGCAGCAAATCCGCTGTGAGCGATGCAAAGAAGATCATCCTGGCCACAGACAACGACGCTCCTGGCAGAGCCCTGGCGATCGAATTGGCCAGGTGATCTGAACGGCCAACCATCACAGGCTTTGTCATGCTGATGAACCACAATCCCACACTGCCACGAGGAGGGTATGCTGATGGTGCATTCCTCCTGGCAACCAAATATCGGATTCCCCAATTTGGCATGTCGCCCATGTGCCACTGCCTGTGTGCTGGTCAGCAGGAATCTTACTCCTGAAAGGTTCAGCAAAGGCTTGCAGCGGAATCTTTATCTGGTACTTGGTTGTGTATTCCCCCCAAAAACCCAAAATAGCGCTTCAAACAATATCGTCCGTTTGCCAATGTCACTGTGCTGGCAAGCTGGAATTACACGCATGCAAGGTTCAATAGAGGCTTGCAGCGAGACTTCTTCTATGATACAAATAATGTGTTGTTTTGCCAGGCGGCTGCAGCCGGAGAACTGCTGGCTGGTGGTGTGGCCCAGCATGGCATCCCCTGCCACCCCTACCCCTTTCAACGCTGCGCCCCCCCACTCGAGCAACCCCCACGTCGCTGCACGGGCTGTGTCCCTGGCCGGCAAGGCTCTGCAGGTTTCGGCTTCAGACATCCCCTGCACAACAACACCTCTTGGCAATGGAGGCGGATTTTGATGTGTATGCATTGCTAGATGGATTGGTGTAGGTGCAGGGAGGCTCCAAAGGGAGCTTGGCATGTTCTCCTTGTGAGTAAACATTATCTGTCGGGAAGGGGTATGCACCTCAGCACTTTGCACTCCTGTGATGATGGATGGAACAGGAAGAGCAGTAAATCTCTCAAGCTGAGAAAAAAAGAAAACCTTCCGTCCCAAATCATGAGCCAAGTCAGCTTGAAGAATACACATCTTCAGCTTCTGCACCTCTCTGCTCTTCTCAACCAACGAGCATGGGCCGGAGTATGCCCTTTGTCCTTCATCTTCTTCCATGTGGGTAGTCCCATAAGAGAGGGTTCACCCATTCCAATAGACCCCGCGTACACCGGCAACACTTGCAGAGCAGGATGCCGTCATGCTCAGTCAATCATTGTTGCTTGCAGTCAATGTCGTAGAACAGCAGAGCTAGAACACCGACAAGCGAGATGGTTTATGAGTCTGAGGCATGCAGGAGTTGCCGGGGCATTTCAAAGACGCAAACGATGTGCTGATGGCACGGGGGCCAGCCTTCCTCAGGGGCTGCATTGAAGCTGCCATTCCGTTCCCAATCGAAGGCATTCAAAGGTGAAATTGTCTCGTGTTTGCATCTGTAAGCTACCTAGATCTTGTTATGTACATATAGCAAGGCAGTGAGGAGTGTGTAGGTCCTGCTGATTGATCGATGCAAAATCTTCTGATCACACAGCCAAATGCATGTCTTTGAAACACTTTTAAAGAGAGCAAATAGCACACTGCACGCAGCAGATCGACTGCGCGTTTGTCAGATCCCTTCGTGACTGACATCACAATATTCACTACCAGCCTCCCCCGATCATCAAGGCAGCCTCCGCTTGTTCCCTCCCTTTCTGTCCGCAGATTTCCCTCCAGAAACAATTGTCTGGTGCAGCGTGGAGAGCATGCAGGCAAGCATCATGCAAGAACACACCGGAAAGAGGAATCCTGTGGGCGGCTTTTCAACGGGCTGGCCAAACCTGGATCGCCTCTATGGGGTATGGCCCTGCATGAGCCTTTCTGAGAGAGAAAGTACAGCTAAAGTGCAAGGATCTGGGGAAGTCAAACAGGATCGGAATGCAGGGTAGCTCCAATTATCCAACTGGCATGCCAGCTGCTTCCCGACCAGGAGCTGAGGCCCAGTGTATGTGTGTTTGGGGGGGGGGAGGAGGGATTATCAGCTGCCATGACTTCCCTGGCATTCATGGCACAGGATTGCAATGCAATGCCAGATAACGGAGGCTAAGGAGGGTCCCAATCCAGTTGGCAAGCGACGAGCCTACATGCATGCATCGAATTTAGACGATTGGGAAGCTACACACCATTGACAATTTACTTTCACTAGTAAGCGAGTGCCTGTAACCAGGAAGGAGCTGCGTGGCGTGCTGATCGACTCCTTCCAGGGGGTGGGTCCCACTCCGACGGCGCGGGAGATGGCAGACTTCATGCAGGCCCTCAAAGACTTTGCCAGGAACTACAAGGTGACTGATCCTCTCATACGGCACTGATGCAACAAATGGCGCCTACACCTTGCCTCACGAGGTGTTTTCTTACTTCTTTGATCCATGCACCCCTCTGAGGTATGATGCGCGCTTCACTCTCAAGCCCTGTACAGTGCTGCTCTGAAGTAGCAGCCCGTGATTGGAACAGGGCTACGTGCCATCTGGTCTCAATGTTTGGTATATTGGCATGACCACAAATTTTGAGAGCACATCATGTCTGTTCATTAGCCAAGCAAGGTGCATCCAATATACAAATTCTGCTGACCTGTTTGCCTCATGAGGGTCTGCAAGCGACCGACTAGACTGGTGCCAAACGACTGGCTTTGTTTGGTGAAGGTGCACATATGGTTGACCAGCCACGCAATGGACCGAGGAGAGACTGAGTACCTGCTGCAGCAGTGCGATGTCGGCATGCGCCTGCACAATGGCGCCAGGGTGTGTTCCTCTCACCCCCCCCCCTTCCAGGGAGCAGATCTAATCAAATCTCATTCTTGTTGATGCCGGGACCTTCAGCCCCTCCACCTGATTAAAAGTGCGCGTGAATCCTGGCTACAGCGTGCCAATCCATCCCCCCCCCCCTCCTCTCTTGCATACCGCATCGCCTCTGATTTTCAAATGTCCGGTGCGACAAGCAATTCTGCACTGCACCTTTTTAATAGTCTGTATATACAGGGCTTGACAGTGTCAGTCCAGGCCAATGTTGGTGGCGACGAGAACTGCGCTCAGTCTGGTACATCGCTGCTCCAAGCCACTATTTTCATGCACCTAAGGCGTGTATTTGAAGAGTATGACAGAGATCTCGATGCACTCTCCGAGCAACCTGTAAGACAGCACCACAGGATTAGAATGTGTGACCTGGCCTGTGCTATTGATGTCCCTCTTCCAACTTTGTGTATCGAGTGATGTTGAATCAGAGGCAGGATGCTTATCTTTCAATTCGTCATTGATTGCAGCTTCCAAATGCAGACAGACATGCTCACGATTTTGATTGATTTGCAGGCGACGCAATCTTTAGCTACAACCCTTGGAATGGGTGTTTCTTGCCAAGATGACTGATTGGAAATGTCTTCCAAGTCTATTTTTTTCGCGGTAGATAGGAGTTCTTTTATCTGAATAGGAGGAACGATACGACGTTGCTCGGAATTGATGTTGGAACAGTAAGTGGAACTTGTGTGTGTAGAATTGTGGGGTCAAATGCCACAGCACATGCACTCAGTCTAGTAAAGAAAAGGTCAAAATATGTACCAAAATAGTGCAGTTCATGGTAGGGATGGTGACCAGAACAGATGAATAGGAGGAATTGAATTTTCATTTTACATTGCTATTGGCCTGATACGACTGTACTTTTATTGCAGTTCAGACCTCTGTCCTGCCTTTCTCAAGCAACACACGGCTGCCTACTGCACACAACAAGATGCAGACACAATTCACCACCCATGAAAAAAGAAAACCAAATAAGCCAGAAAAACAAAATGCAGTCATGTGAGGCCTGCCCCTATCTCACAGCGTTCCTTGACAGGTGTTTTTACGTTCCGGGGGGGTCCAATTTTCCAGGTTCATGCCCCCCTACAGTTCCCACTGAGGTTTTGACACATTGCTTCATGCATTAAGAATTTCCATCATGCATTTGCAGCGCTCTCTGTAGCGACATTCGTTTGTTCAACGGACTCAGCAGATTGAGTTTTTCTTGTTCAGGACACCATAGCCTTGCAGGCACTGCTCCCAGGTCCCTGGGGCGTCATGCATGCTGGCAACAGCCCCAATGAAGCCTGCGTTGTTGTGGATGGGCACGCGGGTGTCGTTTTGGGAGCGCACATCCTGCAGGATTGGAGCAGGTCATTGGCAAGCCTCGGGAAAGACCCAAATCAAGCAGCGCAGCTCTTTCGCAAACATCACCATTAACATGCTCCTCAGACCATTCATTGGGGTGGACGCACAGGCGGAGCTCTGTTGTCAATCAAGAAATTAAGACAGACACCGCCAGTATTGCATCCAGCACCGTCTTGGTACATACATGCCTTGAAAACGGCAGCAGATGAGCTGCAGCTGATACATCACATATACATTGATCACCTAAGGATCAGGAGCAGGCAACAACGGAACAGATTGTGCGCGTCTGCGAGACAGGGGAGCTCTTATTGAAAACGGGAGACACGTCAGGGGATAAGAGACCTACCACGAAATTGTCGCTGAAGCCGTTGCCCTCCACCAGGGCTCCGTAAAGGATGTTGGTATTGGGGACCGAGCTCAGATAGTTGTTGACATAGTTGCAGGTTGCGGGGGCAGGGGGGCAGGAGGCAGCCGGGTTCTGGGCATGCGTCGGGGGGTTCTCTCCCATGCCCACCACGAAGCTGCATTACAGAGATGTGTCAGTGCCTGAAGCTGCAGACCGATCGAGCCTGTGGCCGGGCCCCTTCTGTGCAATAGGGATCGCCCCCAAATTACCACAATAATTCGACCCCAGGGCAGACAGCTTACGCACACGAAAAATTTCCAAAGGCTGTCCAGTATGAGCCGACTGTAATCCAGTCATGCAGAGAAGCAGCAGGATTACAGTCCACACAGTGAGCATCTGGTCACGATTCAGCGGTGGCACATCGGGAAAAAGGGAGTGGCACCTGCGACCGCCGTCTCCCATCATGTACCGCGTCTGAGTGCGTGCCCAGCACCAATACCGCGATGCCTGCTTGGAGTACCTTGCCCCTACCGACTTTGCGTAGGAGGCGGCGATGAAGGCCACGTTGGCTGTGTCTCCCAGCAAGGGGGAGTTCTCGTTGTAGGCACGTCCGCGGGGGGTGTACTGGACCACCTGCACGATGTTTGCAGCAGTTGTTGAGAGCCAGGTGAAACTGGAATGCTTAGTCCGTTTGACCCTTCTGATTTCAGGCAGAGACCGACACAGATGATCATTTTCCAAGCTTTGGCAGAAATGCGTGGCAGTACACAGATTTGTGGGTATCTGCTCCATTCGAGACCAGGCAGGTTTCAACAGCCCAGCGCATAACAGGCTCTCCTTCCGTCTTGACCGATGAACATGTGGTCTCTCTGGATGTGATGTTTTTGAAGGGAAGAATTGAGGGAGGGGGGGCGTTTGGCGTACCCCGTTGATGGCGCAGACCCACTTCTGCAGGAAGCCCTGGGTGGCCTCGTGGAAGGTGTCCTCGTTGGTGGTCTGGGCCAGCAGCACGTTGAGGCCCCAGAAGTAGGACTGCCAGTTGAAGATGGCGTCCTGGTCGTCGATGCCCTCGTTGTAGATGTGCAGCTCGTAGAAGTCCGTGGCGTCGGCCAGGTAGTTCGGGTCCCCGGTCGCCTGCAGGAGGATTCACGACTTTACTGATCAGGGACTGTCACCAGGTCTGCCCAAGATTGAGACACATTCACCCCCTGCCTGTGAGCGGAATGGTCTCAGGGAGATAAGGCTGAGAGGGTGCAGACATGACACTGATTTGCGGATTGTCGAGTGGCAAAGACTGGAAGGGGCCATATAGGACAGATCGCATACCGTCTTGGAGCTGGGTTTACGAGTGCATGGCTGGATCAGTGCGTTGCTTTGCTGCCTGACTCTTGCCAGATTGATGCAAATGACTCTGAGTCATGAATGGGAAATTGCTTGGCAAAGGTGCCAACTCAGCATGGTAATCGCCTCGAGCTCTTCTGTCCAGCACCAGATTCTCCTCTGAATTGCTTTGTCAAGTCTGCGATGAAAGCTTGAAGTGGTACAAGATGTTGGGCATGGAGGAGGGGGGGGGGGGGGGATGGGGGATGAGCAGACTAATTACCTTGTACATCCAGATGGCTGCCCAGGAGATGGCGTCGTACTTGGTCTTGGTGTAGAAGATGGGGATGGTGCTGCCGTTCCTGTCGATGCTGGAGCAGTTGGCCGTGGGAGCGGCCGAGTTCAGGTCGACGAAGTTCGAGCAGATGGTCGTCCCCAGTGCTGCGCTGTACCTGCAGGGTGTGTGAGCAGAAGGGATCAGGGATGTGGGCGGAAGGGTTGCAGGTCCCCCTTGGAAAGCAGAAACGATGAAGGTGACCCTTCCATGCCAGGAGCAGAAACTTCTTCCAAACAGTCATAATATCCCAGAAAGATACCCGAGAAGGGCGCTTGAAGAACATCGGCTGCCTGCAGTGCTTTTCAGGACTGAATATCCAGTGGAGGAGCAGTGCATTCCGTCTCAGACAGCAGAGAACCACATGTGGTGAGGTGATTGAGTGCCAAGAAGCAGCTCTTCATCCAAGTGATACCAGTGGCCAGAGGCGGGTTGCGGGGGGGAAGGCTCACAGGGGTCCGTTCTTGGCGTTGGTCGCCGCTAGCAGGTACACCTGCTGTGCCGCCGTGAGGAGGGTGGTCTGGTAGGCCTTGTCGGTGTTGCCCACAACGATGGCAGACGAGGCTAGGCCAGCGACCACGGGTCCCAACAGGTCGGCTCCCGCATCTGCGGGGGCAAGGGAGTAGGCTGGGCGATCGCGCGTGATGTCCCACGGCCGAGACCAGTCCTGGCTCTCTATCGTCAGGTTGCCCACCTGTAAGGTTTTCATTGTCAGGCCATGGATCTGTGGCTTTGAAGGTTGCTGTTCTGAGCTCTGACTTCCCCCCAAACCCTGTCCCTCACTGTAAAGCAACAGGGACCAAGCTTGACCACAATCCGGAGAGGTCTCTCTCCATCCGCTGAAGCTTAGTACGTTTTTCTCTGGATCTTGCCTTTGCGTCGTATGGTAGACCTTGCCTATACACCAACACATTGCCTTTGACAAGTCGAATGAGAACAAGTGAGTATGAAAGTCTGCATGGCACAGGACCAGGGCAATGCCCCAGGGAAACGAGCTCTGCCAGCAGCCTCTCAAGTACTCCACGCCATATCCATACATGTTCCCCTCTGATTGCTGCCATCCCTGCAGTAGCAGGTAAGAGGAATCCACCTGGTAGACGATCTGGGAGTTGGCTGCACCGCTGTTGACAGTCTTCAGCAGGTAGTCTGCGCCCCAGCGGATGTTGTTCAGGGTGTCGGTGGTGGCTCCGGCAGC
Source organism: Chloroidium sp. JM (assembly GCA_004335615.1). Taxonomy (NCBI): domain Eukaryota; kingdom Viridiplantae; phylum Chlorophyta; class Trebouxiophyceae; order Watanabeales; family Watanabeaceae; genus Chloroidium; species Chloroidium sp. JM. The sequence continues at coordinate 843,184 of QAXI01000414.1, forward strand.
CTTGAAGCCGTTGGGGAAGCTGCAGATGCACATCAACGCAATTCAGCCACCAGCTCCTTGCCCTCCTTCCATACAAACCTGATGGCCCCCCATGCTCATTGCTGGCCCTCAGAATATTTGTGGCACAAGGATCCTCAGTGCAAATCGTGTTGCCATGCGAGTCAACAGCAGCAGAACTACTCTCGGGGATCCCTGGGGCTAAATCAACTCTCGACACAAGTGGGACATTGCATGAGGGGGTTTTGGCTCAAGAGCAAGGAATGCGCTCTTGCAATTTACCCATCTGGTAATTGTACTGAGGGCCTGGGTGGGGAGTCCACCTGATCAGACTCCATGCCATCATGGTGACAGCAAAGGCCGTGGGGACGGTTGCCTTGGTGGAGTAGGCGGCTCCTCCAGAGAGCCAACCCCCCGAGAGGTCGCGTCCCCCGGGGCCGGCCGTAGCCTCCTGGGCCAGGGAGCTCTTGATCCAGGGCACGTCGTTCAGCACCGCCTGGGGCAGGCTGCCCACCCGGTTGGCTTGGTAGAAGAAGTTGACGTTGTTGACGGCCTGCAGCATGACACAGGCAAACTTCAGCAATCAAGGCTGCAATCCCCTCCATTCTGCAAAAACGCTGCCGAGACGTCGCTTGAGATTTCCAACCAACCTTTGTTGCCCATACCAACCCACATGTTTGATGGCAGATTATATGGTCTAGTCTTTCCAATCCTCTCACATTTGAAAGGCTCAATCGAGCTGGAACAGTCTGGGCGCCTTGAGGAGGACAATGGGCATAGGAGCACCTCCATCATGGAAGCTCTGCAGACATGCAATGCCTCCCAACCAAACCAAGGATTGAGGAGCATGAGAAATGGGATGTTGCTGTGAGGGGTAGGGGGTTTGGTGTGAACCTGGTTGAAGTTGTACTCCTTGGGGTAGAGGCCCCACAGCAGCCCGATGGCGGTCGCGCCGCAGAAGAAGGACAGCAGCATGCAGAACCGGCACAGGTACTGCAGCAGCATCCCCTTGCCGATCGCGGCGTAGAAGAGCACCAGGGCGGGAGGGATGGCGTTGTAGACGGCCCAAATGATGGAGATCGCCAGGGGGCTGGTCACCTGCAGGAAAGGTGAAAATCTCTTTGCATCCCTGTGAATTTCATGGAGGTACAGGATGGGTAGAGGATGTTCAGATCGACTGCAATTCTGAACAAAATGTGAGCACAATGAAGTGGATAAATTGTAGTGGGAAAGGTGAAGGGGCTACCTGATGTCAGCAAACCACATCAAAACATCATTTGTATTGATTCAGGCAGGGGAAATGCTTATCGTCAGTTCTGATAGACCCACTGGTTCCCTAACATCTTCGCCACTGTACAGTGACTGAGCGTGATTAGTATGGCAGCGTGGATGGGGTGCTCACGGAGGCAGATGTGAAGAGCTGCTTCAGGCCCTGGCCAATGGAGGCCAGCAGCAGCAGGAAGCACAAGCCGGGCATCCACAGGTCCCTGAAGGCCGTGTTCATCAGCATGCTGGCACCTGCATGGACCCCAACAGTCAGCCAGCTGTATCGAATTACTTTCTGCTGCAATTGAGCATTGCACTGAGCAAAGCAGCCATGGACCCCATCTGAAATCGCTATGCGCAATCCCATCACCTGCAATTTGCCTCCTGGCACGGCAGCTCCTCATGTGCACAGCCTTTGTGTTGCGACTGATCTCCATGTAGGGTACAGCGTGGGAGAAGGGGGGATGGTGGGGAGGAGGTGGTGGCAGGAGGTTGGGCTCACCCTTGAGCGTGGTCTTGAACTTGATCTTTTCACCGAACACCGAGTTCAGGGCACGCCAGAAGGCCTTGACGTAGGTCCACCACAGCAGCGAGTTGGCGGTGTTGGCGAACCACAGAGCCTCAACGTGCTTGTAGCTCCTCACGTAGTACAGCACACTGCAAACGCCACAGTCAGTATATCGCACCTCCCTGCCCTGTTCTTGTGCCCTCTTCAACAGAAAGGCAAGAAGGGAACATCTGCTATGACTTAAGGATGGCGTATGTCTCACTCAATACAATTTGGCTGCAACACCTACAACGGAATGCCCGAGCGATTTGCATTCATTTTGCTCCGTGCTTTCTGACATCCAAGCCTGAAGTTTGCCTGGCTGAGATTAATGGCAAAATTTGATAAGAAGGCAGGCACTGAAAACATCGCATTGGCACAGCATGTGTGCCGCTTCAGGTGCTGCCATCAGGGGACTCCTCAATAGAGCAAATGTGTTGGTGGCATGCTGGGACGCGAAGAGGGAGTGAGAGGGGTGCACCTTTGGGTGGCGATGAAGTAGACGGTGAGTCCAAGCGCGGCCCAGAAAGACACGACGATGGGGAACACGCCGAACCAAATGGTGATGATGGGGATGATGATGAAGGTGGGGGTGGAGATGGCTCCGACTATGTATGACCACACGCCCGAGATGTAGAGCATCTTCATGAAGAAGGACAGGCGGGGCTGGTTCAGGGGGCAGTTGGCCTTGTTGAACATGATCTGGAAATGGCCCTGCACGCGAACGGGCAGTGAGTGAGGCACGGAGGCTTGGGGGATTCACAGGCGTTGCTGTGAAAGGGGTACCGAGAGTGGTAAGGCACACAATACGACCTACACGATTGCAGAACTAGTGTGCTCCCAGCCTCACCAGAAAATCGGCACACGAAAGGTGGCTGTGCACTGCCGGATTGACACGAACTGAACATCATCTCGCTGATATCAAGCGACCAGGACTGCTGGACGGAATCAAGTGAATCGCTCCAATGAAGCAGTATTCAATCTACCTAACCCTCCCCCCTCTCCCTTGCCATCTCTAGGAGGGAAAGTTCACCTTGCACCAACGAGATCTCTGCTGGTAGCAATTACGGATCTGGTCGGGGGCCTCTCCGATGGCCAGGTACTCCTGCACGTAGCGGCAGTGCCACCCATACTTCTTCAGCTCCATACCCAGGGCGAAATCCTCTGTCAGGGTCCATGTGGGCGACCCGCCAGCCTCCAACAGAGCGTTTGAGCGGACCTGCAGCAATTACAGATTCAGTCCAAGTTTCTGCAGGTGGTTTGAGATGAAGGAACAGAATGCAGTGATTCTCTCAACGAATCCTTCTCTGCAGCAGTCAGGCGGCTTTCTTTTATTTGCCAGAAAGGTACGCAGCACGCGTTCCTGTGTGCAAGCACCACTCAGGGGTGCTGTTGCAACTCTGCTGACTGTTCAACCTTCAAGAGGACCAGAGCACGTCTTTGCTGCCAGGACTATGCAATGCAGGCAGAGATAATTGAGGCACATCCTGTAGGCAGGTCTGGAAGGAGCGTGCAGACCCTTGGACGCAGGTGGCATAAACGATTAATTTGCTCACCAGGAAGTTGGTTCCCGTGCAGGAGATGAAGCCCAGGGCATCGTATCCGGGCTGCATGTACTCCCAGAAATGCACGTTGGAGTGGTTGAAGATGTCGGAGTGCAGGTTGAGGTTGTGGAAGCACTGGGGGGACAGCACCATGCCCACGTCGTCTCCGCCGTCGAACAGGGGCAGGGTCTTCAGGAAGAACTCCTTGCTGGCCACCTGTGCATTTTTGTGAGCAGTCTTCAGGTTAGAGGCTGGGTGAGTCGGTGACCATATGAGGGGAATGTCGACACACCGCCGGCATTCTTGCGCGCATCTCTCACATGCAGCGCAGAGGCGGAACTGGGATGCCGTTATTAAATTTTATGCAGAAAGCACAATGATTTCTCCCCTTCCACAGCACACATGAGGGAATGCAAGGATGAAGGCACTGTGTCCTGGCGCACACAAAGGGTCAACATTCACAGCAGGTTGCATGAAGGGGAGAAGCAAGGGACTGACCTGATCGGCATCAAAGACACAGACGAGCTCGTTGCCTGGCACGCTGGTGCCCCGGGGGTAGATCTGGGAGACACAGTTGTTGATGTTGCCGGACTTTCCGTTCATCTCGCCGGGGGGGCGTTTGCGGCCGGAGATGTACACGACGTCAGCTCCCAGGCTGTCGACCCACTTCCGCTTCTTAGCGTCCTTGCCGTCATCACAGAGGTAAATGGTTCTGGTGCAACCCTGCAAGGCATGCGGTGGGGTGATATACAGATGTTGTCAGTCCTTCAGCAATGGTTGATAAACAGCTTTTGCCTAGATAGGCTGGGATGAGAGCGCCTCAGAATCTGGAGCTGCATGATTGGCTTGTGCCAGGGGAATAGCAATGAGGAGGACTATATTTGTGGAAGGGGTTCCTGAACAGAGGGCCATAGGGGACAGTAAGGTGAGCAGCATAGGAAACACCAGTGCACTGCGATGTCTCGCTTGGCAGGGAAGAGGATAGGGGAATGCTCACCTCCGGGAGGATGGCATCGTAGGCGGCCATGATGGTTCGGCGTAGGATGTCCAGGCTCTCGCTGTAGCAGGGCACCAACACGCGCACGTGGTAGGGGTGCTTCACCAGGGTGAGCCCCGGATTTTCGGGGTCCTCCATGTACGGCGTCAGCACCGGGTTCCACAGCAGGTTCACTCCGTACAGAATGACGGTCGTGGCTCCCATCATCTCCACGATCAGCACAAACCTGTGTGTCCGAGCAGACTCATGAGAATCAGGGAGTGATGTTCGAGGAGGTGTGTTGGCTTGTGACATCCAAGGGGAATGCCAGGCGAAATTCTGACACAGGATGGTATAAGTATTGAAACTCTCCTGCTGTGCTCACTTCAACATGGTGCACTAGAAGCTTATGCATTTAAAGAACAGCTAGGACAGACACTGCATTGCGCTTTGAGCAAAGGTTGGGGAAAGGCAGATTTGGGGGGTAGGGAGGAGGGGGGGGGGTACCAGCCGTATGCCAGGTAGGGTCCCAGGTTGAGGGTCTTGGAGATACGAATCCACAGGTAGAACACGAAGGCGCACAGGTACAGGAAGAACACGATGCAGCCCAGCCAGTTGATCTCGGTCTGGCGTACGTAGCGCTCGAACTGGCGGGGCTCAGGCAGCCCGATGAGGGGGCCCACATTCTTGTCCCCGTCCTCCGGGGAGTTGAAGGGGGCAGCGCGGTACTGCCGGGGCCCAGGGGGTGAGCTGGGGTTGGCAGCCACCATAGCGCCTGCACAATTTTGAATCAACATCCCATCCTGGTGGGAGGTGATTTGAGAAATTGCAGCTGCAGCTGCAGGGGGAGGTGTCGATTGCTGCTCATCTTGTTGAGTACGGAAATGGAGAGTTGAGCCCACAGGCTTCATGCCTGAGGGATGGATGTTTTTATTTTATTTTTGTTTTGGATTCTTATTTATTTTGTAATCATATTTTTGGGAATTTGATTGATCTGGCAGATGCTTTGGTAGAGGAAGATGGCCAATCTGCCCTGGTAAATTTGTTACTCTGGGAGAGAAACTGGCCTTTCTGGCCTCTTCTAGCCTTTCATTTAAGGTGTGGACTGGGATGAGGGTATTGTCTGAGTGACTGTGATGATGCAAGGGTGCAGCCTCATTGAGGGACTTGATGTAAGAATGAGAAGAAGAAGGTTGGATGTGGACATCCAAATACTCGAGATCTGGACTTCGATGTTCTATGTGGGGTTGACTGTGGGGGCGAGAGCTGGAGACATCTTGCAACAATGCGCCAACAGAGCAAGTATCGACACCAACCTGAGGGGCTGCTGGGGTAGCTGTCCTCGCCTATTTTGGAGCCCTCGGAATGGTTGTGCTGGTGCATCTGTTCTGCATGCCTGCCACCACGGGTGTCCTCGTCTTGGTCTGTGCTGTCGTTTGCAGCTGGGTGCATCCTCTGCTGCTTGCTGCCCGGGCTGAGAGGGGTATCGTTCCCTATGGACGATGCCATCTCAGGGCTGCAAGCAGAACGTGAGGTGTCAGCCTTGACCCTGTCTGTGCCGTGGGATTAACTGGAGAAACTTTGAGGTCAGTGCTTGCCATGAGCCACTTGAGAAGAATTTACAATGCAATGCAGATCTGCCAATGATTCAAAAGAGGAACTTGAATTGTGCTGCTACAAGGGCTGCTGTGTCTGCCTTTGTGTAAGCTCGTGTATCTGGTGAACAGTGAGTGATGTGAGATGTTGCTTTCACCTTCGCCCCTAGATCCACCCAGAGGCCTCCACTCCTCCTCCAGCAGCTCTAGCACGTCGTGGTTCCACTGCCTGCCTACGCTTACACAAACTATTTAGTAAGATCCTTCCAAAAGCCAACTTTGCCAATGGCCACCCTCAGAGGACCTCCCATCGCAGTGAGACTCCTCGGAGCTTTGCGCAGTGTTCTAGCTCGCAGCCGCCGAATGCAAGCACGCGAATGGTACTTCACGTCCCATAGTGTCGGCCTCGACCAGGCCGAACCGGAAAACGGCCCCATAAAAGAAAGTGTAAGCTGTCTTTTAGCCCTACGCAATTACGTGCGAGAGGATTTCGAGGTCCCAGAGACTCATCCTCGATGTATGTGGAACGTGTTTCTAGCCCGACTGAGACCTGCACCGCCGGCTTGACACAAAGCGCGGGCTTTTGAAACCTCAAAGACTGGCTTCCTGTCCCTTATGCGTGTGTCAGAACCGGTCTATCGGATACCATGACAGTTGGCACTTCATCCCGTTGCTGGTCCGCCCTTACGCGACTGAGAGCCCATCTATGCTTGAGTGCCTACAAATTTGACCGCGAGAAGGGAAGCGCGCACCTGTTTCAGCCTTTACACGCGTCCAGCTCTGTCAAGTCAGGGCCAGATGGAGCTACTTCCAGCGACAATCCCTTTCGCTCGTGTGCACACACAACCTTATTCTAGGTTGAGTGCGAGTATTCTCGCTGGTTCACGGCAGGGTGCGAAAGGTTTGACACCTTGCAAATCGTCATACGAAGGAGAGACTTCCTGCTTATTCCCCCACACCCCCCGGAACCCCAACCCCTTGGCAACGTCCCAGATGATTCAATTCTCACTGCCTGCCCTGGACTTTAAGATGGAGCGATGGTGATTCTTGAGACGATACTCCCCTCTGCAATTACAGGAATGTGCTTGGGCTTTGCTTTGGGTCACCAAATTGTATTTCTGAATGCTACTGCGGAGTCACTGCAAAGGCAACATATTTCTTCGACAACTCCTGATCACTCTTGCACCTAGACATTGCAGCTTCAACAGATGCGTCAGCAGCCAAATACACAGCAAGCAGAGGCTTCTCTGTACAAGACGAACCAGAAGTCAGGATCAGGGTCTCAGATTCCATTGGGTTGAGTTCCGGATGTTTTCATTTCTACTGAGCAGGGTCGAATGGTGAGAGAGTTTTCCTCATGATTCTGCTCTCAACAATCCCATCACTTGGGGGGAGAGCCCCCAAGGCTTACGGCCACCTAGCCAATGCGGCGTGATCGACCACACGACACAAGCTCATTGAATGGGCCAAAGGTGTTCAGAAATGCACTCCCTCGCCTTGCACCACCTTCCCAAGCACCGCAGCGGAGCCCTCCAGCCTCTGTACAGCCTCCGCCTCCTCAGGCCTCACCACCACCACCATGCCAATACCCATGTTGAAGGTCCTGAACATCTCCGACTCCGAGATGTTGCCAGCCTGCAGTGATGGCAGGTCCTTCGTTTCATGCCCTTTTGGGGTGACATTTGACTTCCGACTGTTGGCCTGGTCTGCGCACAGGGCCAACCAGAAATAACCAAAAGTTTTTCTACCTGGCCTCGAGCACTCTTTTCGCTGGGAAGCCGCAAGATAGCTGACCTGCTCCCTCCGAGTCCTTGCTTGTGGGGCGAGAAATGCAAGTCTGTGGCGGTGTTCTCATTGCGCAGATGCACATGGACAAGGAAAGAGGTTGGGTTGGAGAGGCCAGTACCTGCTGCATCCACTTGAAGAGCTGCGGGACTTCCCAGGCTGATTTGTCTATACTGCAACCCAGGCCCTTTGGCAGCACCCGAGGAATGTTGTCGGTGAAGCCTCCACCAGTGATGTGTACCAGACCCTGCACACACCAGAATCTTCCCTACACTGCTTGGTTGTTTGGTGCCAAGTATGAAATCTCATGCACACTTCGAAACATTCCCACTCCTCCCTCCGTTCCCCCTTGAGCCCCTCATGGACCTTGGATTTTGTTTGGTCTTCTCTGTGGAATGGGAGTGTGTGTTCCCCCCCAAGCTGCAGATGCAACCTTGCACAGCATCTTGATTCCCCAGATATCTGGAAAGGTGTGCATAGGCACAAAAATTCAGTGAGGCGACATAGATTCACATACAAAGAGCATGCAGATGCAGCAGGGGATGGTGGTCTAGAATTGCGAGACCGAAACCTTCTTACTCCATGTTGTGTCAACCCATGCATCGACACCCTTATGACAGCCACCCGCCGCAAAGACCTGGATGCGTTCTGGAGAGTGTGACACCACAAAGGCACAGAGCATCACACTGGGACAATGGCTCAGAGGGGAGCCGTGCAGCACTGCGGTGAGAGGGCCGACCTTGACATTGACCTCCTCTGCAAGCCTGAGCACGGAGGTGACATAGAGAGTGGTGGGCTCCAGCAGCAGCTCCCCTATGCTCCTGCCGCCGCTCCAATCCAGCGTCTCGGACAGGCCTGTCCTCGAAACCTGCAGGGCCACCTCATGCTGTCTGGCCTGCGAGATCTCCATGATGATGCGCAAGAAGGAGAGCCAAGGGTAGGCTGGGGGAGGGGGG
>QAXI01000414.1:854012-897532 GCA_004335615.1 Chloroidium sp. JM
GTCACACCGCCTCGGCAACGTCCACATCCAGCTTGCCTGTGGCGTAGTAGTCCAGGAAGAACAGGGGTTTGGCGCCAGAGGTGATGATGTCGTTCACGCTCATGGCCACCAGGTCAATCCCAATCGTGTCATGCTTGCCCATGTCAAACGCCAGCTTCAGCTTTGTGCCAACTCCATCGGTGCCTGACACCAAGAACGAGTCGCCTGCAGGCAGCGTTCTGACCTTTGGTATTGCCCATTTGCATGGCAGACGTTGCATTGAGGGGGTGGGGACTACGCTTCTTGGAACACCCTCATTGCCTAGGACACGTCCTGTAACGCAGAACGGCGCATAGCGGCATTGAGGTGGCAGCAATAGGCTTCCTTTGCATTTTGTGGGCCACTTTGCATTTTGTGGGCCATAAAAACCTGGCAGATGGAACCTCATGACGTCTGGGAGAACCATTTTGTTCCAGTCCTCACAGCTGACTAGCTGCAGAGAATTTCTGGATCCGATATTCATGTCTGAGCAGTCCAGTTTGAGTTTGGGGGGGTCAAATCTCCATGATGCTTTATTGGGAAGCCTTGATGGGGCACCACGGTTGTCACTCATTCTGTATGGGCTCAGTAATTTCATAAAGCTACAGATTGTCTGCGAAGGTCTATGCTCTACCGGCCTGTGGTTTATGTCAGCAAGCTCGTTCCCAAGGCAGCTGCTCTGGGTCATTGCCGCACCACAACTGCATACCAGATCCCCTCCCATTCTCTGATTTTGCAGCATGTACCAGCCAATCAGAGAACACATGTATATGCAGCTGTGGAGTGCAGGAGCGATGCTCCATTGCCCCGCCACAATGCGAGCCCTCCTCAAATGCACTCTAATTCAGTTGAATCGCCAGACTTATTCACCCATGCTTTCCCAAGCAGGAGCCAATTGACTGTGAGTCGCTGGAAGGCCAGGGGTCAGTACCAAAAGGCACCATGCCACTGAAGCCTCCAATGCTGGGGTTGAGCTTCTGTATCCGCCTGACCAGCTCTGCCCCGGCGTCTATGTCCACCCCCGAGTCCTTGTAGCTGAGGCCAGCATTGGACTGCCACCTTTTGTGACTTCTGCTGGGGGATCTGCCGGCAGTCCTGGGTCGTTTTGAAGGGTGCAAAAATTGATAGCATTGCTGGTGCCCTTGCAATTTACTTGATTGCAAGTGCATGGCGGTGAGTGGTGACTCTTATGATTAGCGAATGAGCGTGATCAGTTGGCAGCCCTAAGTTGCAATGTCCTGTGAAGAATATGGGTAGCACAATGCTATCAGAATCTGCTTTGGTGAAAGTGCAGCCAATTTGGAAATTTCACAGTAGGGTTTAAGCACTCGAGCGAGACCGCATGCTGCACATCACGTCAGAGAAGAGAAGAGATCGAAGAGATCAGTGCAGAGCGGCATCGACTTGAAAGATATGCGCTCCTTCACTGCAGGTTCAGGTGAGTTTCGCCCCTCGGCTGAGGTGCAAGTGTACTGGAAAAAGATATCTGCACATTCACCTGAACTGATTGATTTTGACGGACACACAACACGCAGATCTCCGTGGCATGCGATCCTCACAGCAAGCCGCACGCTGTGCTGCCACAGCTGCTCCGGTCGCTCCATCCAGGACCCCAGCATCCACTGGAGCGGTACGTCCTTTCTGTAGACAATGATCATACATAGAGGGAGCTTAATTCAGATCACAGCACTGTCTACGGTGTCTGGACCAGTTGATTGGCTCTTGAGGGGTAGCACGGGTAGAACTGCCCCTGTGGGCTGCTGCTCTCCTGGCCGCTACACCAAGAGGGTCGAGATGGGTACCAGCACGATCCCAGGAAGGGTGGAGAACACCCACCGTGATTCACTGGCTACAGCGCAAGTCCGCCCCACCTGGTCTCCCCAACGGGGTTGGCCCTTGCACTGGCCCCTAGAGCAGAAACCAATCAAAAGTTTGTACAGATCTTGCTTCTTCTTTCCCACAATTTGCGCTCAGCATCATTAGCCCCACCCTCCAGGTGAAGCACGCCCTCAGCCTGACGGAAAAGATCCTGGCGAAGCATGCCAGCACGGCGAGGGTCAACCCGGGGGACAATATCTGGACGTCTGTGGACAAGCTGCTGACCCATGACGTGTGCGGGCCGGGCACGTTTGGCATCTTCGAGAGGGAGTTTGGGCCCAAGGCCCAGGTGTGGGACCCCGAGAGGGTCATCATCATCCCCGACCACTACATCTTCACCGCCGATGCCCGCGCAAATCGCAATGTCGACATCATGAGGTAGGCGCTGCGGCCAAGGTTGCTGTCGAAAACAGGAGAAGGTGGGGGGGGGGGGGGGTTTATACACCCAAGATGGCCGTGGAACAATGTTTGCAGCAGTGTCTGCTTTGGTGGTGTGGATGCCAGATCGTGCTGGCTTGGAGGGGTTCGAATGGGTGATCGCCAGGGTCACTCAAGCCAAGTCCAACGTACTCAAAGCCTAACCTACATTTTGCTGAATGTCTTCACAATCATTTTGCTGAAGTCCTGGCGAATTTGGCACTACAAGATTGGTGTCCTCTGGGACTCATGAACTGAATTCTACACCACCCCTTGCTATTCGCGATTCCACACTTGCGATTATGAATACTTTCATCCCGTCGGTGAGACCTCGTGTGTGCAGGGAGATGTCCAAGAAGTATGGGATCAAGCACTTCTACGACATCACAGATAGGAGTGATTTCAGAGCTAACCCAGACTACAAGGGCGTGTGCCACATTGCCATGGCCCAGGAGGGGCACTGCCTGCCAGGTCTGTTTTGCTTTCGTGTCGCTGCTCTTTTTAAACATCCACATCATACACAGCTCCAGCATGCAGACCCGGCTTGCTTACTATTCATTACTGTATTGAATGCCACCATCTTTCTGTTATTTAATGTTGGGAACAGACAATCCAATCCAATCCTGCGATCCAGCGTCACCGGACATGTGAGAGAGACTTTTATCCTCAAATCAACTTTTCATCCCTGTATTGCACTGATCAGACAGGGAAGAGATGTCTGGGCCCTGTGCAGGGGAGGTGATGTTTGGCACGGACTCTCACACCTGCAATGCTGGCGCGTTTGGCCAGTTTGCGTCGGGCATCGGCAACACCGATGCAGGATTCATCTTGGGCACTGGCAAACTGCTCATCAAAGTGAGTGCTTGCTCTTCCTCAATGGCATCATCTGTTATTGCATTGCATCTGCTGAACTGTGGGAAGCTTGCATCTTTTCACTGCCAGTCCTGAGCCTGCTTCCCTACCTTGATGGCTTGCCAGCCGTATTTTAATGTGATCTTTCTCTCGCCCTGGTGCTTGATATTTCTTTCTGTGGGGAGTGTCATGATCCTGCATTTTTCTTGGGGACAAAGTCTGCTAATTGGAGCCGAGTTCTGAGAGTCTGATAATCGCTTATTAAATTAAATGGGCGATTGAACAAGATCCTTTGCTGGTGAAGGTGCCTGCCACACTGCGATTTGTACTGGATGGTCAGATGCCGCCATACCTCATGGCGAAAGACCTCATCCTGCACATCATCGGCGAGATCACCACCGCCGGTACCTTCCATTCTCAATCCATTCCTCCACTTTCCCATTTCCTCCAGCCACACGAAGATTTTTGGGCAAAGGCTTGCCACCACAAGAGAGTTTGACATCTGCTGTCCATGCTCCCGCTGCAGAGTGGTGGCCTGCTTAATCTTACGCATCGAAAAGTGTCAAATCTTTCTATTGAATTAGATAACTGAGTACTGTTAGGTTCACTGCTGTCGTTTCATCCTTGTGTTCTTGGGAAAGAGGTGTTGCAGTTGTTGCGGATTTCCCCTTCCTCCTTCTTGTGGTGCAACAATCCTTCTTACCCCCACGCAAGGCTAAAGCATTCCTGGCGAGGGAAATCGCCCCTCCTGAAGTTCCTTTCAGGGGCGCTAATAGATTTACCGCGCAAAAGATCAACTCTCTTTCCTCATCAATCCTCTGCACTCCCTCCCCACCCCCCTCTCCTCCAAGCTTCCTTGGATACAGGGGCCACCTACCGGGCCATGGAGTTCAGTGGGGAAGCCATTGAGTCCATGACCATGGAAGAGCGCATGACCATCTGCAACATGGTGGTGGAGGCTGGTGGCAAGAACGGTGCCCCCCCTCCCTCCCCTATATAGTTTGCACGAAGAGAAAGCTACCTTCAGCCATCACTATTCTGCGAACACTGGCTGCGCTTCTGACCCAAGTTGCATTGGAGTTCGTCCTTGTACGGGTTATGGCAGGTGTCTCTGAAACCCGGGGATCGGAGAACAAATTGAGAGCACCGATTTTGGCGGATTGCGTATGTGACCAAACATGCAGATAAACGCAGGGAAGGGAAGGTATCGTGTAGCAGGTGTGCCATTGCATGAAGCAAACGATGGTGTTTTGGGCATTCATTAAGAAAGAATTGCTTTCACTGCCTCAGCTGAGCTGCAAACCATTAGGACACTTAGTTCATTGCATTACCTACTTCCCCAAAAATCGCACATACCCTGACATTTCAGCGAGCCGATTCCCCTCAGCCCCTGCTTCTTTGAAAATTTCGTGTGATTCATGAAATTTATTTGGAATTGCAGGCACATGCCCGACGGACGCAACCACCATCGACTACGTCAGGCAGAGGACGGATGCCCAGTTCGAGGAGGTGCATGCAGACGGTGGGGCCAACTACCTGGAGGAGTACAGGATAGACGTGTCCAAGTTGGAGCCTCTGGTGGCGGCACCCCACTCCCCCGACAACCGGAAAACGGCGCACGAGTGCAGCAGTGTGCCCATAGACAGAGTTTACATAGGGTGAATCCCCTCCTCCTCCCTTCTCAAAGCATCTTTTCTTGCCTTGAATGTCAGCACAATCCTCGGTCATGCAATTGGCACAAGAGATAGGTGCTTGTCAAAGCTGTCGTTCTGGGAGGAAGGTAAATATTTTTGGAGAAGAGACTTTACACTCCAATCTCTCTTGCATGCCCAGCCATCATGCTGTTCGTCCTCCAGCCCTGCCTTGAAAAAGAAAGTGTCGAAGGATTATTTACCTCCATCTATTTTCCTTCGAGGAAGCATATGGTTTCAACTCTGTATAGACATTGCTCTGATATAGGTGCCAGCAATGCAAAATATTGATATTTATGATAGGCGTGCTCATCGTTGTCACCGGACTTTGCAGGTCTTGCACAGGAGGCAAGACGGAAGATTTCATGGCGGCTGCGCAGCTTTTGCACAAAGCCCAGCAGCAGGTGAAGGTGCCCACCTTCCTGGTACCTGCCACGCAGAAGGTAAACCACTGCCTTCGAACCAGCATACCCCTTGTCCGGAGTTGGCACTGCACTGACAGGAAGGCTTGGGTGCCTTGAGTGCTCTGGAAAGCCAATTGCTCGTTTCATTGATCACACATCGTTCTGCTCGACAGAGCACCACATACTCCATTTTGAATTGGGCAGGCGATGCCATACATCGCCTTTTTAAAGCTAATTCAAGAGCTGTGCAAGATTGGGGGGAGGGGGGTAGGGTCACAGTGAGCGGCTGTGAAGGTTAAGAGCTTTGGCTATGGCAGATCGAAGTCATGTACAGTCTCGAAACGCTCCAAGGACGACATTGATCCATTCAGCAAATTGTCTGTCTTTCTCAATCCTTGCCAAGCCCCATGGGCTGAACTGCCACAGCTGCGCAGCATGACTTGCCGCAAGCATGCAAGTTTGTCAAGCAGAACATTTGCAATTTCATTTTTAAACTTGCAATTCAATATATATTACCAGAATCAGAGACAATTCAGACAGTCAGCATCCATGTTTTGCAGGTATGGGCGGATGTGTACGCGCTCCCGGTGCCTGGGTGCGAGGGGCGCACGGCGGCTGAGATCTTCTCCCAGGCCGGCTGCGAGACCCCGGCGTCCCCCTCGTGCGCAGCATGCTTGGGGGGACCGCAGGATACCTATGCCCGCATGAACGAGGCCGTCACCTGCGTCTCCACCACCAACAGGTACCCCAGGATCTCCCTTACATCCCACTGGTGGGGTATTTGACTTACTCTGAGGCTTTGTGGGTCCTGTCGCAAGCCTCTCTTGCAATGTTTCGACACCTTTGCACAAGGCACTTCCCGGCTGCCTGAGTATTTGTCTTTGGCCAAAAGAAAGCCATCTCGCTTGGATGAGCTGCAAACAGTGAAAGTCCAGTTCCGATATCATACATCTGGAGACCACTCCCGTCTGCAGGAACTTCCCTGGCCGCATGGGGAACAAGGACGGCAAGATATACCTGGCCTCCCCCTTCACGGCAGCTGCCTCCGCACTCTCTGGCACAGTAGCAGACCCCAGGGACTATTTGCAGTGATAATGCGGGTTCTGTGCAGCAGATGGCGTGCGTGATGTCTGCCCGAATTCTCGACCTGTCTGGTCTGCTAGCTGCTAGGGCGTCAAGTGAGTCCAGGGGTGTCGACACAAACTCAGGGGAACCAGTGTAGAGATCTGAGGATAGTAGAGACACAGAGTCAGATATAAGGTCTTAGGGATGTAACCTTTCTCTGACGGAGTGAAGAACCACATCACCCAATTGGCTATCGGCCTCTCTTCCAGGAGGTATTGGTTTCGGAGCAAAAGTAAAATTTCGACATTTTCGACATGAAACCCTCGTGGAAACCCTACTCTGCAGCCCACCTCGCTCGCTTTCCTTGGAACGACCTTTTCGTGAGCCGTGAGACGTGCGTACGAGTCTCCTGTAGGATGGTGAAGTTCCTGAAGGTGAGCTTTGCTTTCTGCTTTGCGGCGAGACGGTTTTGCAAAGGTTGAATGCACACAGAGTGCTGTCAAAGCGCTACTTCTACAAATGAGGGGTACAATGATGATCTGATCGCAATCGGATGCCTTTGCAGCCGGGGAAGGTTGTCATCCTCCTCACCGGGCGCTTTGCTGGAAAGAAGGCTGTGATTGTGAAAAACAACGACGACGGAGCAGCCGGGAGGTCGTATGGGCACGCCGTGGTAGTTGGACTTGCCAGGGAGCCGAGGAAGGTGGGTGTCTTGACATACTTGAACTTTAGCAGCAAGGAGTTGTGAACATCTTTGAGGACTTTCAGCACCTCCTCTGTTGAAAGATGAATCATACGCATCATCAAGCATGGAGTCGGCAGCTCACTGGTTCCTTCCTTCAATATTTTCTGCTAATAAGTTTTTGAGTCTGCTCTGGAGACATCAAAAGCTGATTAGCCTTGTTGCCTGCAGATCATCAAGCGGTCATCACAGAAAAAGCAGGATAAGAAGTCTAGGGTGAAGGTGAGCTTTCGCCCTACTAGAAGGCATGCATTCTTCAAGTATGGTGCAGTCAATGGCGCCGGAAAGTCCTGTCTGCTGTCCGCTGCCTCTATGGGGATGCGAAGGACCAAATCCAATGAAAGGGAGGTGGTGTTGGGGAGGGGAAGGGCATGGGTTCACCATGTTGCCCACTTTCAGCAGCATGACTGAGAGGGTGGATCCTGAGAGAGTCCAGCAGCAAGTGCAGCAGTGTCATCCCGGCTGTGGAGGGGGAAGGATACTGTGAAATCTGGTTGGAAAATTCAAACTGCCAGTCTGCACAGAATAGCATGCACTGCTGGCTTGCGGACTTCGATGCAGGGCGGAAGCTATTGCGGAGGGAGTTGGGGGAATGGGGTGCGGAGATTGGGAAGATAGGTCAAGAGTTTTTGGTTCTCCAAAGGAGAGCGGTGCATGACAAGGGATGGTGGCATGCAGACTTTCATCAAGACGGTGAATTACCAGCACTTGATGCCCACGAGGTACACCCTGGAGGCTGACTTGAAGGGCGTGGTGACGGCTGAGGCACAGGAAAACCCCACCAAAAAGAAGGAATCTCGCAAGGTGAGGTTGCGTTCTGGCTCTATCGATATTCGAGGGCCTAAGCATCTTTAGACTGGGGGTTCAAGGTAAAAGAATGGGGGCAGGGGGGACCCTCACAGACTGAGCATGACGTGAAGCTGTTGTGGAGATTGCTAAGCAGCTTGGCTCTTGCTTTGATCTGAGCCCTGAGCCACTTCAGGTGTTTACTCAATTGGTGAATTTGTTTTGGCTGCGATACTTTTGGTCTTGATGGGAGGGGTCAGTATGTAAGGGAAAAGCTGAGGAGTAGGTGGGAGGGATTGGTAATTAAAATTTTGTCAAGCGCGGAAATCAAAGCATACGGATGAAGAGACAGAGATTCTTCTCTGAGAGCTTTTCATCTGCCAGGAGGGCAACAGGAGTCGCAAGCAGGACCTATAAGAAGATCTGGGGAGGAGCATTGACATGTGCAAAAATGAATTGTTGCATTCCATAATATTCCCAAACAGGGGATTTCTCATTCGATGTACCCTGCAGGAGGCCAGCAAGATCTTTGAGGAGAAGTTCAAGACCGGAAAGTCTCGCTGGTTTTTCACCAAGCTGCGCTTCTAGAGGGCCGCTGCAGCATGCATGTCTTTGCCATTGTGGTGCTGTTGTGATCTGCCTGTAAGAGCTTGACATTCGACATGGCATTTTCCCAACCAGTCTGACAGAGCTCGCCAAAATCCATGCACACACACAAAACATATTTTGGGCATTGCCAATGCACTCGAGTCCCTGCCAGATTCCATCGATCATACATTCAATGGCGCAGTAGACGCAAGGTGGCATTCGCTTTTTAATGCATCGTTTGCATGAATCAATTCTCTCCTCCACATTGTGCGTGCAGTCACTCAAGATCCAAATTCTGATAGCATAGCAAGGTTTTCATTCCCAAGTTCCGTTACCATTACAGTGAGAGAGGTTCTTGAGAGCATGCCAGGCACCAGTTGATGGAATAAAATTGAGAAAGGAACGTAAGCACCCAGTTCTACCGCTTCTTGTCTCTCCTCTTGACCATGGTGTGGTACTCTGCTTCATTCACCTCAGAGAATGTAGAGGAGATCTCAAATTACTTTTCGCAGATCGATGATCCAGCTGGTCAAGGGAAAGGATATGATATGGAAGCCTATCTGCCGACAATGTTTTGCGGAGAGAAGCATGCACTGGGAGTAAGTAGAAAGAGGGGATAGGCAGTCGATCCTTGCTGATCCATTACAGTTCACCCCAGTCTCGTGAAAGCAATAGAGATCATCAAACACCCACAGGCTGCGCTTGCCAACGACTGTCCTCTAGTTGTCCACAATGGTGGTGCCCAACCCCTTCGTAACCTGGCTGTCAGCCACAGTCACAAGCGAGTACATCTCCTCCTGCACAGCGACAGACGAGTCAGGATGCCTCAAGCAATGGAGTTTCCCGTCATGTCTGGCTGACGGCTGCAGATTACGGATTTGCCCACAGCGTCCAGATTGCTCAAGCCATGTACGAACTTGAAATTCCTTCTGCTCCCTAATGACATTTGCCATCCAATTAGGAGACTGCCTTCACAGGCAGCAGAGATCCATTCGCAATGCTTGACCGTACCCCCCCGGTCACAGCAGCTTAAAGGGACCGCCAACAAATGTGCACAGTGCGATGGCTGATGGCCTATTTTGTGATAACTCCTTTCCCTCCGCCTTCCCCTCATACCCCGCATCCCCTGGGGTGGCCTCATCTCTCCCACAGAAAACTCCACGTGTCGAGAGCATTCACTCACGAACTTTGATGCATGTTCGAGAGCGGGTCCAAAGATTCTTCGCCCACTCGTGTCAGTTGCCCTGGCCTATTCAAACCTCCAGGCGACAGAATGAAGGTCTTGATCAGTGGGCGGATGGTGGGCAGGAATTGCTGACCTTGGCGTCCTCGTCGTCATTCCTCCGCCTCTCAATGAGGATGCGGATCCTGTTCGGCACATTCCTGATGCCCTGCACAAGTGGGAAGGTTTGAGGAACAAACTCTGCAACCACCACAAGAGGATAGCCAGTTTCGCCTGTATGTCGTCGACATCGTTTTCCCCGGAGTGCAAGGTGCTTTGAGGTGAGCTTCCATACCGAGAGCAGTATAAGCAATCTGTGAACACAAGCCAGAGCACAGCACTTTTGAGGACGATTCGGCAGACAATTGTCGGGATTCAAGGGTAGAGCAAGCACAAGGATGAACGCAGAAAAGCAATGCCTAAAGAAAGTTGCAGCTGTCCTGGCAAGCAAATTGATCCAGCCCGCCTTTCCTGCCTTTCCCTCCGCGGGCCCCCTTCCCCTTCCAGTTCTCTGGGGCTTCAGTATCTGTTTTACGAGCAATAAATTCTCCACTGAAATTCTGCCCAGCTGGAAGCCCCCGCCTTCCCCCACACCCCCCTTCTGCCTCTTGTGTGACACGATCCACCCAGTGAGGGTACTCACTCTGCTCCAGACGGCCTTGTTGAGCTTCACGTCCACCCGCACATCCGTGGTCTTCATGGCCTTCTGGGCAAACTTCTTGATCTCCTTGATGGCCCTGGGGGCCCTCTTCTTGAAGGAGACAGTATGCAGCCTCTTGTGCAGGTGGATGGTGTATTCCCGCTTCACCACCTCCTTGCTGCGGCTTTTCTTCTCCGGAGCCATCTGCACAGCTGCCAATCAGCATACCTTCTTCACCTCCAGCTCAACACTCAACACCAAGGATGTTCGGGAAATTTGGGCCAGCGACTGATGTGATGAGACGTGCGTGCATTGATTATTATTGAGGAAGGTGAAACCAACACAGATCATGCATGCAAGCCTCTCCGTTTGCTGCACCGCTAAACCGATCGCAGGCCACTTCTCTCAGGAAGAAAGTGGATAAATGAAGGATCATAGATGAGAATAGGTCGCACCTTTGGAGATGCTCGCTGCTGAAAGCCAAGAGAAAGAGAGAGAGAGAGGACGAGGATTGCTTCTAAGCCACCGTCGTGCTGCACGACAGGGTGTTCAATATTAGCAGAGAGCGTGAGCAAGAGGATTTTTCCGAGCAGAACATTTTGGATCTGACATTCATAGGAAGATAGAGATGCGGACTAGCACCGTCTTCTCAAGGGGCCTGGGCTCGGGATTGAGAAGCGGCCTTCCGCCCAGGCGATGCCAAGGAGTCCGCTTCGCTCCCCGGGCTGGTGAGCTGCGTCGGGCCATCGCTCTGCTGAGAATTCAACACCATAGGTTTCTCTCAACGGATCCCCAGGGTGACACTAACGCTGGGTTGATGCAGAATCGCCCAAGCTGGAGCAGGTCGTGAAGAAGATAGATGGTGTGCTTGTGGACATAGACGACAACGTTCTTCAGTACTGCAGCATTGACAAACAGGTCGGACTCTTGCTGAAGGTTTTTTGGCAATACCCCACCCAGTTCAAGAACACTGCCTCTGCTACCTGTACTTAATTTCTCAGCACCCTGAATTGGGATATGTGTTGCAGGGCAAGAAGCCCAAGGGCAAGCTGAGTCTGGGACAGAAGGAGCAGGAATTCCTGGACGCACTGAGGGTGAGTTTTCGATCAGTGGAAAGCTCCACCTCTCATCATTTTTGAGCTTCGCACCATTGCAGCTCGCCACATTCTGGCTTTGGGAAAGGATGGAAAAAGCAGCTGCATATGTGTCATCCAAATGACCAGTATGCCACCTGGCCGCTGGTGCTTCCTACGCAAAGGCCCCGCTGGAAAGCCTCACCCAGTCTTCATTCAAGATTTGGTCACAATGCATCGAAGAAATGAGTCTTCCGTCCCTTCAAGCGCTTGCTGGACCTCTGAACAAATATATAGAGAGTACAGCTGAATTCTGGAAGCACTTTCCATCTCCCCTCCTCCCCAGTTCCCAAGTCAGAGGTGCCATGGCTTGTGGCTCAACAGCAACAGAACTGCCTCGCTCCCTTTGTCGCTAGTTCCTTCCTTGAATACCAGATTCCACAAGCAAACCCAATTTCTGAGTGTGTTATGTGGTGGTGTAGTCGTTCTACTACGATGACAAGCCAAGCATGTCCAACGAGGAGTTCGACAACCTCAAGGAAGAGCTGCTCTGGGAAGGCAGCAAGGTCGCCATCCTCAGGTATACACGCTTGCCAAATCAGCCCAGCCTCTCGTAAAAAGTTGATCTCCTGTTGAAGTGTGCGCTGCCTGGCTCCTGGAAGTCCCCTTGAAATCGCTGCAAACTTTCTTAATTGCGTGGTCATCTGCTGTCACATGCCCCAAGGATGAATGGTTCATCTGTCCAGGCTTTGTGAGGTTCTCAAGGGCAGCCAAGCCTCCACTCTCCCTCCCCCTTGAGGAGATTCTCTTCGTGGAGCTATGACACTGCGTTGCTGATGTCATGGTTACAATGTGCAAAAATTGTTTGCGATCGCTGTTTGGGGTTGTCAGTATGGAGAGTGCCACATGGCCCAGCAAGTGTCACTGATGTGGCTGACCCATGCAGATTATATAAGTGAAGTCACCGATATGCCGAAGACTGCAATAACACAAACGAAACACAGAGGTTGCTGGAGGCACACCGCACCTCTAATATACACACTGAAAACGTTGAGCTGCCTGCAGTGGGACAGAGCAGAAGTTCATGGAGGCATCCCTGGCTTACCAGGCCGGCAAGCCTATCCTTTCCGATTCCGAGTTCGACGAGCTCAAGGGGAAGCTAAGGAAGAAGAACAGCAAGGTCGTGTCACAGGTGCGACATTGCCTCCTGCAGAAAGGGCGCTGGGTGCGAGCGTTTTTATGAAGAGCCAGGGTGCACTTGAGCTGGGTTTTCTGTGTTCACCAACGTCAATATGCCAATTTTGCCATAGATGAAGCAGTTTCCAAATGCTCACGCAAACCCACGTCCGCTCAGATGGAGCCAACAATAATTTCTTCTGGCGGTGTGTGCGCAAATATGCCCACAGGCCTTGCCGCACAGCTCATGCTGTTCTGCAGTACTCTTGCCCTCGGAGCTCAAAAACCCAGAGGGGGCTGCAGTTTGGGTTTATACCTTGCTATGTATGGCAAGAAGCATACAAGCCTTCAGAGATTTTCGGTTGGAGATCTGACAGCCAAAATCAGCCGACTATTTGCTGATGAGCTTGGAGTTGACTGCTGGTGTCCAGGAACATCTGGTACGCTCTCTAGAGTTTACAAATTTCGCCTGATCATCTGGAATCTATGAATGACCCAGAGTTTTCGTGCAGGGCCCCAGGTGCAGCATAAGGTCCCGAAACGTGTACAGCGATGCCAACCCAGACTACCTCAAAATGACAGCCCTCAACCTCCCAGCCGCGCTAGTTGTAAGCGCCCCCCCCTGCATCCCCTTTTGAGTACACAGCAAGACAGCCGATGCATTGCTGCACTCGAAAACGATGATGGGCACTATGTAAGTGAGATCTCGTGTTGTGCCTTGTCAATTGCAGGCGGTATAACCTCCCCTTCCGGGATTCATGCCAAATGCCTGATGCAATGGGTTTTTAGAGTCCAATGGGGAGAGGTTCCCACGCTGTAATGCTTTTGACCAACAGGCATTGCTACTTGCCTGGCCATTTATCATTCACCTCCAATGCAGCCGATCCAAACAAGCCAGCCAGCCCCTGGCTGCCACATCCCTGCGCTTCTGACACCAGACATCACGCTGTCGTGATAGCTGTCAAAATTCTTGCAAACATCATGATCCTGTCCAGCAACCATGCTTTCCAACCAGGGGTGTGTCTATAGGTGCTGGGTGCGCTGTTCTCAGTGGACGACCTGACCGGCTTCGAGATCACCAAGCTCCTGGAGCTGCCCCCTCCCTACGGCATCGTGGTGGTGTGGGGCCTGGTGCTGCCCCTCATCTACGTGCTGTCCACCTCCATCACCAACCTGGTCCTCAAGGACGGCCTCATCCTCAAGGTTACCCCCCCCCCTTCCTTTAACCCACCCCTGGCGCTTCCACGGGCCCAGCATGGTTCTCTTTATCTAGGGCTTGTGGGAAGGGGCCACAATTTAAGATCGGGAAGGTACCAGGCAGCGATCGCTGCAGTTGACAGCAATTCTGAAAGGTCTGCAGAGGACTGGTGATGAGTGAGGTGTGCAGGGCCCCAGGTCTGCAGGAATTCCATATTAGAACCCCCACCCAGGAACGTGATTGGTCGAACTTTGTTCATCTCTCTCTGGTGTGACCTTGCAACATGGTCGTCTGCTGGCAGCACATGCTGTTTTAGGGTGCAAGAAGTTGGTGACAGAGACGGGCTGCATGCAGGGGCCCTGCCCGAACTGCAACACCACGGCCAGCACCTACTTTGGGGACATACTGACCATCCAGGGGAACAGGGACAAGAACGAGATCTCTTGCTCCAACTGCAAAGCCAAGCTCAGCTTCAACTCGACGAAGGGCCAGGTGCGCCTCCATCCATCTTTTCCTCTCGTCCTATAGCCATTGTTGGACCTTTGTGATTTGGAAACCCTCAGCATGTTACTTGGCTCTTTTGCAGCCAGCAATGTAGTGGAGATTTATAACCCCAGAGGAGAGGATGTAAGCAGAGGGTGATGTTGAGGTGTCACACCAGTGATTCTTCGCTGGTCTCCCTTGCTTTGCTGTCACAATGCTGGCCAGGATATGACGCGTCCTGCGTGGCTGCAGATCTCGGTAACACAGTTCCCTGAGGACAAGGCGCCCCCCAAGAAGGCACCTGCCAAAGACAAGGAGGCCAAGAAGCCCAAGGAGTGAACATTAAGTGCGCGGCACTAAGCCATGCATTGTAAATCGTTGCATACCCCCCCTGTGGACAGCCGAGGAAAGGCTTCGGCAGTGAGCTGATTGGTACTTATCAGTAGGCAGACAAGTAGGTTAGTCGATGATGTATGCTTCCAGCACGCAGAGAGATTGGCTGGAGTCGTTAGACTGGTCTTCTGGCAGGTTTGATGTGTCAAGATGAGCAACAAAGGCTGGGAGGATACTGTAAGCATATCCATGGACGGCTGAAGAAGATCTGCTGCGGCCACGACACACCAACCTGGAATATCCGGTCTCAGAAAGATTGCGCACCTGGGACTGCGAGAGATTCACCATCGATCTTCACCATGGCGAACATGAACACCCGATTTGCACAGAACAAGCTGCACAGCCCGGCATGCTTCCGTCGGGGAGCTCGCAGGACGCGGTGTGTGCCAAGGGCTGCTGCTCAGACAGCAGACGATCTGGGGTTCAAGATGATGCGGAAGGGAGTGAAGGAAGCCTCCAACGAGACTCTCCTGTCCCCCCGCTTCTACACCACAGACTTCGACGCTATGGAGGAGATGTTCTCGTGAGTTGCTCACTTACAACTGCCAAAAGAACAACAAACTTTGGCGTGGAAGGAAAGGAAGGATTGTCATCATAGATGATCTTGACTCTACTCTCACCTGTGATTTCCTGTGTGCAAGCCCTTCTCGAAAATATCTACTGTGGGGTCGTGCATCGAATTCCAGAGCCTCCCTCTTTCCCAAAATCGGCTGAATCTCTTATTTCGCAGTCTAGCCGTCGCAGCCTCCACACATCTGCGGTTCATGCAGGCTGGAGAAGAACCCCAAGCTGCCGATGAAGGAGTTTGAGGCCATGCTGTACGAGTTTCAGACGGACTACAACCAGACCCACTTTGTGAGGAACGAGACCTTCAAGAAGGCCGCAGACGATATCCAGGGCCCCGCCAGGAAGATCTTCATCGAGTTTTTGGAACGCAGCTGCACGGCAGAGTTCAGCGGGTTCCTGCTGTACAAGGAACTGGGGCGGCGGCTCAAGAAGACAAACCCTGTTGGTGAGCTCTGTGCCGAGGTTGTCAGTAACCTATCATCAGATCAGGCCCGCCAAGTCACGCTGTTGAGGCGCTGCTGGTTGTGGAAACCATGTCCACCAGTCCTGGACAAGAAGCGGACAAATCCTGGCATGAACCTACTACTCCATTCACAGAATCTGTGGTTACTGTCTATGCTGTCAAGATGGCAATCCACCCTGTGCACAAGAGTCGGGCACTGAAATGAACATGGTGCGAAGCTGTCACACCATTTGTGCATGTCCTTCATCTATCACGGCCTAGAAGGCAAGTGCTAAGTGGGTGTTGCCCTTGCCGTCGATTTCAAGTAGTTGGGTGATGACCCATCTCTTTGCATGTTCAGTGGTGAAAGGGCGGTGCTGGGGGAAGGAATGTAGGATCCTGGGTGTGCCTGTCTTGGTGCACACAATCCAGCATTGATGCTGGTGATCTGATTGATGTGTTCCAAATCGAGAGGGCCAATGCAGGAGATATCCAACCATCGGAGGCCCTGGTGTCTCAGTCTTGGGGATCACACATGGCCAGCTTTGCAATGGTGCTATGGAAATTGCTAGCGACCTCTCTGTCCTGAGGACTGTTGAAACCGAGGCTCGCTTGTGTGCAGTTGCTGAGATCTTCTCACTGATGTCGAGGGACGAGGCTCGGCACGCCGGGTTCCTGAACAAGGCCATGTCGGACTTCAACCTGGCGCTGGACCTGGGCTTCCTGACCAAGAACCGGAAGTACACCTTCTTCAAGCCTCAGTACATCTTCTACGCAACCTACCTGTCAGAGAAGGTGGCTTGCTTTCTCTCCCCATCCCCTTTCCCCCTCTGAAACACCATCAAATCGTCCCTGCTCCATGCCATCTGTGGCCGTGTTCTGCATGAATGTCAGCCACAACACTGGCTGCGTGCGGCATTGCAGCCAGATAACGGGAGCGCTGCTTGCTTCTCTTCCCTCCAAGATCCTGGGGCGCTGCTGGACAGTAAGTCAGCAAAATGTGCATTGCAGCCCGTTTTCCCAGATCTGACACGGTATTCTCAAAGTGGGCAACCTTCTGCCTGGGCAGAACATGCCAGGGAGGCTTTGGGCTGTATCTTTGTTAGTGTCTGCTCCAATGTCATTGCGATAACCATGGAACCCCAAAGTCAAATCAAAAGTTTGCTGGCGCAGCGGTGGCTCCGTACTGCTGTACGTTTGACGCAAATCATTGACCAATCAAGCAAAGGACAGCAGCTCTGGTGGCACTCAGTATTGCTGGCATGTGACGCCCATGCATGTGTGCAGATCGGGTACTGGAGGTACATCAGCATCTACCGCCACCTGCAGAGGAACCCAGACAACCAGCTGTACCCCCTGTTTGAATACTTCGAGAACTGGTGCCAAGACGAGAACAGGCACGGAGACTTTGTTGCCTCCCTCCTGAAGTCACAGCCGCAGGTGCAGACCTCCTCCAGCCCTTGGAAACTCCTCATCATGCCATGGGGTCCTGGTATTCCAAGGGCGTGATCACCGCTCAATGTTGTACAGGTTGCCATTGAAACGGTGGGGAAAAGGGGGGTGGAGCAGCAAATTCTAGGAGCCTTTGACTTTTTGTATGAATTGTGCTGGGCAGTCAGAATGTGAGATTGACCGGCCATATTGTTTCGGCAGTGCATACAAGCATTCACGTATTTGAGAATAGCAATCATCACACACTGGTGCCCGTCGATTTTCAATTTCCGCTTCTTATGTCCTGACACTTTCTGGGTGTGACCAAATCCTCTTGCTCGCAGTTCTTGGACGACTGGAAGGCCAAGCTCTGGTCCCGCTTCTTCTGCCTGTCGGTGTACGTGACCATGTACCTCAATGACCACCAGCGGTCGGCCTTCTACGAGTCTATCGGCCTCAACACCACCCAATTCAACAGGCAAGCTCCACCCTCCTTCCCCTCTGCTTGCCTCTCCTTGTGGGGTCTCCCACTGCCCACCTTTTGACAATGCAGCTTATTGACAGGCGAGCTGTAGCCTTGCACATAAATTATGAGAGAGCAGTGGTCAGGCATATTATCATAGCGCTCGATTGTCATTCCCACTCAAAGGAGGCCTTTCTGCCCTGCAGGCAATTGAATTATGAAATCCTGTATCCCTGATCACCTTTCAAAAGTCTCGTGTATCCCTTGCAGGCACGTGGTCATTGAGACCAACAAGACGACGGCCAGGCTGTTCCCGGAGGTCCCCGACTGCGAGACGCCCGAGTTCTGGGACCACATGGAGAAGCTGATCGTGCTGAACAAGAAGCTCATAGCCATCGGTGCCAGCGATGCACCCGGCTGGCTGAAGGTCCTGCAGAAGGTAAGTGCCATCAAGGGGGCTGTGGGAAGTACTCTTTTTGGGGTTTTGCTTGCCACTGTCCTGTCAGTCAGCAAATGCATGTGTATACCAAGCAAAGAGACAGAGATCCTACCCAACCCTACCTCGAGTAAGGGATTGATGCGCCTGGGAAAGAAATATATTCTCGAAGTTGGTATCATGCAAACAAAGATGGGGATTCTAAGACTGATGGCCATTGAGTATGCATGCTGTGCAATTTGCATGACAGCAGGAGAGAAAGTAGGGATTGCTTGCCAGTTACAGGCTTACTAGGGGAAGAGCAAGAGGGGCACAGCGTGAGCGACTAACAACAGTCAGAAAGCTGGTCATGACGGTCAAGAAGCGGTGAAGTGAAGACATCCTGATTCCTGCAGGCACCCGTCGTTGAGCGCTTCGCGGCCGAGCTGCTGCAGCTGTTCATCGGGAAGACCATCGAGAGCGGATCCGTGGACTTCACCGAGAACGAGGCAGCAGTGGTGTACTAGACTGTGTTGATTTGGCAATTCTTGGTGGATTTCACGGAGGAGGCTGATGGGTTCTGAGTCTGGTTTACTGTGAGTACTTGCCTGTCCTGTGATATAGAGTGAGGGTGGGAAGGAACAGAACATTTCTCGTGATTGAGGGATTGCTAGGTACGGTGGATTAGGTTAGGTCAGTCACTTTGCTCCTGAGAAATCAAACAGTGGAGTCGTTGAAGTTGGCTATGATTTCCAAGGCCTTTGCAGAAACAAGACTCTTCCAAATACTATCCGGTGCATATCAGGAAACCGCTTCGATGCTGTATGGCTTTCAGGCAATCGATGAGTGTCACTGTCGTCATACAACAGACAGACATTTTAAATAGGAAGTGCTAAGAAGTCTCATGCCCGTTCCTCTCTTTCGGTCAACCCCTCCAGCGAAACCCCACCAAAAACGCACCAAAATGAGTCAGCTCCCACCCCCTGTAATGCGTTGAAGGCTGAAGCATTTATCAAGCCTTCAAGAGGACAGCAACCAGTTAGATAGAAGGAGATCCAGGCTCAGATCGAGCAGCGGCCTCCCAATCGTATCAATCGGGAGTGTTTGAAGCTGCATCGCAGGAGCACTGGCAGCGCAGAGCATGTTCTGATGCTGTATTGCGGCTGGCTTGGGCATTAATGGAGCTGAGAAGGCCTTTGGTGAGTCTCGGATCAGTTGTCCTGGTGTTTGGTGAAGGAGATCACTGCCGGAGGTCGCACATGGTCGTACCCTTTTAGCAACCGACAGCCTTGTCCTTTCAATGAGCGCGAGGGATAGTATTCTATGGCACACGTCTCTCGTATGAGCTCCGGCGTTGCAGAGATTTACGCCTCTTGCATCACTCGGGGGTTTGCGTAGAATGCAGCGCAGTCTCGTTTGTGCTGAGCATCCTCTGCATTACTTTGCGGACACATCGACACCTCCAAGCTGTGCTTCCGGAGATGTAATTATGATCAGTTATCCAATTGACTCCTAAAGCTTGTCTGACCAAGGTTCCGAAAAGGGCCTTGGCAGATAGGACTTCTAGACAGTATTGGGTCAAGTATTGGGCGAACTGTTATGCTGCATATTGAGTGGCTTGTTTTGCAGGCCTTGCTGCTTCTGGCAGTGTCCTTGGGGGATTTGGTCAATGCGCAAAATGCTACCCTCAACTCGCAAAATTCTGACCCCAACAGCGTTCTCGCGGCCCCAGCAGCAGCTGGCACCCAGCAGGCATCAGTGGTACCACAGGTCAGAGTCTCCTCCTGCTCCTGGAAGGCCTCAGCATTGCTCGTGGAGCAGGAGCAGGAGGGGCTCAGAGGACAGCACCAACCCCCTGAAGCATACATGCATTGATGCCACATGGGAGTGCAAGGAACAACTCAACGGTGTCTTACTGCAAAGATGATGAGGGTCAATTCCTGCAGGCTGTTGGTGAACCATCCCCCAGTACGGCCCCCAGTAACCCCCCAAGTGGAGGCCCCAGTGTGCCCCCCAGCCAGGCGGTCACCGCTGCGAGCACCGCTGCGGCCCCTGCAGTCTCAGCATTCACTGAGACTGGCTCCTGCTATGGCAACCTGGTCAATAGCTCAGAAGCCACTGTGAACCACGTCAAATCCGCCGGACCAGACACCACGCAATTCACCTTCTTGGTAAGATCCACGACATTTCTCTCCAAAGCTAATTCACCCTTGGTGTTGAGGGGTAAGATGTGCAGATCTTTGGGCTTTGTCTATCGAGCACCAAGCTATATTGTGTTGACTTGACAATCCCTGCAAGGCTAAAAAAGTCACCAGGAGAAGACAACTTATTAATTACCGCCATTCAATATTGTTCATGAAGCTGCTCTGTGACCCTGTGCTGCCAAGTCACGGGAAGGCCCATCAAGCAAAGTTTCCAATCACTAAGAACAGCATAATCTCAAGCGTCAAGACTTGTTTAAGACTGGCGATTCATGCTTGCTGCAGGTGCAGCCCAAGGCTGAAATAACTTCATTTGCAATTCGCCTTGATAGTGCCTTCGCTTCCAACCAAGCGCTTTTAGCCAATGCAGTACCGACAGGCACACTGCAGACAGGAAGCTCGGCTACAGGTGCGAGCAGCTGCAATCGGTCTGTTTGCATAGCCACAAGGAAGGCAAAGGGTTTTGATGGAATCCACCGAATCATACACGGGTAGAATACCATAACGGCCCATTGTCCCTTTAGACTACTGCCAATCGTCTGTGGGGAGTTGAGAATGGAAGGGGGATTTGGGAGGGAGAAACGCTCTGTAGGGAGGAGGTAAGGATACCAAGGCGCAATTGTGAGGGGGCTTGTATTTGCAAGGGTGACAAGATCAAAAAGCCTGGGAAGATTGGGAGCGATGCATATTGGTGTGTAATTTGCCAGTAAGCAAGCCTGGGCAGATCTGTGACATGATTGTTTGGCCCCTGGTGCCACCAGCAGTGTACCTGTGTGTGGTCGATGAAGGCACCTAAGTGGGCACGGAGTAATCAGCAGGGTGGCGAGGGGTGGAGGGGGGTTAGGGAGGGCCAGCATTAGCTTCTTTCTCTACATCTGGGGTTTGGAGCATGGCAGCAGCCCTCCCCCCCCCCTCCCTCCTTGCAAAAAGCTAGACATGCCAAAGAGGATCACGGGTGTTTGCAGGAGGGCCGCAGTACATCTGGCCTGTGAACGGCACACAGCCGCAAACTTTCCGGCTAAGCCTGACCCATAACTCCACCATTGGCACAACACTGCGTTTAACAGACATCTGCCAGCAGAACATCCAGGGGGAAAATGCGGCCGGCCAAGTCATCTACACCCAACCGCCGTATGGGGAGGGTCAGGCTGGCTCGTGTGTGTGAGCCTCCCCTACATTTTTCCCCTTGCCCTTCTCTGGGCCTCATGACTTTTTGACCAAAGTGCTTCATCCTACTCGGATTTATCTTGGTGAGATGAGGAGTGGGAGGGGAGGGGAAGGGGGATGTATAGGGACAGGAGATGGGCTTGTGTGTTTGTGTACCTGAAGGCACAAGGAAGTTGCCCGGTAAGTGAAATGCCTCCCAGCATTCATGCGCTTCAACACGCCATATCCCAAAGAAGGCTCACAGGCCCCTTGCTTGCTGATGGTAATCGGATATTGCAGAGGAATTGTGATTTTGCCTTGTCAAACGTATTCCATATCTGCTTGCGCATCATGCAGCCCTCAAGCCACCAGAAATTCCTGGAGATCAAGCTGAGCGGAGATGAGGTCAACTCCAATGTCCCTGACCAACGAGAGGATGATCTGTCATGCATCGCAATATTCCTTGTGTATCCATCATTTTCAACACACGCGCCCGTATGACGCTGCAGGGTTTTCCTGGGGGAGGGGGGGTCAGAGTGTGGGGTCACGTCGATAACCGACAATGAGGGGTATGCGGGGCCCCTGGCGTTCGCCCCAGCCTCGGGGCCAGGGGTTGCCCCAGGGTCTGTGACGGCCACGCGACAGGGAGAAGCTTCGGCTTCCGCACCAGGGGTATCCACCCCCACAGGTGGCCTTCCTCGAATATATCCTCATTAAGGAAGGGGGTGCAAACACATATGCAGTCTCTGCAAAATCAGTGGCTGGAGGAAACGGGTCTGGGCCTTATGTGAAAATGGGGATCTTCTTTTGTGTGGCATCACTGGAATGAGTTGGTGCCGTTTCTGTGACCGGGGGTGGAGGCAATGGGCTGGCCCATTCCAACTATACATTGCGACTTCCATCAAGTGAATGGAAAGGCTTCTATGAGGGTTGGGGGCGCACGAAGGATCAATGATTCAAGTTTCTCTCCTCTCTCTAAGAGAGACAGCTTGATTTATTGGCGCTCATGCGTCAAAGCTTTTTGGATTTAATTCACGGACTCAAATGATGGGGAAGGTGATGTCCTTAACACTCAACAACAAAGAGGTGTGGAGGGGCAGTGTTGGGCTAAAGACGTTCAGCAGATGAGTTTTCAGGTGTACATAAAGCCGGCTCTGACGGTCCAAGATCCTAGTCCCATACAAATCTCAGTGACCAAACAAATTGAGCTTCTTGTCAAGTATGTATCATCCAGTAGCAGCATTGGCAGTCCACATGTGAACGCACCATGTGGCAACTTGAAGAGCACTCGTGAATTTCTGCAGGCGCGCCCGCTGTGAGCCCCAGCGCGGTGGTGATTCAGCCGCCCAGCCCGCCCGCAACCGCTCCTGCAGCCAACGCCACCATACCTGCAACTGCTCCTGCAGCCACCGCCACCGTGCCGGCGGTTGCACCTGCAGCCACAGCCACGCCGCCAACGGCCACCGCTACGCCACCGACAACCAATGCCACTGGTTCTCCACCAGCAGGTGACCAATTGGGCCTCTTTTAAATGGCATCGTCACTGTAATTTTCAGCTAGACTGCATCAGGATGACTGCCTGAGGCTCTCAAGCTGCTTTTCTGTTTGAGTGGAAGATACCTAGACTGCCTGCCTAGCTGCTTTTCTTACAGCCAAGCCTTCAAGGATACCTGTACAAAGGGAAATAAGCGGCTTGCCATCAACGTCAACTAAGCCAGGCGAAGAGAAATGCAATCATAATTAAGTGATGATCACAAATGATAGCATGTCCCTGCGAGTCTGAAAGGTTCTTCAAGTCATCTGAGCAGGTAAGAGGGAAGCGCATTATTTCTAGTATCACTAGGTGGGAAACTATTAATGCAAATTTTTATGGTGAAAGACCAAGACATGCAAAAGTTCAGGAAACCCTCTCTCCATCCCTCGTTGCTCACTACCTTCCCCTGTAGGTACACCCGCAGCTGCCAGCCCGCCTGGCTCCAGCACCACAGCGGCTGCCCCTCCCGGCACTGGCACGGCTGTCACCCCCTCGGGTATGCACATGCCTTCAGCTCTCGTTCTCACCAAGCAACTATGGAGAGCAGAGTACTTACTGCACGCCCCAACACGATGACTACCTTAGTAATAATAGCGTGTTATTCACTGGTGAATGTGTTGCTTGAGGATGACATATGCAGATGTTTTGAAGCATGCTATGGTACACGCTATTATAACTACTAACCCGGTGCAGTATCTGCGACTAGCATGCTATTTTCGCCGGATTCCAGCTGCATGTACCCATTGCATCAATACCTAGGACGTTTGCGTACAGACATGCGCTGCCGTTCCTAATTTTGGAGGTGCTTGAGAAATGGCCCTCACCAAAAACAAGCAGAATGGAACAAGGCAAGCTGACCAGACCCGACCTGCAGGTGTCCCCCCAACGCTCAGTACCATCCCAGTGGGGGTGCTGGCTCCAGGGAGCAGCCCAGCCGCAAGCGTGGGGGTCCTCCCAGCCATCACCCCCGCCAGCGGGCCCCAGACGTCTGCCAACGCCTCGGACCTGAATGCATCCCCTGTCATTGGGGTGGCTGGAGGCCCAGGCTCATCCCCCGTTGCTGCGGTAGCCGGACCTCTGGGCTCTCCCCCCATCCCCGTGGACCAGATCTCCCCAAACTCTGCCCGGGTGGCGTTCGTGCCTGGGCCCCCAGGCTCACCCCCAAGCGCGACCGTGGCCACAGCCGGTGGCCCCGTCCCAGCAGTGGCCGTCCCTGGACCGCCAGGCTCCCCCCCAGTGGTCGTCTCATCCAGCTCGACACAGAGTGCATCCCCTGTCATTGGGGTGGCTGGACCCCCAGGCTCGTCGCCGGTTGCTGCTGTCGCTGGACCGCCGGGCTCCCCCCCCATCCCTGTGGACCAGAACTCCCCAAATTCAGCTCGGGTGGCATTCGTGCCTGGGCCCCCCGGCTCACCTTCAAGCGCAACAGTGGCAACAGCCGGCGGCCCCGTCCCAGCAGTGGCTGTCCCTGGACCACCGGGCTCCCCTCCTGTGGTGGTTGCCTCCACCTCGACACAGAGTGCATCACCAGTCATTGGGGTGGCTGGGACCCCGGAATCCTCCCCTGTTGCCGCTGTTGCTGGACCCCCGGGCTCCCCCCCCGTTCCCGTGGACCAGACCTCTGCGAACTCGGCCAGAGTGGCGTTCGTGCCTGGGGCTCCGGGTTCACCTCCAAGCGCAACGGTGGCCACAGCCAATGGTCCTGCGCCAGCAGTGGCCGTCCCTGGATCGCCGGGCTCCCCCCCGGTGGTGGTTGCCTCCAGCAGCGAGCAGAGCTCCACCCAGACCACAAGCAGCGGTGCTCCACCCCCCCTCCCCCCCCCTCCCTTTTCTCTCTCTTTTTGTTGATGCGCATGACAATCTGCACTCACTTTCGAGACGAGTGAAGAATTGGAAGGAGGTGCAGTAAATAGCTTGATTTCAGGATAAAAGTTGAATCATGTTTGTACATTGCACTTCAAATACCACCAGATGTTGACCTTGTCTTCATGTTTAAGGCCCCACACCTTACCAGTACTGCACGCAGCAGCATGTTGTCTACGTTCGTTGTCCTAGAAGCCAGCGCATCTGTAGGCTAAATGTCAAGTTCAGCCAGAAGAAGAATTTTGCCAGATTTTGAGCCAGGATCTGTAGGGAAGATAGTACTTTCGAGTGCAGGTGCGCCCAGCACATCGCAGAGCTCTTCACCGGTCGTCCTGATCCCCGGCCCTCCCGGCTCTGCCTCGACTGCGGCGGTCGCTGGACCCCCGGGCTCTCCCCCTGTCCCCATCAACATCGCCCCAGGATCTGCCCCGATCGTGGAGAGCCAAGGGGTCCCGGGATCTGCCCCGATCGCAAACGTGGCCACCTCCAACGGTCTTGCTCCAGCAGTGGCAATCAGTTCTCCTGGGAGCACGTCAGCAGTCATTGCGGCAGCAGGCAGCGGGAGCAGCGGGAGCTCATCAGGCGAGTCTCCAAGTATCAAGTTCTCGACATGCATATCATCTCAACATACGAGATTTGAGAATTGTAATGAATTTCAAAGAGCAATTAGAAGCAAACAAGGCCCCCAGGAGGCGTTCCAGTACACCAGCGGGCAGACAAACTACTGACCCCTTCGCTCTTTCTTACATATGCCAGTGAAATGGTTCATCCCTTTCACGCCTCGTGCGGTAGTTTGTCATTTCGTCAGGCGAGTCACTCTTATGGTGGTCGGCAGAGAAATTGGGCAAGGAGGCAAGCTCTCATAATGTGGTGTTGTGTGCTGGGGACAGGGTTCCTCATTTGGAGGTTTGCTTGCTTTGGCATTCAGCAATCACTTTGAGGAAGCCCAACTCTAAGGCCTTTTGGCAATGCCAGAATGCCCCAAGTCAAACGCGGCAGATGGGGAAAGTGGGACTTGGCAAGGGATATCCACAGGACGACAGCTGCTGGGCACCTAAAATTTGGGATCATTGGAACATCATCGTCAAATTCGTGGTGCCAGGTTTTCGCAAATCTACTTTGTCCACAAGAGCTGAAAATATATCCCTCCAAATAGGGAGTGCATCAGAGGTTGATACAGCTGCTCCAAAGACATCCATTGGTACTGTTCAATAAACCTCACGTTGAGATTGTCTTAAATGCAGGCACCACACAGAGTTCTTCACCGGTCGTCCTGATCCCCGGCCCTCCCGGCTCTGCCTCGACTGCGGCGGTCGCTGGACCCCCGGGCTCTCCCCCTGTCCCCATCAACATCGCCCCAGGATCTGCCCCGATCGTGGAGAGCCAAGGGGTCCCGGGATCTGCCCCGATCGCAAACGTGGCCACCTCCAACGGTCTTGCTCCAGCAGTGGCAATCAGTTCTCCTGGGAGCACGTCAGCAGTCATTGCGGCAGCAGGCAGCGGGAGCAGCGGGAGCTCATCAGGCGAGTCTCCAAGTATCAAGTTCTCGACATGCATATCATCTCAACATACGAGATTTGAGAATTGTAATGAATTTCAAAGAGCAATTAGAAGCAAACAAGGCCCCCAGGAGGCGTTCCAGTACACCAGCGGGCAGACAAACTACTGACCCCTTCGCTCTTTCTTACATATGCCAGTGAAATGGTTCATCCCTTTCACGCCTCGTGCGGTAGTTTGTCATTTCGTCAGGCGAGTCACTCTTATGGTGGTCGGCAGAGAAATTGGGCAAGGAGGCAAGCTCTCATAATGTGGTGTTGTGTGCTGGGGACAGGGTTCCTCATTTGGAGGTTTGCTTGCTTTGGCATTCAGCAATCACTTTGAGGAAGCCCAACTCTAAGGCCTTTTGGCAATGCCAGAATGCCCCAAGTCAAACGCGGCAGATGGGGAAAGTGGGACTTGGCAAGGGATATCCACAGGACGACAGCTGCTGGGCACCTAAAATTTGGGATCATTGGAACATCATCGTCAAATTCGTGGTGCCAGGTTTTCGCAAATCTACTTTGTCCACAAGAGCTGAAAATATATCCCTCCAAATAGGGAGTGCATCAGAGGTTGATACAGCTGCTCCAAAGACATCCATTGGTACTGTTCAATAAACCTCACGTTGAGATTGTCTTAAATGCAGGCACCACACAGAGTTCTTCACCGGTCGTCCTGATCCCCGGCCCTCCCGGCTCTGCCTCGACTGCAGCGGTGGCTGGGACCCCGGGCTCTCCCCCAGTTCCAATCAACATAGCCCCGGGTTC
This sequence comes from Chloroidium sp. JM, assembly GCA_004335615.1. NCBI lineage: Eukaryota > Viridiplantae > Chlorophyta > Trebouxiophyceae > Watanabeales > Watanabeaceae > Chloroidium > Chloroidium sp. JM. The sequence continues at coordinate 881,007 of QAXI01000414.1, forward strand.
TGCCCCGATCGTGGAAAGGCCAGGGGCCCCAGGATCTGCCCCGATCGCAAACGTGGCCACCACCAACGGCTTGGCTCCGGCGGTGGCAATCAGCTCTCCTGGGAGCACGTCAGCAGTCATTGCGGCAGCAGGCAGCGGTAGCAGTGGCGCTCCGGGGAGCACGACAGGGACCAGCGGCAGCTCCTCAGGTGAATTTCTCTGGAGGTGTTTTTCGGACAAATTGTGCTGGGACTGACAATCTCATGAGGAGTTTCAGTGTGCCAGGAATAAAGTCTCTCATTAGGAGCTATGCTTGATTTTGCGACTTGAAATCACCTGGGAAAATACCTCTCCCAGATTGGTCTGCATTTTGAACGAGAAATTGACAGGCGGGGTGGGTCTCTTGGGGAAAGAGTGGGGGGGAAATGAGGCTGGTGACACGTGATGGTCGATATTGCAATTTTAGTGAATTTCAACATCAGCTGCAAATGTCAGAGTGCTCCAGTCAAACGCAGCAAAAGTAAGAGGTGCAGTTAGGTGTTTTTGCTGGATGACAGCTGCTGTCCAGGCCGGGCAGAGCATGCATTATTTATTTGCCTGCTTCAGAGACTTCCACGACCCTGAGCAAACAAACTCATCAGGAGATCGACTGCAGGCACCACACAGGGCTCTTCACCGGTCGTCCTGATCCCAGGTCCTCCCGGCTCTGCCTCGACTGCGGCAGTTGCTGGGACCCCGGGCTCTCCCCCTGTACCAATCAACATTGCTGCAGGATCCGCACCAATCGTTGAAACCCCAGGGGCCTCAGGATCTGCCCCGAACGCAAATGTTGCCACTGCAAACGGCTTGGCCCCGGCAGTGGCGATCAGTTCTCCTGGGAGTACGTCGTCGGTCATTGCGGCAGCAGGCAGCCAGGGCAGTGGCGCCCCAGGGAGCACGACAGTGTCTAGCAGCAGCACCCCAGGCGAGTCTGCCACTATGACAGCTCTTGAGAGTGCAGATTTGACCAGCTTATGTTGGGGTTTCATAGTGATGACGATGATGATGGGATCAGCAAACAAAAGGGAATTTCTCCCCCCTCGTAGGGAATACAAATTTCCTCCCTTCTTTCCCAGAAAAGAAAGAAGGCATGGCAAGAATCTGTTCCTTCAATCGACTGAGGGGCAAATCCTTCTGATCTCCGGTCCAGGGCCCCCAGGGATTGTTTGACGAGAAATTGCAACGTATTTGGTGAGGCCATTTCAGGAGAATGAGGAAGGCATAGTTGAAGTGGTCAGGGCTGATTGCTTGGAGTCAACACCCATTCAGGAGATGGGGGAATGGTTTGTTCCCAGGGGCAGTCCTCTCCTTTGCTATTCAGCCTGGTATTCAATACAGTACACACCCCACCTCGGCAGTTCCACTTGGTGACCAATTTGCATAGTCTCTTGAAGGGGAAAGTCACTTACAGAATACAGAAAGTGCAACCTTCGAGTTTGGTAGCCCAAGCAGCTGATCACCCAGGGGAGAGAGTCTCTTGCAGGGATGGTCGCTTGAGCAAACTTATACTGTAGCTGACATACATCTTGCTTTGACTGCAGGCGGCAGCCCGCAGGGCACCACGACCTCCTCGCCCGTCGTCGTGGTGGCAGGTCCACCGGGCGCCACCCCTGTTGCTGCAGTGGCCGGCCCCCCGGGCTCTCCCCCCGTGCCGGTGAACATCGCGCCAGGGTCCGCCCCCATCGTGATGACCACCCCACCCGGATCCCCAGGCTCCGTCTCTGATGCTAAGGTGGCCACTGCCAGCGGCCTCGCCCCGGCGGTGGCGATCAGTTCTCCCGGGAGCACGTCGGCGGTCATCGCTGCGGCGGGAACCCCTGCTGGTCCGGTCGCATCGAGCTCCACAGGCGGCACAAGCAGTGGGTCTTCCACAAGCCCCGGCGTGGGCACCACAAGCCCTGGCGGAAGCAGCACTAGCTCTGGGACCTCCAGCAGCCCTGGGGGAAGCACCACAAGCCCTGGCGGAAGCACCACAAGCAGTGGGATCAGCAGCAGCAGCCCTGGGGGAAGCACAAGTCCCAGTGGAACCACCGGCAGCAGTTCTGGCGGGAGTTCTGGGCCCAGTGGGACTACCAGTGGCAGCCCCGGGGGAAGCACTGCAGCCAGTGGGACATCCAGCAGTCCTGGAGGCATCGCATCTGGGAGCACTTCAGGTGAGAGGTTTTCTAGATAGGGGCTGGAAAGCCAGCAATAAGTTGAGCAAGGCAGGGAGGCACACTGTCTTAGAGGGGAACAGGGACAAAGTTCAATCAGCTTCACTGCCTTTCTCAGTACTGGTTTACAGCGCATCCCCTGATTGCGTGGGACATGTAGAGCATCCCCACGTGAGCCTCCTTGCGCTTGGTCGGGTTGCGATGCTCCCCGAAGATGCTTGGACAATCCTGTAAATTCGGAATCAAGCTGTTTCATTGAGAGGCCTACATCTGCAGGGTCGGGAGCATGCAGTGTACAGTATTCGTATAGCAGCGTGTGGACCGTGGAGGGCTCTGCCGGCTTGCAGAGCGCCTCCCTCAACCTGTACCTGCGCGCCACGGGCCCCACGAGCATCAACGTGCCCTACACCATATCCTTCGGCAACGCCGGCTGGACAGCCCTGGTCAACAATTGGAATTTTGAGGTGCGTCACAATGCCAGAGGGGGGTTGGGGTTGGGGTGAGGGTCTTGACCTACCATGTATTCGACACTCCAGGAGGGAAGCCAGTCGCTGATAATGTGTTGGGTGATTCTTCGAGGAGAGACCATCTTGTTGATTTTTTGTGTACAGAGATTGAAAGCTGGTGGAGATTGGCTCTTCGCAAATGGAAGAGTCAAAATTCCCCCCTCCTCCTCCCCCAGATATTTTCACCTCAGGTGTGCATAGTTTGGTCATGGTACAAGAATTTTAAAAAGAGTGGAGGGGTGGGGTGGCGGGATCAGAGAGGGGGAGAGGGGGGTCTTGACAAGCAAAACCAGCTTCTCTTCTGGCTGCACAGAGCTGCGGGACCGGCTGCGCTAGATATTCACAAGCATACCTATGCTTGCAGTTGACCAGCTTTTCCGGTGGAATCGTCAACGGAGCGACATCGGCGAGCAACGCATGGGAGAGCTTGTTGGCCAATGAACAGAATACAGTGAATATGGGGGCCGTGGTATCTTCCCAAGGGGGCGCACCTGCAGGCCCAACCAGCTTTTCCATCAATGGAGTGCCATGCACGCTCAGTGGATGAAAGTTGGGCACGCTATCCCACCCTTGATATTAGCGAAATGACTTTCTGATTTTTGGGACACGCTCCCCTTCTTCTTATGTCCCGAACTAGATCGAATGATGCTACTTATCCACAGCAAGTACTGTAGCGATACAACAGATGTAGCAGTAAATAGGTCCCTGGGAACGTATTTTTTTGACCATGGCATCGCAAGGAGTGGCATTTTGACCTCGAGACCTCGGCCTTGCAGATGTCGTGGTCTGCTTCTGATTTGTGCTGATTCAAATACCTGGAAGCGAAAGCATTCCTTTTTGTTTGTTTGGGCTGCATGAACTGCTGAGGTCACAGGTTTTGAGAGCACTGACTATCCTGAGAAGTTGTGGCATGATCGATTCAAGGTGACACGAACTTGGATGGAGGTCTATTCATGAAGTCCAGTAGGAGTACAGATGATTTTGAAATTTGAAAGTGGTGACAGTGATCGCGTTTGCACCGGTCCTACATTCAAGAAGCTCTCTACATGCATTCTCTCATAACCAATATTGTCCAGGTTCATTGCATTCCTTGTGCAGCCTGAGAAGAGCCGCAACCTGCTTGACCAATGAATCACTTCCAAGTCGCATCCCATGCAGAAGGCCATCAGACCTCCCAAAAAATTTGCAGCCACACATAATGAGTTGTTCAACTGGTTTCTCAGGAGCGTAAAGGCCAGTGCTATTATTGGTTGGCAAATTGCATCCCTAATGACGACAATTGAAAACTCCATTCCTGGCTGCAAAGGTCGCCAACACCCAACCACTAGCAAAGCATGCACCCTAGTAATGAGATGCCTCTCTGATTAAGCATGAAGCTGTTGGTCCGAAGTGGCCTGAATCTATTTGTGGGAGTTGCATTAATTTTGACTGTACTTGCAACTTTGTCCACAAAGAAAGGAGCTTGGATCGTCTCGAGCTGTTTCAAGCGTGCAACAAGCTGATCGAATGGAGTTGTGTCGACGATAAGGTATTCTGGTGGAGATTTCATCTTGGAAGAGGTGTCACAGATCTACTCATCGGTGATCATTACTGTATTTTGCATCATGAGGGGCCAAGATTTAAGGCCTTCCAAGTTCAGATCCTCATTCCTGCAAGTGCCTCCCTCAGACTCAAATCTCCGAGACCTCTATCCCCTTGACGCGATGGTCTACCACTGCATCCTCAAGACACTTGCTGCAGCTTGCCTTCTCGCCATCTTCTTGTTTGGCGCGTCTGCCGGTGAGTTTATATCTTTCAAGATCTTGCACAGCAACGAATGTTGGCTTGAGCAATGCATCCTCCTGATGTACCCGACTCCAGCCTTATGCGGGAAAACTGCCTTGCCATGGTCGCCGCATGCTCGAAGTACTCTCATACTGCCAAAGCCAAATGATAGCTGAGCGCACGCCTTTTTTCTTTAAATCTAGATTGGCAGCTATCTTTATTGCTGTCTCTCTTGGTCCCCTTGATAGCAGTTTCCGAGGTACCTGCCGGATGAGTCACATGCATCTTGCGTTTTGCGCTTTATGGAAAGTTGTTCCGCCACCTTTCGGACACTCAGACGGGTTATTTTGTGAACAGATGGCTCACCCCGCCGCCTGGCCCAGATAGCGCCTGCACCAGGTATTACATCCACCCTCACCTTCTGAATTCACTCTCTGCTTGCAGGATGCCTTGCAGCCCATGATATCCAGAAGCCAAGCCTGCTCACTCAAAGGCATATTCGTACTGTCTTTGCAGGCCCATTGCCCCTGTGCACCTGCACGATAGCGAATATTTTCGATGGGGTATCATTGTGTTTCACCGCCACTGATGGGGTCCCAATCACAAATTACACCGATGGGACTGTCCACCCCCAAAAGGTGGCCAGCCCGTATTGCAGCGTCCTCACCTCTGCCTACACCTGTGGCGATGCTGTGAACATCCGAACACCCTTCTACACCATCGAGTACGGCAACAACACCATTATCACGAATCGGGCCCTGCAGTGCAAGCTCAACCAGTTCAACGGGCCTGTTCCTGCACCTCCTGCGGCAAATGTGAGCCCGTCCCCTCCTCTTATGGCCAAGTCTCCGTCAAGATTCGGCTGCATCTTCATCCTCTAAAGTTTGCTCTAATGATGTCACTTCAAGAAGTTGCTCCAGAATTGCAAATTCCATCTGAATGGATTTATCGTCTTTCTGCAGCCCAGCGCAGGAGCCCCTCCCTGCGTCCAACTTCCAGCAGGAATTTACGGCCCCACAGGCACGATTGCATACACTAATGGAGCAAACAATGCGGACTGCACTGTGCCATCCGGGACGGTCTGCACCTTCAGCATTCCCATCAATAATGGCCAAGGCACTGCGAAAGTCTGTGCATCACAAGCATATGAGGACAAATTGACCAAATTTTACTGATGGACTATTGTATTGCAGTCATCAGACGCAAGTGTAGGCAATATAGAGGTTGTTTGGCTTGCATCAGTCATCCATTTTGCCACATCTCAGGACATTGGTGTAATATGACTTCTTATCAATGCATGAGGTAGAATTCACACCCAAGCTATTATTCTTATTTATGAATCAGCGGACTGTTCCGCTGTAGTCACCTATGGAATGCTGAGAACATATTTGGCTGATTGCTTTCTGTGATTTGGATGATAGACAGTGCAAGTTTTGTTTGCGCCGTGCTTGAAGAACGCCTGAAACTCTTAGAAGTTCGAATGTGCTGTAAATATTTATTTATGTGACTGAGCAATTATGCACAGGTTCATCAGAGATCAAGATGCATCCAGAAAGAAGCCTTCTGACAACCACACCCCAATTGCTGTGCCATTGCCTGAGCTTGTCAAGTGGTTGTATTTAGCTTTTCCCAGGAACCGTGGCTCACATAGGAGAATGCAGTCCGTTCATGCTGTGCTCTTTTAAGCGAAACATTCCCCTTTGAAAGGCCCTGGCATGAGATTATCATCAAGAAAGAAGTTGTGCGATTGATGAGCCCTGGTGAAAGGTTGGCTTGGGTCCCAACCTTTCAAAAATTAATTGTTATGCTGCTGACTGTATTTATGACAGGGAGAAGCTGGCAAATGTGAGCAGAGTCAGTGTGTGAGGCGAACACAGAGCTGCATAGCCCTGTGGTAGAATTCTTGTGAGGAATCACACCTCTGGGCGTCCGGCCTCTATTCGTGGAGCAGTGTTTCAGTTTCGTGACCACACGCTCATAGACACAACATCAACAAGACAGATCAATGAAATGCCCGCAGCCATGGCAAGCAGATGAACTAAAGCTAATAGTGGGTTAATGACGGCAGCTGACAGCCTGCGGCTTACAACTTGAGCTTGCGGCCGAAATCCAGGCTGGTGAGGGTGGAGATGACGGCAGGGAGGTCGGTGGCGGCGACCTGCAGAACCATTGGACTCAGAGCCTGAAAAATGGCTGCAAGGGGCTGTATAGAGACCAGAAATTCCAATGCAGTGTTCCACATTACAGCCAGGAAGGTCTGTACAGTAGAAAAACAGAGTAAACGTTCCTGAGCGAAAACTCCGAGCAAAGCCATTAGGTGTATCATCTATGCATGTAATGGAGGGTTGCAGAATTTGGTTGCTGCTAGGTTGTCCTGATGGTCACAGTGTCTTGCACTAATATAGCCCACAGTAACGTGCATGGCCTCTTGAGAGCAGAACAATGTTACCTGGAGGTCCACGGCTCTGCTGGTTGTTGGCGCGGGTGCCAGGGGTGTAGGAGCACCCGAGGGGGTGAGTCCAGTCTCAGAATTCAGGTTCAGGCCCGGGACAGTCAGGACTGGCACACCCTTCAGCACGACTGCAAGACACAAAGATGTGAGACCTGTGCAAACTGCTAGGCACTTCTGTCCTCGTTGTAACAGAATACGCGTGTTGCTCACCCGGTTGCAAAGAGCGCATGCTCGCCACACATGTTTTGCCAATGCCACCGGTAATCAGTGAACAAGGGAGCCATTATACTGGATGATGAGCTTGCAGGTTGAATATGCAGACCGGTCCCGGCTGTTCCTTGCTAAGGAGCAATTGGTGGCAGGACAAGCTGAAAGATGGAGGCACAGGCATACAATGCAGCCCTCTGGTATTTATAGATAGACACGCATCAGTCGGATGTGATGCTAGCCGCCATGCATTCCAACGCTCTGCGAGTCTTGGATGAGTCTGAAGCGACCGGTGAATTTAGAGAGGTGGTTTTGTGCTTGCTGCACAAGCTGTGAGTCTGCCTACCTCCAACAGTGCCGTCAGGGTTGAAGACCAGCCCTGTGCCCTCGTACTGTGCTTGGGAGCCATCAATGGTAGTGTCTGTTGACTGGAGGGATGCCAACTGCATACAGAGGCGGTATGCTTGAGCCACAGGTCATGACGAATCGTCCTCTTTGGTACTGGCTCAATCTGGCATTTCAAATTCCTGTTGTGCACCTGGAGATGTTCAGCAAAGCAATATTCGATAATCCTTGGCAAATCTCAGCAGGACTGAAGAATCGGTTTCAGCTTCTGCCTACTTCAGAGCCACTTTTTAAAATGAGAATGTTGGGTTTGAAGGTACCTGTCCGAGGAGGTTCAAGTCTCTGCAGGAATAAAGAAGCACTTAGGTCTTTCTTGGGCGGATCTGGCGATTGGTGCAAAGAAGATTACAAGATGCAAGTTTGCCACACCCGCAAAATATGACAAATGTTCTAACGCACAAACTCTGAAACTGCCAATTTGTCGTGGCAGAGTGATGCAAGGAAAAAGCGGGCTTCGGACTCTCAAGCATCCCGTTCGTCTCTTGGAACGCCATATGCCCTTCGAATGGGCGCAGACGCCTCCAAAAGTATCTCTACATCTAGGAGGAGCTCACTGGGCCGAGGCGAAGGCTGCGAAGCTCGTCAGAAGAACAGCTGTCAGAAAGACGACCCCTGAAGTGCGTGCCATGTTTGATTCCTTTCTGCTGCTGGCCTCAAGTCTCTCTGCAGATATCTCTTGTAAGTCTGGGCGTCTGTGCTGTTTGTGCTTGCTCTGTCGTGACTCTGAAAATTTGGCTCCCAATTCGAAAAAATTGCAAATGCAGGTTGTCGCTGGGGAAATTTTCATGCCTTGCCAGGACAGACGAGCGGTACAAGGCGCCATGTTGGTGCACGGAGCCTACCCTTAATGCCTCATCTTGAGAGCTTGCAGAAGCGGCTGCTGCTGGTCTGCATCGCCTTTGCATGCATCATCTGCAAGGCATCGAGGACTAGTGCCCAGACTTTTGAGGAGTGTTTGCCGACCGATGGATGCGCGTAAGAGACTGACCCTTGAAATGCAACGTTAAACATATTTGCTGATATCACGGTCACATCCTTGGCATCACTCCGAAGGCTAGACCTGGCACATTGACCTGCTGATGCCGTAGCAGCATGTCGAGAGCAGGATGAAGCGTGGTTGAAGAATTTGCTTCTTCAGTCAATGAAGGTAAAGGACAAAGGTCATGAACGACGCAGGGTCTTGGTGCCCCAGTATTACACGGCGCGAGGCAACATAAAGTTCAACTTCTCTGGCCTTGAGGATGGGGGGTCCCTGGGCGAGTTTAGCTGGGGTTTGGGCACACAGCCGGGGCTGTCGGATACAGTGCCCAGCCAGAACTTTGCCATTCCCCCTCCAGGGAAATTCAGCCAGTACAATACTGGAACACAGGTGAGCAATGTAATGGCCCCGCAGCTTTGCAGCTCTAGTGAATGACTAAATGCACTCAACAGAGCTCTCAGAACAGTCATGCAGGGGGAAAGGTGGGTGGGGAATCAATGTTACAATGAATTCCAACAGTGTTCGGTGCATCATCCTTAAAAGTCATTGGGTTTCGTATTCAGCGGAAGCCCCTCTCCTCTTCCTGTCCTGCAAGCTTTCCCCTTCTCTTCCTCATCCCTACTCCACCACAAACAGGCATGAGCCGCAGCTTTCCGGGTAACCTCGGTCAGCAATCCGTGTTGGGACAAATTCGCCCAGCCAAGCTCACATGCCCCCGGCTTCCACGTTGTGAGTTGTTGGAACCTCCTGCAGAGCAACCAGGACGTCACCATCAATGGCACGAGCTTCTCCAACCAGACGCTCTACATTTTGAGCGCCACCCTGGCCGGACAGGCCCTGATTGATGGCCAGCAGTACTACGTCACAGTCAATGCCACGGACGCCCAGAACGTCACTGTCAACGCCACCAGTGCAGCAGTCACGGTACGAGTCCTCATCTTCTCCCCCTCGTGAGAACATCCTATAAGTCTGTGGCATATGTGCACCCTTCAAAGTAAAGGCTTCACGAAGGGGAAGTCATGGCCCGATCTACCGGTGTGGCGGTCTTTCTCGAGTTGGGTGATTGCAGGGACACAAGGACATTCATAGCAGGATCAAGGATGCTTTAAAGCTAATCAATCAGATGCATGACAGCCTCAGATCGTGACGCCTGCCGCTCTTAATTTTGTATGATTGCCTGCCAATTCACTGCTCAAATGTCCGGGGGAAGTTCTGATTGGGGAAACCTTCCAGCCAAGGCACTCAGATTGATTTGGTGCGTTGTGCAGTGACTCCCACCGAGTGGGCGGAATCACTCGGTCCATGCACCAGGCCTGCTGCTCTGACAGCTTTTGTGGCGGTGCAGGTTGCCACCTCCGCGCCTGTCCTCCAAGCACAGGGCTACATCTACAATTCGCCCGATTGCGGGACTCAGGATGACCAACGCAGCACTAGGGAGCTGTGGTGAGTTCTAAACAGTAAGCAGGTTTTTGTTGACATGGGCATGAAGGTCTCCTACTTTGCACTGCAATCAACGACGTGCTTTCACAGCTGCTCCTTCGCCGCTGGTGGCAAGCCAAAGCCATCTTACCCGGGAAATTGGATGGCAAAGGCTTTGTATACAACTTTCCCCTGTGCCTTTGACATCAGCCCCACATCAAGGGGGGCCGAGGGGGATGCAAGTGACAGTCAGGGAGGAACCCAGTTCTGTTCTGTAATGCAGGGCTTGCTGGGATCCTTTCAATGACACAGTGACGTCGGTGGTTGGATATGCTGCTCAGGCACGAGAGTATCTCAACAACAGTGACATTGGCCCTCTTGTCGACACTGGGCTCGAGCGCAAAGTCCACATTACCAACCTCTCCCTCAGCGTATCCTCCCCCCCTCCCCCCCTCCCAAATCCTCCCTGTTCACCTTCCCTATCCTTGCCAATGACTCTGCAGCCCCAATTCATCTGTCAAGCACCTAGGGCACCCTAAATGCTCACCTTGATAGTAGCATGAACATCATTCTGGTGCCCTTCATCAAGTAAAGGACGTTCCAAGATTGGCCTGCCACCATGCATGCCAGGAAACCTTTTCTTTGTGTTGCTGAGGGCCCATGATATGGGGCTCCCTTCTGATTCCTCAAGTCAGTCAATTTGGATTCCTTGAAACAGACAAGTGCCACAGCACGCCACCATCTCAGAGTACGCTCCTCGCATTTGGAGGATACAAGGTCTCGATTGGGGAGATCACTGCTTTGTATGTACTGGACAATTGAGAGAATGCTAAGTGGGTGGCTTGGATTTGCACAGGTGGGCAGCCGGTATTATGTGGAGATTTTCGCTACCAATGCGGCGGGGCTCACAGGGTCTGGCTCGGGGCAACCCCTGCGGATCCTGGGGGAGGCAGATGGGCTCTCAACGGTGGGGTTGACCTTCGTGGTGGCGGGTGGCATCATTTTCGTGGCCCTCGTCATGTTCCTCATTGGATACCTCTTCTTCCGCCGCAGGTCTTCCACCCCTTCACCCCTTCACCCCTCCCCCTTCTTCTCCCCAATTCCTTCCATTCACCTTTCACTCAATACTCGTTTCTGTGTATCTGGGCTCACCGCTGTGGCCCCTCTCATATCCCTTCTCCCTGTTCTTCTGCTGCGGGTCCTCACACCTTCCTCCTGTAATCCTCGGTAATCGGGATGGTAATGGCGAGGTAACAGAAGACCTGAACAGTAAAACAGGGCCTCCCTCAAGGGGTCCCAGTGCCCGCCTCGTAAATCGGGTACCGGTTCTCCCGCCGAAGGTCAAAGAGACCTCACCTCCTACACTTCTATTGACGTCGAAACGACCTGGGCAGCGAATTTGGTGGTGCTTGCAGGTACAACACCAAGCTGGCCCAGCGCAAGCTGGAGCGCGAGAGGATGCGCGTGCTGAAGAGCCTGATGTACAGCCTGGTGCAGACCAAGAATGCTGACGGCCTGTCCCCGGCCGAGCAGCTGCGCAACGCGCGCAGCCTGGCTTTCGTGACCACCGATCTGCAGAGTTCCACCGCCCAGGCCTCGGCCAGCCCCCACGGCTTCCTTAAGGTCCAGGAGATCCACGACACGGTGTGTACATCCCCCCCCCCCCTTCCATTTGCGCTTACCCCCTTCCTGTTTCCAAGCCCCAACCCCTGCACGGCCGATGGCGGCCGGCCTGACCCAGCAATATCGTCCTGGCGTAGCTTGGATGAATGATGGCCTCCTCTGCTCCCTCGAAAGAGGAGAGGAATGCTGTGGTAACACGTCATCCTGTGCACTCCCAATTTCTGTTCTCCCTGGGAGGACTTGCGGCCACACCCTGTGTCCCAGGCAGGCAGGGGAGCACACAACCCACTCACGGTGTTCGTGGGGCTGTGAGTCTGCTGCACATCAACCCGTTTGACACCGCCAATTGGCACTCTGGCAGTGAGAACAGTATTAAATCCCCCAGCTCGCCCAACAGCCGAGTCATTCAGAAGGGTGCAGCCAAGCACGCTGGCTCCGAGAGGGCAACACACCATCCCCTGAGCCCTTCCCCACTGCCCAGGTCATTCGGGAGGGCATAGCCAAGCACAACGGGTACGAGATCAACACCGAGGGGGACGCCTTCCACATCGCCTTCTCCAGCGTGCCTCACGCCGTCCTGTTCGCCATGGAGACGCAGTACCGCCTGCTGGACACGGCATGGCCTCGCGAGGTCCTGAAGCTGCCTGAGTGCAGCGAGGTGTACGACAAAGACGGCACCCTGCTGTTCCGGGGACCCCGCGTGCGCATGGGGGTGCACTTTGCCGCTGAGGGCACCGTGGCCCACAGGTGTGCTTCCATTTCCACATGATCCGTCCTTGTGAGCTGTGCCATGGGATTAAAAGTGACCTTAGCGGCACCTCTACCCTGCCGCACCCTTGCGTCCCACACGCACTTCCTTCCCTTCCAACAGACAGGTGGACTCGGTGACACGCTGACCACCAGAAACCTGATGGCTGAGTCAAGGATGAGGGGCTGAGTAAGAGGGAATGCTGCATGCTGGCATGCCAGTGCAAGCTCAGGCTTCCCAGGTCTGACACCTCCTCACAGCATCCACCCAGCGATGCGATCCGCATTGCCCTGCAGGCTGCACCTGCTGACAAAGCACAGGGTGTTCAGCGGGCCAGGGTTCCAGGTGGCAGTGGAAGTGGGCGACTCGGCCAACGGGGGCCAGGTCCTGCTCACGCACGACGCCTGGCTGAAGCTGGAGGCGGAAATGGCGCTGGCGGGCTTCCCCACCGTGAAACAGATCGGCCTGTACCAGCTGAGAAGCTGGCCCACCCCAATTTGGTTGTATGAGGTGGTCTCCCCCCCCCCCCCCCCCCCCCCTTGCTTGCCCTTCCTTTTCCTATCCTTGCTGCCTGTGACAGCCGAGCCTCTGACGGCGCTTTGCTGCAGTGATTGAGTATCAAAGATCTATTACCTGCAGTTTCCTGGGCCTCTGACCAGTGGGAGTTCCACTTTTGCTCATGAGATGGAGACCCTCTGGCATTCTTTCAACTGAGACCTGCTACAGGCACATGCGACAACCCTGCTCAACAGCATGGGGTGACAGTGCATGATAGCTCGCCATTGAGCTTTTAGAATCTGTCCGTGAAAATGCGTATGACACGGGTCCATTTCATGCATACAAGTCTCGAGTCTGACATACAAGGAGGCTGGCAGGACATCTTTCCAAGAGAGGAAGGACTTGAGGGCAGTCAAACCATAAACGGCATCCTGGAGGCAAATCTGCTGGCGGCAAAACTACTCAACGATCAAGCATTGTTCAATTGTTCAATTCCCATAAAAGGGGGAATTGGGGGAAGGCCCTAGTACCTAGAAGTATTTGTTTCATTGCGTGCTCAAACCTGCATGTTCGCTCAGACCAGTTTTGTGCCAGCACAGGTGTCCCAGCTGCTGGGCAGGCACCTGCCGAGGTCCCACAAGGAGCTGCGCAAGATCAAGCTCCTGGAGACGGGTTGGGGTCTCAACATTGTGCCCTCCCCGGAGCCTCGCGATGGCAAGGTCGGTCTTCGTCCAGTCTAGTTTTATACCTGCCTCACCTTTATACAGCCCCCTTGGCCCCCCAATATGTGTCGGAAGGATGAGGGCGCAACATCTCCCTCCTTCTCTTCCCCCCATTCCCCCCCCTCCAGCACACTCCATTCTCTTTCGCCCAAAGTTCCTTTCAACCTGCCCAACAAGTTGCCTGTGCCCTCCTGAATTTATAATACCCTGGTCGCAGGTTCTGACCTTCGTCTGCATGCGGCTGGAGACTCCCGCCAGGCAGGAGGGAACCTGGGAGGGGGGCTCCATTCGCGCGTCCCTCACGAGCGTGGTCAGCGGATCCTCACTGGGGCCCCCCGGCACGGAAGTCAGCCCCTCGCTGGCCAGGCAGCTGTTTGAGGCCCTCGCCACTTGCACCATGCAGTTCCGAGGCTACATACATCTGGTGCGAGAGAATCAGGTGGGGAGCAGGATCGCAGCCCCTATCCTCCTTCTCCCTTTCTCAATGGAAGGGTGACTGTTGGGAACCATGGTATCAACTTGAAACATGATGAGAGGAATTAAGAATGTAAGTGACCTAAACAAAAGGGCTGAGCCCTTTATTTTTCAGGGCTGGCCATTTATGCGTTGCCACCAGGCCACCCCTTGACTCAAGTGACTACAAGCTATTCCCCCCCTCTCTTGGCTAGCCCAACCCATGGACACTCTCCCTTGACCTCATGTGGCCCGACCCATGCTTTCCCCCTCTGAGAATCAGGGGCTGGCATGCTTAGAGCGCAGTGCCATGGTGCTTGCAGGGCGTCTTCGGTGCGGTCTTTCAGCAGACGCTGGATGCAGTCCGGTTCGCCCATGCAGCGCAGACGCGCCTGCTGTACACGCCCTGGCACAACGCCGCCAAGGATCGCCACTGCGGGCCCGTGGAGTTCACTCCTGACGGCCGCCTGCTCTTTTTCGGCCCCCGGATCGCCATGGCCATCCACGAGACCTCTGACTTCGAGTAGGGTTCCTCCCCCACATCCCCACCCCATCCCACTACCCCCCCCCGGGGGCATCTATACTCTCTTCTGACTTTCTAACCACTTGGCCTGATTCTCTTGAGAAACCCTGCTGGACAAAAGCTTCTGCGCTTTCTTGTTCTCTTACACCCGTCTGCTCTCCTCCGCTCCGGTCCCAGGATCGCCCCACGCATCCACAGAAGACCTCCGACTTAGAGAAGGTTCTCAATCCCTGACCCCCCAACCAAGGCACTCTCCCTCAGGACTCACCGCTCACTCAGCCTGCGTCTCTTCCATGTTGAGGACAGCCTTCTCCCCCCACCCTTCCTTCCTTTGCCTCCGATTTGCTTCAAGGATTGCATTCTTATCTTGGTATAATTCTTCCTCTGCGCTTTTCCTGTTTGCTTATCTGCTATAAATGCCTTTCCTAGCAGCGCCCCTCTTGCCAATTGCGCTGTGAGTCGAGCCAGCTTCGGTCCGAAACAGTGAAATTCTGCAGCATATTGTCGGGTGAAGGGCTAATACCCGGGTACTCGCAGGTCCCCTGTTACTGCAGTGCTCCTTGCAAAGTGTGCCTCAGGCATCCACCACAGCATGAGTTGCTCAGAAGCGGGATTATTCCTAGTTCGAACCATGCAGCAAGCTCAGTACCCACCAGGAATTACTCTGCAGGGCGGAGAAGATTGCGCTGCCCTCGCAAGGCCTGAGGGAGATGGACATGCACTACTTTGGCGGGGGCGTCGAATTCACGCAGGCGCTGGGCAGGGCCACCCATGGGGGCCAAGTTGTGCTCTCCGAGTCCGCATGGGCTTCCATCCAGGACCAGCTGCCAGGCTCCTCCCAAGTGCCCCTTCCCCCCTTTCCCCCCACACCCCACCCTGAGCAATTATCATTGCAGTCGCAATCTGCACCTGCACCTGCTTGTGCAGTGGTCGATCCTCACAGCAGATGTGCTCAGAAGTTTGGACAAGCCATCCTGTCTCTGTGGAGTCTACGAGGAGATGTCTTTTTGAGTGCCCCACTTCCATGAAGAAGCCTTTCAGATGCATCAGAAATCATTTACTCAAGGATGTGTTTAGACAAGAGGAGATCACATTTGAGGGTGTTCTGTTCTAGGACAACTTCCTTTCTGCATCTGACGACTTTATACCTTCTTATTTTGTTCACGCTTTGGCCATTTTCCCTTATTTATACTTTATAAGCAGGCTCTCATCCTGTGCAATAGCCTGATACTCCAGAGCCTCCCGGAGCAACCTCTCCCCACCCCCCTTTCCCTCGCGCCTCGATCATTCATTCGTCGTCTGTGCATCCATGATATCCATCACATATTTTTTCACATCTCTTCCCGCGCACAGGTAATCAGCCTGGGCACGCACCTGGTGGAGGAGAGCCTGGGCCCCATGCTGCTGATGGAGGTGATGCCCACCATCCTGGGGCGACGCTCGTTCCCCAAGCCCGCCACCCTGGAAAGCATCGAGCCCGGCTACAGGGACTCCCCCGACCCCACCACCAACATGGCCATCGTCTTCATGAAGGTGCCCGGAATTCCTCACTTCTGTGACACTGTGACCTGCAGTGCACCCTTGGGGGTTGGGAATTCTAGTCGTACATGTCTTTCTCTGCTGTATGAAATGGGCTTGCAGCAACCATTGACGTTTTGCGGGAAACGTTTCCTCAGACACTCCAGCATCATTGACCATCATGTGTTGCTTGACAGTGTGTTGAAACGTTGTAAAGGTAGGCTTGCAGCTGTACGCTGTCAATAGATATCGACAGTGTCGCTCATCTGGATTGGTGCAGCTCAGACTATGCAGGAGAGGGAATTGGGACGCATCCAAATTCGTTTCAGACAGTTCCTCCTTCCCCATTCACTGCCCTATTCCCTTCTCCACACCAGTTCTCAAACAAGGTTGCATGATGTCCAGCCAAGCGCTCTCCCCCCCCACCCCTCCCCCGCATGAAGGACGGTACATCTGCCGACCACTTTCCTGACGATCTGGGGGTTGCGATTTGCCGATGTCCAGTACATCAAGCAGGCCCAAGTCGAGCACTCCTCCA
>QAXI01000414.1:915103-926975 GCA_004335615.1 Chloroidium sp. JM
CCCCCCCCACACACACACTGTGTCTCCTGTCCCCTACCGATGTACTCATGTATTCATGCGACAGTGACTACCAGACTGCTTGAATTAGGCTTAGAGATTGCTCTCCCGGTTCACAAAGTGCAGAGATCGATGCATCTGCAAATCACGGCCTGTCCTGCAGGTCATCTACCATGTGTACGGCGAGGCAGAGTTGAAGCCTCTGCTGGAGTCAGCCAATGCAGACGTGGCAAAGGAAAAGGAGGCTGAGGCATGAGCAGCTGTCCGTGCGGATGCGCATTCGTCGTGCTTGAGAGTCCTGGTGCTGGAAAACCACCAGTTCCAGCAGTTTTTAGGGCGGTGGTGCTTGAAAGTATGGGGAGGAAACCGCCTGCCTCACCTGATACTTCGTGGGGGTTGAGGGCGCTGAACTGCTCTGGCAGAGTTGTTGTGAGACCGATGGGCAGGTGGGGTTTGGTATGTCACAAACAGGCTGCCTTGTACCTGCTGGTCCTGCTGGAAAAGTGCACGCCACACAGTAGGAAACGACTCGCTGACTGCTCAAGCTTCCGCCCAGGACGGCGCCAGACATGATCCAGTTCCTTAATTACCTTCAGGCAATGACCATGATTCCTTCTTGGCAGCCAGAATTTCCCCCCTCTCCTGGATTCTTCAAGAGACACCAGCCTGGCATACGCAATGTGTGTCATGAGGGGTTCGCACTCCGCCACGAAGTGCATTTCTGCTGGGATTCGCGTTCGATATCTCATTTCCGTTCCTACTCTCGTGGCGAGCCGACATTAAAAGAACAACAGATTTCAGTGAGCGTATTTCAACGGTTGCTTGAGCAGTGAGTTGCCCTGCTATTAGTTCTTCCGGGATGGACGCCTTGCTCCCCTGCAATAGACTGGCACCGACGTGCTGTAGCCATCCTCCGCCCCCAGCTCTCCATCAAAGCTTGCAGACCTCACGGTGAGTTCTGGTGTGAAGGGTCAAGTGAGTTCTGGTTGATGTCGACACCAAGTGCAACGAAATCTGCTTGAACACGAACCAATTTAGCACAAATCGGATCGCCCCCCCGATTGTAGGTTGCTCGTTTCTCCAGTCTATAATCAGAACCACACGGTTGTGGGGCACTCCAGCGAGCCAGCCAGGCTTGAGTCAGTGCTTGAGCTCACTAGATATGCATGACTAGATATGCATGACTAGATATGCATGTGCAAACGGTATGTGGCATGCAGGTTACAGCATAAGAAAGGGAAGAGCAGGAAGAAGTGGCAGGCGGCCATACTGTCGCCCCAGGCAGAGCAGAGCCAGCCCACGGTCCTGCAGCAACCCAGCCGGGGGCCACCCAGCGGGGTCGAGGGGTTGGAATCGCAGACAGAGAAGGTCGGGGTGCTGCTGTTGAATCTGGGGGGGCCAGAGACCTTGGCCGATGTCCAGCCCTTCCTGTTCAACCTTTTCAATGACGACAGCATCATCAGGCTCCCCCCACAAGGTAACACTTTTGCCAAGTAGCGATAAGTAGCTGCAATAGACACAGCAATGCCCGACTTTGGTACACACAGATTCTGCCATTTGTGGTGGCATCACAGCTACTTGCCACTGGCTTCCTCAAAGCTGAGTTTGGCCTCTCCAATCATAGCTTGGAGGCTTCTCCTTTTCCAGATCGATGTTTCATGACCACCTTGCCTTATCATTCTGGATGAACTGGAATCCATCACCTCTTGACAATCGTTCACAGAGCTTACTGGTTGCCCCTGTGTGCAGTGAAATTCTTGCAGCCAGTGGTGGCAACGATCATATCGACGCTCAGGGCGCCCAAAAGCTCTGAAGGTTACAAAAGCATTGGTGGCGGCTCTCCCCTCCGCAGGTGAGACAAGATATTATTTTTCTCTTCATACATTGTGACAAGATGCACTTCATGCGCGACGAAAACTGCCAGAGGCTAACCAATGCAGGCTGTTGTTTTTTCTACCCTGTCCTGTTCCAAGCACATCCATTGCACTGCTGAAACCAGCCAATCGACACTTGTTGCTTCATGTACAGGATCACACAAGATCAAGCAGATGCTCTGGCAGCCTCTCTGCAGAAACGTGGGCTCAATGCCAGCGTGTATGTGGGCATGCGGTACTGGAAACCCTTCACGGAGGAAGCCATCCAGCAGGTCCGATTCATCCCTCAAAATTTTTACCTCACCCCCGGGGGGGAGGAGCTGAATTTACCATTGGATTGGAAAGGAAAGGCTGGGGGGAATCTTCTCTGATGAGTAATGTCGCCACAATTTTGGTGTATGCCTCTCTGAAGGACAACTCATTTCCTAAAAGCCATCTCATGCCAGGAGCTGTACAACGCTGTGTGCTGCTCACCAATCAACCCCCCCGTGTGATCTCTACCATGCTTGAATGATTAGGGAGAATCCCCCACAGTTGCTGAATTGTGTGCGCTGGCTGCAGATAAAGGATGATGGCGTGGGGCGTCTCGTGGTCCTCCCCTTGTACCCACAGTTCTCCATTTCGACCTCAGCATCCAGCCTTCGGCTGTTTGAGGACATGCTCCAGGGGGACCAACAGCTGCAGGTCTCCGCCTTTCCCCTGTCCTTTTGCTCATCACCAATATGAGGGCCCCAACCGGCAGATGAACGGGCATTTAGTTTGGAAAGAAGGGAATGAAGCGGGGGATTTCATGGTGAGGGAGGGGCTGGGGTGTAGACAAGGGAACTGGCCGAAGTGTTGTGAAACGTAGTCAAACGTAATAATTTCAGGGCGTGTAGCAGGGTCACATCCACCAATTCTTCCGAATGAAATTGGGGTCTCACAGATACACAGCCTCCGCACAATGCAGGGCCCTTGGAACACCTTCCTTGGCCCTGGGTACCATCATAGACGGCTCTCAGGAAGAATCAATCGCAAAAAGCCCCCTCGGCCCGCGCACTGATGCAGAACCGGCAATCATGCAGGGGCTGAAGCACACCGTGATTGCCTCCTGGTACTGGAGGGAGGGCTACCTAACAGCCATGGCCAACCTGATAGAGACGGAGCTGCGCAAGTTCTCGGCGCCCGAGGAGGTAGAGATCTTCTTCAGCGCGCACGGCGTGCCCAAGTCGTACGTGGAGGAGTTTGGGGACCCCTACAAGGAGGAGATCGAACAGTGCGTGGGCATGGTCATGGATCGCCTCAAGCAGAGAGACGTGCAGAACCGGCACACCCTGGCGTATCAGAGCAGGGTCGGCCCGGTAAGGACCTCTTGTATCATTTCAACCCTCACCTGACCCCTTCCATCAACACCGGTTAAAACTGCAAAGCCCCTGCTCATGGACCGCTTGAAGCGAACCTATATTCTGCACTGGCCAATGGAATGGCAAGCCGCAGCACAGGCAGCCAATTTGGGAACATAATGCACACTTTGAGCCCATGTGATGAAAGGGGCAAGCTATGGTGGGGACACTTATGGTTCCATTCTTGGATTTCTTATGTGGTATCAGGGACATTAGTTCAGGTCTATGGAAGGCCAAACAGATGAGGAGAGACGCGCTCAACTACAGCTCATGAGGCTTCGGGGCTTGACGCTCATATTCAGCCTGCAGTGAAAGATTTGAAATATGTATATTGCATGCTGAGCTTGCGCTCACATCCCGACCTGCTGCAGCTGGAGTGGTGTATGCTGATGCTGAGATCCTGTCATGATCATTTCCTGATTAGGAATCTTCCTGCAGGTGGAGTGGTTGAAACCGTACACAGACGATGCCATCAGGGAGCTTGGGAAGAAGGGCACCAAGAGCATGCTGGCCGTGCCCATCAGTTTCGTGAGCGAGCACATCGAGACCCTGGAGGAGATCGATGTCGAGTACCGGGAACTGGCCGAGAAGAGCGGTTAGCGCCCCCCCCTCCATCCCCTTCCTCTGTCCCTCACAAACTTCTGCCAGTGGTATCCTCCATTGCAGTCGCGGAATCTAGCAGCCACAGCATGATGACTAAGGCTGAATCATCGATTCTCAGTCCCGTGGCGTTTAGCTGGGCTTTCAGGGCTGGAGGATGACTGGCAGCTTCAATTTTATAGTGCACAATCATGCGCTTTCCACCAACACTTGCAGTCACATCTGGGGTTGGGATCTGGAATTAGCATCACAGGCAGAAGTTGGAAAGATCTTTCACTTCACAGAATCCCTGCTGGCCTTTGTGGGGTGGGATTGCACAGCACCAGCTGCTGCTATAATCCATTTTCTGTCATGCTTGCAATAACACAGCAAATAGCAACAGCCTCTCTAGGAAAACATGGCGTTTTGGAAGCAACAATGTGGCCTTTCTGGAAGATGAGTAGAGGGCGTCATGCATTTGCATGTCCCCGGATTTGCACACTGAGGAATCTGGTCTCCGCCACATTGAACATGGTAGGGGAGGAAAGGGAACGAATGGTGTGCACATGTACGTTTCATATCATCACACTCTCACATGCTGGCTTCTTTACAGGGATCAAGAATTGGGGACGGGTACCTGCCCTCAACACAGACGCCACCTTCATTGACGACTTGGCGGAATTGGTCATTGAGAAGCTGCCATCCGCCCAGCCCCGGCCAGGCTACTTCACAGAGGCACTCAACCTGGGACCTCCAACTGGTAAACACCCCCCTCCCCTTTCCTTGCCCCTTTCCCTTGAATGCTGTTGAGGCGTTTTCTCACTTTTCCAAGTCTCCACGTCCTATCAATTGAAGTGCTTGATCTGTCGGAGCACGGATAAGCTGTACAATCTCTAGCATTGTCTCCACGATTGACATTGTTTGCTGTAAACGCATGCCCCAAACCCCAAAAATGACTGGGTCTGTGCTCCTCCACTCCTTCTCTGTTGGGAGATGATCAACAGTTGTTGGAACCCCTCCACAGCTCCCAACTCTGGTGTTCCCCTCTGTCATGAATGAATAAAAAATTTCCAGACAGCGTCCTGGCATCACACTTGACAGTAGCCGAAACATCACCTTGGCAAAAAAAGATCGCTGAGATGGGCTATGCTGCAGGCCCTGTGGGGGAGCTGCTTGACACATACGACAGGGATCGCAGGGTGCTTCCTCCACCCGTGAACCCCTGGCAGTTTGGCTGGACGAAGTCCGCCGAGGTATTGAATGGTCGCATCGCTATGGTCAGCCCCTATCCTCTCTTTCATGCTTTTCCTCCTCTTCCCCCACGCCTCCCCTTCATTTGTAATCCTCCACAACAAAATCTTCCACATGGTAGCCCACCAATCCCTCTCAGCTTGCTTACTGGAGAGGTGCAGGCTTCCTCGGCTTCCTCGTGCAACGGTTTTGGTGGTTTGATACCTAGTGCTCAAGGGAATCTTGACTCTCGAAAGACTGATGTTGTCTGAGATTTGGGTTTATCAAATTATGGACAAAACAATTTACAATTAGCATCTCCCAAGTAAACACTTGTCTCTAATATAACTGCATGCTCATTCTCGTCTAACTCTATCACCGTGGAGCCAACACGATTTCTCCCCCTGTTGTTGCCGCCTGAAAGAATGTGCAGGCATCCCTGAACAAAAGATCGCAGCGATTAGAGTGGTTTTGAGATTGCCAGGTCTCCCCTTGTCCTACACTTCTTCCTAGTGAAACCAAGAGCTGATTTGTGCCATTCACAATTTTCTTAAATCTCAGACTCTTGCACACGCACTGACCTTTTGCTTTTGTCCTGCAGCTGGCTGTGTTGGTGATGCTGATCCTGGAGGCTGCTACTGGCCAGGGTGTTCTGGGAAACTGGCTGAAGCTCTGATGTTGCCATCGTGGCAGATAGTGGCAGCTGGGGTCTTGTTTCCCTGCTTTGTGTGTTCCTGTACGAATGTACCAATATGATTGTCCAGACAGACTGGCCTCAGTCTGCCTTTATCAGTAGACAGTCCTTTTTGGCTTCTGTATGCCCGTGCTTGAGAGTATGCAGCCAGGGGCATGCAAAGAGTACAGTCATAGAGGTGTTTTTGTAGTGCAGAATGATATAGGTAGCAAGATCGCGGCTATGGTTTACAGCAGGATATGATATTGGATATTTTGATTCATAGCAAAGGAGAATTAGTCTTCTGAGTCTTGGCTCACATCTGACTTATCTGACCACATGGGACCTACAGAAATTTGGTAAGAGCAAAGGAAATTGTCATCTGATTCTCGGCTCATGTTTGACAGAGACATGTGACTGGGTCTTGTGGACAAGATCCACAATGTAGTGGCTGAGCAGTGCCATTACAACTCGGAGTACAAATTGAATGTGAGATGTACACCAAAAGGGGGATGCCACACTTGCTGCCCTCTACGAGCATCCTCGCAGGAATCAATACAGCTTTTCAAACAGGCAGCAGCACGAAATAGTGCTTCAACCTCGGGGATATAGAATAAGACACTGTGTAAGTTAGCCAAAAGAATATCTGCGTGTCCTAGTGCATCACTGTTGCTCTCTCATGCCCCTCATGACATGATGCTGCCTACCCTATGATTTGCTTACTGCCCACTCGCTGACATGTATGAGGAGGGTTGCGATCGCCTGCTATCCCCACACTGACATGTATAAGGATGATGTGCCCTCCTCCAACATTAGGCCGTTGTAGACCAGCTACACAGTTCTACTTGAACTTGACGTCGCAGTCCTCGTCGTACGGGACGTGCTTCTTGACCAGGGCCAGCAGCTCGTGGTAGTCGTTGACGGCAACGAAGACGCCGGCCTCGTGCATGCGCTTGGTCGTCTGGCTGGTCAGCACGCCCACCACCGGGATGTCGGCGGCGATGCCGGCGGCCGTGCCTGCAGACACAGGGGACGAGGTTCGTGGGACAAGCTTCAAGAGGCAGCAGTCAGACGGTTACTCGCCGCGCGCGGAGATTGCCACCGCACCTGTAGATCTTCGCGGAAGATACATGGATGGGAGGAGGAGGGACAGCACGGGAGCGCACAGCCAGCCATTTTCGGCTGTGACCCTGGCTCATAGCTCAGCATGAGGAGAGGGGCTCAATTTGGTTTGGCAGGGCAGATTTTCCAAGACAGAGACACCCAAAGACATTCCTGCCAAGACACACTGAGACAACCATATGGAAAGGAGGGTCCAGTGCAGACTGTCTGGCAGGGAGTTTGAGGGGTGCACCTGAGGGGGAGTCCTCGCAGATGAGGGCCTCGTCCCTGTTGACGCCCAGCACCTTGATGGCGTCCAGGTAGGGGTCGGGGTGGGGCTTGGGCATCTTGCAGTTCTCCCCCAGGATGATCTCGTCGAACCACTTGTCCATGCCCAGCGCCAGCAGCATCACGCGCGCGTTCTCGGCCGGGGCGTTAGTCACGGCCGCCTTCTTCAGCCCGCGGCAGTCGATCCAGTCCATCCACTCCGTGAGGCCGGGCACGCGCTTAAGGATCGACTCTGCACGCGGATGGTTCGCTTTGGGAATGACTCGGAACCCTCCTGCCCTGGCTCGTGGAGCGAGCAGAGCATTTGCAGTGAGCGCCATTCCTCCCTGGGAAGACAATCGAGGAAGCGAGGAGAATCGGGCCTGAAGCCCCCAGGGACGACCATCTCCCCAACCTCCTGCCTACCTCTGCGACCAGGAAATTAAATTCCATCTGCCAACCATGCCATGCCCATTGTATTGCCTCTAAAGAAGCCTTTTCTTGTGCCTTGGCAAGCTGGTCGCACGGAGGAGGTCAAAGACTTGTAATTGATGCACTTAAGGGAAGCACACATATCCCAGGAACACCCCTTCCAAGCAGGTTATGGTGGCTGGAATGCACCCGCAAGAAAATCGTGGGTGCCCGAAGAAACATGCCCTCTCCTCCCCCCTCTCCCCCTCTCATTTTATTTTCGGGCGAGTAGAGGCAGATGTGACTCACGGGAGTACTCCCTGAAGAGGGCCTCCTTCTCGTCGGCAAACTCGTCGCGGAACTGCTGGCTCTGATCCGGCCACAGGAACTTGCCCAGCAGGATGTTGTGCCCCCCCGAGATGTGCTCGTCGAAGAACTCCCGGGTAATGGGCTCCCCGCCGTTGTACTTGTACTTCACCAGGATGTCCTGGAAGCTGCAGGAGGGAGGATTGCGTCAGCAAAGCGATGCACCAAAATGAAGGCTGAGCCGCTGAGGGACAAGGTCCCGTGCTCACAGAACAACGATAGTGTGATGACGTAGCCGGAATGGGTTGGTAAGCTATTGTCCAGTCAAGTACCAATGGGTGGCTGCGAGCGGTGTCTGTACAGGATTCGGTGCAGCTGAGATAAAGAGTGACTCACGCCTTGAAGTGGAGGGGATCAGAGTCTGTCAGAGTGCCGTCGACATCGAACAGGACAGCTGCAGAAAGGTTCTGGCGTCAGGCTTGCTCCATCAATGTACTCAAGTTTGCATGTGGCAGCAGGGTCATCAACAGTGCAGGCTGAAGCAATAGGGAAGGTGGCCTCACCTTTCAGGTTTGGCAGGTCAGGGATGTCCTTGGCTGGGTTCAAGGTCATCTTGCCCTTTGCAATGAGGTCGTCAGCGATGGCTTCCTCTGCATGTTGTACGATATATGCTGAGCTGCTCCACCTCCCTTGGTGGTATGAAAAAATAATGGAGGGGGATGGAGGATCAGTAAAGATTGCAGGAGCTCACCGTCAGTAGCTGCAGCGGCAGCTGACACTCTCCGACACTGCTGCTGCTTTCCTGTGGGTGCACTATGATGGGTGAGATTTGCACTGCCCACATAAGAACTTTTTCTACTCGCATGCTCAAACCTTATCTTCACCTGGTTTCTGAGGACGAGCGCTTATCGACGATGACTGCCTGCTGAAAGGTCGAGCTGCCACTTTAGAGGTCTGGAAAGATACTCTCATGATGCCGATCAGATTGAACGGAGGAGCACCTTTCACTCCTTGCGACACTCTCTTGCAAAGGAGGAAGTTCCGGCAGTCTTGAACCAAAAATATCGCGAAGCCCGTCTAATCATCGCAAATTCTTATAGATCAATGAACCCAGACTGAGAACAACACCTCGTACATTCCTCGCCTCACACTGTGCATTTTGCTTGACGCCGATTGTCCAATTAGGGGAAAATGGTAGCGATGAAAGAGGAGCAGTCTCAGGGGCCTGTGAGAATGAGCTCTGGAGTGCTGCGCATCCCAAGGTGAGAAGCTGTTCTTGAGCACTGGGTCCCCCGAACGATCAGACTCTACACCATCACTGGGCAGAATACCCGAATTGATTATATAACACAACTACCACTTCTGCTTTTTTCGTGCGAAGGCAGGCCAACGAAATTGCAAGAACGATGAATCCACAAAGAGTGGGTTAGAGCTTGTTTTGAGAACCCATCACACCTTTGCAGGGCAACCAGGACCAAATCCAATGCCTCACAGACCAGCGACGCGGAACTGGAGCGGTATGTCTCTCAAGAGCTTGCCCAAAACGAGGAGGAGGGTCACATCCAGAAAATGCAGCACGGCGCACAGGTCCTCCTCCCCAACTCCCTTCCCCTCAATACGCCCAACCCCAATGAATTTAGTACACTTCTCCTACTGCTGGAATCTATGGTCCTCCTTGTGCACGGGTCAACATATGAGTGTGGGCCTGAAAAGTGATGAACACTAGGGCCAATTCCTGAACAGCAGAGAGCGAAACAAATTCTCTTGACAGTGTGACAATCCAAATAGCACCCATTTGTGTTGCGTAGGTCGTCTCTCAGCCGTACGGCCCCCTGAACAACGGCCTCAGAATCCCCCTGGTGGGTCTGGGGACCTTCAAGTCCTCCGATGAGGCAATGGATGAGGCTGTGGGTGCAGCCCTCCGATATGGGATCAGGCACATCGACTGCGCCGAACACTACAAGAACGAGCCGCCCATCGGAAGGGCCATGTCCAAGGCTTTCAAGGCAGGGTATGCGAAGCGGGAGGACGTGTTCGTGACGTCAAAGATCTGGTCAGTCCCCCCACCTGAAGCTGGATGTGTTCTCCCGTATTCCAAAGTTCTGGTTCAGGCAGCATTCTATTTGAAACAACCTATACCTCCACTGTGTTTTGGTCACTCTTATCCGGTTGCTCCTGACTTTCTTCAGTTTCCGCTCATTCATGTTCATTCGTTTATTTCGGAGGTATGAAGATAATTATCTAATGCTATGCAGCCATGCTTCCGAACAGGCTATTGAAGACACATAGACAAAAGCTTTTTTCCCTCAATTCTGGGACAGGCAGATTCACATGGGTCCATGCTGACAAATCTGAACGTGCACATCTAGCAGGAGAAACAACCAAGTGAAATTGCTGTGCAGGACCACAGAGTTTGCACCAGATCGAGTGAAGCCCGCCCTCCTGGGCACTTTGAGGGACCTGCAGTTGGAATATCTCGACCTGTATCTGGTGAGCCAATTGCTGCCAGCTCCAAAAGCTTGCCACCCGATTGGAAGCAGCCTTAACCTGCAGCATACTCGCAGCCATTTGCAAGTCGCCTTTTGGTATGTTAGAAGCCACAAAGTCTCACGGATTTACCTTGATCCTCACACATTCTCAAGCCAGAGATAGCGTGCATCCGCATCCCCGCACCCCACCCCTCTCCCTGTCCCCCCCTTCCCTCTTGCCAGCTCTTTTCCAACTTAGGAAGATTGAAATCTCTGGCCCCTTTAGCAAAATTCTCAGCTTCCCCCTGGTGATAACAATTTAGCCCTGCAGATCCACTGGCCGGTGCCTGAGCCGCAGAAGCCGGGCGAGGAGATAGACCCGCCGCTGGCAGACACCTGGGCAGCCATGGAGAAACTGGTCGATGAGGTGGGCCTCTCATTTGTCATGGCGCGCCTACGAGCTCTCCTGCATCGTTGTTGGTGTCTCACTAACAGCCTGTCCATCGCAGAAGACAAGAGCTTCGCTTGTGTCTTGGGAGCACAGGTATTTGTTGATTGGATGTTTAAATCATCACAGCTGAGCGGTCGAGAGGGTGAAGCGCGCCAGGAGGAGGGGAGGCATTTACATTGTGCGGTCCCGCAGGCATTTTTTGGTGGCCATTGTGGAAAAGGGTGGGGTAGTGCTGCGTCTAGCTGAGGGTGAAACCTTGAGCTGGTGTTTACGTGCGTGCTGCCTGTTGCCAGGGGCTGGTAAGGAGCATTGGGGTGAGCAACACCAGCATCATGACACTGAAGAAGCTGCTGAAGACGGCCCGCATCAAGCCTGCTGTCAATCAGGTGTGCCTTCTTTCCTCTGTCCTAATGCTTGCAAGGGTCCTGGGGAGTAGCCTTGTGCTTACAAATTGCCCACCATTCCCGCAATGTTCCAATTGACTCCTGAGCTTTATCCACAATCAACATCTCTGATGCGGATAAGCTCTACATGAAGTAAATAGCAACCGGGCCCTGAGAAGGTCATTTGTTTTGCAGGTGGAGATCCATCCACACTGGCGGAACGATGAGCTGAGGGAGTATTGCGAAAGCGAGGGGATCCACGTGTCCGCCTACTGCCCATTGGGTGAAACCCCATCCGACTTTTTCTCTTATCAGCAATGAACATCAGCTTTGTTTATTTGGAGCGGACTCGGGGAGCTAGCATCTGAAGCAAAGACCTGTACTGGGTAGCAGAGTGACAGCTGAGGCTGCAATTTGTGGGCAGACGATGTGCAAGTGATTCATAAATGTTCGACGGCACATGGTCAACAACAGCACATGTTGATGTGCAGGCACTCCTTCCACATCTGCCAAGGCTGTCATCAGGCGCGCACAGAGTGTCTCCTCGGTGAGCTTCCGATCTCCACAGTGCAATGCAGGACTTTGGTTTCCCGATTCCCAATTTGGGGCGAAGAGCTGGGGATTTGGGGCAGACAGGGGACAAGGCGCTTTTGTGACTGCCAAGGTCAAATATGGCATGCGGTCATGCCGCAGCACCCTGTATAATATGCCATGTGCACATCCTCGATCCCCCCCCCCCCCTTTTCCCCC
>QAXI01000414.1:945855-961376 GCA_004335615.1 Chloroidium sp. JM
TGGGGTAGTCCCGGGGGTTTGGTAAAAGAGTGTTGCCTTGATCTTGTTGGTGGCCTCGAAGCCGTCTAGCTGGTTGAGCAGCTCCAGCATCGTGCGCTGCACCTCGGAATCCCCGCCCCCGCTGCCGCCGTCCATGCGGGCGGACCCTATGCTGTCTACCTCGTCCATGAAGATGATGCTGGGTGCGTGCTCCCTGCATTCAGCTGCTGCGTCGGCGGAATTTGAGAAGGGACGCCCGTCTCGCCTGAAATAAGTACCATCCCCAGCAAACCCGTGGCTCACGGGCGCAGGCGCACCACGGCACAGAAAAAGTCCCCGAGACTGCTCTCTAAGGATGAGGAACGTAAGGGAATGTCCTGTCTGTGAGGGTGGGATTCTGTCTTTTAACTCACATCAGCCAGATGAAAGTAGTTGCATTGTGGTGCTACAGGCTGAAGGTTGAGGTGTATCCTTATGCAGGAAGCATCGGGCCAGGAGGGGCATGCAGTGGCTATGAACACGCCAAAATTTTGGATTTTCAGCAATAGAGGTATAGGTGGAGTGTGAGGCTGGTAGGAGGTGGTCACCTGGCCATGACGAACAGCTCCCTCACCATGCGTGACCCTTCTCCAATCTGCGGCACACCCTCGTCAGAAAAGGTGTGGACCGTACCAAATTTGAGTGCGACGTACTCCTTTCCTCCTTCTTGTGTGGTGTCTTCGCCTCCCGCTGCACACCCTCTCCACACACCTATGTTCTCACTGTATCCAAACCCGGCTTGCATCTCGCTAAACAATGACAAATGGTTGGTAAGAATTGCAGAAATTGTTGGATCTCATCTTCCAACCAGCCTCTTCAGCTCCCTATTATTACCTATTACCCAATGGATGTCTAAAACCTCAGTACAACATCATCGCAACAAGGCAGATCTCTTCCAGAGTGCTCAATGTCCCCTTCTACTCCCCTTCTGCCTCACAGATGTTAAAAGCAAAATGCAGGCCAAACACCCGGGACTACACCAGCCGCTCCATTGGAAATCTGGGGGTGAATGAAGCTCCAGAGTACGATAACAAAGCCTCAGGTCATAAGCCAGAGGGGCAAGGACAGAAAGCCTCAGGTCATGAGCCAGAGGGGCAAGGCCATACATATTTTTGGACAAGCTCTGAGCCGGAGACTCTGATGAAGGTGCAGTCGGTGTGATGGGCCACCGCTCTGGCCAGCAGTGTTTTGCCTGTCCCTGGGGGGCCGTACAGCAATACCCCCTGCATGGAAAGAAGCACAAGACTGGTATCATAACTGATGAGTGGTACAGGATGGTCCAGCTAATGCGTAGAAATCTTGTCTGGCACTTGCAAGGATCCACGAGAGCCAGGACCATTGTCAAAGGATTGGAGATGGGCATGAAGGTGGGGTGGGATCGAAACTGGTCTGCATGCTGTGTTTGGGAGAGTTGAAAAAAGCGAGGTTGGACCAAGATCTTTGCTTCTGATACGGACACGTGATGAATAGGGCTGTATTGAAGCAAGCAATCTCTTCCTTCAAAGGCGGGCTTGTGCTCAAACACTAACACAGGACTTCCGGCTGGCGTGGAAAGTATGAGCTCACCTTGGGCTGTGCCACCCCTAGGGCCTCGAACAATTCTGGATGCTTGATGGGCAGCTCAATCACCTGCAACAGGGCACTCATACCCATCAGCAACTTGCGGCAGAGTTTCTGCAGCAGGCAATAAAAAAGCCTCTGTGCCTCCTGATCATGCTGCACAAGTCTCCCTCACGTCTCAGTTCTTGAAACGCAGAGAAATTGGAATACAACACCCACACATCTGAGCCAGCAAGTTGAATTGTTTCTGTGGCAAAATCAAAGCTCTTCTCTGTACCATTTTGGGTCCTCAAATTGAATTTGGTACCTACAAACGCCTTCAATGTGAATGGATGTGTCAGGCAGGAGATTCTTAGCTCTGGGGACTGACTAATAGTACGTCAAAAACCAGTCTCAAATGCTCCCAGATGCTCCAACTTACCATTGACAAGCAGATCAGACAGTCAGCCTGACACTGGACCAGAGCTCAGTCCAAACAAATACAAATGGCTGGGGGACAACAGCGAGATCTATTGCTTTGTCGCATTGCTCATACAGCTATTTATGGCCCAAGGGGAGACAAAAGAACGTGATACGAACACAAATGAATAATCGACTTCATCCAGGGGTTTTGCCCTGACCTGCTCAATCGTGGCAGCAGAGTTTGAGCAGTGCAAGTGCATGCAAGGGGTGAGGGAGGAGGGATGATGGGGGAAAAACAGGACGGGGAAAAGTAGAGTCCAAGGGATAGCAGGAGTTACTTCTTTGATCTCCTTGATCTGCTGGTCCAGTCCCCCAATCATGTCGTAAGTGGAATCCGGCACCTTCTCAACCTTCATCAGGCTCACCAAGGGGTCCACCTGCATCGAAATTCAGATTTCCCAGCTGTCATGGACGCACTCGGGACTCCCTCTCCCCTAGCATAGCCTTAGAGTCACATGCCACCTGACCAGCCCGGGTACATTGCAAGCCAGTAGAGAGTACAAATAGGCCAGAAACTAATTCTCCAGGCAACCTGACACATCAACTGTGAGGTCCCATTTTGCATCTGATGTCCAGCCCCTGACGCTTCCTTGAAGAACTTGCCACTTCATGTCAGCATTGGTCGCCCATGATAGCCTCTATTATCACAAACAAGCTGCCCAATGCACCAAGCTTTGGCACATCCTCATACCCTGGTATGGCTCCCAAACTTCCATCTCTGCCAAAATAATTATCAGAGATCACACGAGAAGCACGTGCAAGGATGTTGTAGAGGGAATTTTGCCTTTGTCGGGAGCAGGAGGTGCAGGGTGTAGCTGTCGTTTTTGAGGGCCACCCTGGCCCCTGCTATGACTTGAGTGACATCAATCGACTTGTCTAAATCCACCACATACTTCCCCTCTGGGTGCACCTTCACCAGGACCTTGTTCTTGCCCATCACCTGCATACAGCTGCGTTCTTCAGTAGTGTAGAGCTTGATTTCCAGCTTTGCAGCAGTGCCAACGTTTCCACAATGCCAGACAACAGTGGACTTTGATCATGTCCAGCACACAGTGGTGTATGATGGTATGTGAATGAACTCTCTTTGGTATTCACAGGCAGGGACGCATCTTCTACATGTCCTTTCTCACGGTGGCAGTAAAAGTTGGGGTGAAAAGTCTGCTTGCGCTCAATTAGTTTCAAGCGTTTGTCTTCAAGATTCATTGAATGTGTTGAGGAGGTCCCCACTGTCAGAGCCTCTGGATTCCTCGCACTCCGACCAAATATTACCAAAACAGCAACAGTGTAAGGTAGTGTGTTGACTCGAGCAGAAGAAGGAACCGAACGAGCACCTTGATGACCTCTCCAACATACGATCCTGGTTCCTGAAGAAGCTGGAGCTCTTCTCTCAGTAGTCTTACTGCAGTAAGACACAACAAAATTAGAGAGTGATGAGATTTCGATCATGTCAAGCCTCGCTTTTCGAATTGATACAGTCGTTCTGAGCAGCATCAAATCACCTTTGGTGTTCAGCTCATTCCTCTGGGCCTCCAAACGACGCAGATTCAGTTGCTTGTCCCTTGCTTGTATTTCCAGCTCCTCAATCTTGGCCTTATAATAGGAGCTGAGACCCTCTCCGACGCGACCCATGCTGTCAGATGCCTACTGAACCTCAAGAAGTCAATCAGACAATCAGGTCGAGACATTGCTCTGGCTTTGTGAAATACGTGTGACAGCCTGGATCTCACCATGCATGCGTTTGTGGCTTAATCGCTTTGACTAGATGTGTCATATGGAAGTACCAGAGAGAGAAGCGACATGATGTTCAAGAGGTCCTTCGTCAAAGCCAGGCGGAGATTGATCATAGATTGTGCATGATTGGGCAACAAATGCAAAAGACAGACAAGTCTACCGCAGCCAAAATTTTCAGTCCGGACAGCATTCAGACAGGAGGTGGTATCAATCTTACTTCGTGTCTAAACTAATCGTCCCAATCCTGTCAATGTGTGTACCCCACACATAGTGTACAGACCCATTGCATGCTTCTCATAGAATGCTATCCTTCCCCCAGAACCTCACAACATGGCGGGAAGCAAAACGCATTCAAAACCCCTTGGATCTGGGAGTGTGGGCTATTTAGAAGGGCCAGGCCCAGTGGTCTGCCACCCTGGCGCCATTGTGCGTCTGGCAATAGCAGGACATGGCCGATGCAACATATCAACCCCGATGGGCCCTGACCTCGAACACCCATCAAAAGCCCCGACTGAAGTCTGAGGTCTCCAGGGCTCAAACCCACGTCGCGCCCCAGCCCGGCATCATGATCCACTGCCGCCCCCCGCCGACGCAGGCAGAGGCGTCAGCATCACGGCAAAGGTGGAGGCGGCGACCTTCTCATTGGAGGCCGGGTTGGCAACAGTGGCCCAAGCTGCTGCTCGCTCCCTGAAAACACAAGCTGCCAGTCAAAAAACACGGTAATATCAGACCATATTTTTCGCCCTTACAAACCGTAGGCCCAACCCTCCTTTTTCAATTTGGAGTTCTGACTTTCACATCAGAAATGTCCAAATTGGATCTCTTGGCAATTGTCAGGACGCCCATTTCGCGTCGCTATTTTTATCTGGTTTACAGCAGATGAGGACAAAAAGGAACTACGTGATTTGCGGAATGAGATGGCTGATATGAAATGCAATTGAGTCACCTGACGAGTTTGAGGCGCTCCACCCCCAGCTGTACATCCCGCCTCATGAAAGTCACCAACACCTGTCATCCACCACATTGTAAGTGTCATCAGGCAAGATGCGAGGGGTCACTCTGCGACATGAAGTGTCAGGCAGAAAAACAAGCCTTCAGAGCCAAGGCTTCTTGTCAAAATCTGGGACGCTGCGTATGCTGCTTACTTCCTCTGCTAGCAAACTCAATGAAAGCCATCCTCGACTGAAATCAGAGACAATGTGGTACAGAGAAGACTAGGCAGGCCATGCCCTTGACACGCAAAAGGGGTCAATACTGAATCTGAAAACCCCACAGAACCGTCAAGAATTGATTGGGAGGCCATCACCTTGACCTTGTATCCCTTGGCCAGGAAGTCTTGGGCCAGCCTGAGGATGCGGTCCAGGTCGTAGTCAGCAATCTTTGCACCAATACGCACCTGCTCAGTCATGTTCTGCTTGAGGGAGTACTCCAAAGGAATCCGGGTTTTCATACTGAGGCCAAGTAATGATTGCAACTCTGGCATGCCTCTGGTTGTTCTTCAAATGGCCAACACTGATTTCTCATCCCCGAGTTTGTGAACAATGGCAGCACAAATTGCAAATCGACCACCGGTAAATCATGTGTCAACTTTTGTCCCTGCTAGAATCTCAAAGGGAGCATCTCATTGACAGGCGCGATTCCAGACCAAGATTTGTTTGCCTGAATGAGATGCAGATGTCGCTGAGAATCTCTCATTCGAATCACAATTGATCTGCGTGACAGGCAGTCTTGACGTTGCCGACATGGGGAAGAGTTGGTTTGGATGTGGAAATGCACTCGGGCGAGGCCCAGGGCGGGGAGAGGGGGACATGGGGGGAAGGAGGGGAGGTAGGGAATGTGGCAATCGTCGCCTCCTTGACTGCTTGTGCCCTTCTGGACTCCAGCTGCCGCTTCTTCAGCTCCTTCTCCTTCTTGCGTTGATCAAACAGCGCCTTAGCCGCTTCACCAAGCTTGAAGACCGGGGGTTTGGCGTTCCTGGACACGACAATGAGGTCCGTGCCCATCTTCGCGGCCTCACGCTTTGCTTCCCCAAAGCTCAGCACCCTGCAACAAGAAATCCAAAGGTCCTGAGATCCAGCTCTGGAACGCTAGGCTTTGGGGCTTTAGTGATGCTCCAAACTGTATTCATTTGTCAGAACCCGTTTCTTGGTGCACACAGAAACACAAATTCCCCCTTGTGGTGCCTTTGTGTATACTTGGGCGCTACGCCGCGAGGGGGAAAGGGGGGGGAGGGGGGTCTTTGATCCCTACCGATGGTCGCCCTCAGGCCCCACCAGACGTATCGCCACCCTGTCCCCCAGATGCATGGTCATGTCCTTGCCCTCGTTCTGGGGCAGCTGCTGAGCCATGTGCCGCCACCGTCGGGATTCGCATCCCCATCCCCATCCCCATCCCTGAAGGCTGGGCGACCTGCCATCCTGCACATCAAAGAAGGGAGTTTGCATCCGCTTCCCCACTCTCTCTTGCCTTCCCCAGCAGTGTGAGGTGATGGCGCAAAGGCGGATGGCCAGGGGGAAAGCCAACCCTTTCCCCTTTTGGCAGGAAATTCAAACGACATGATGTATGATCTGAGTCCACAAAGGAAAATGCAGGGTTGGTCTGACGAGATTTCGTTTTCATGCTTTGATTCGCAAGATTTTCTAAGGGTACTTCTCTGTAGTACATTTCCTTTTTGGTGTTAATCATTGGCCAGTTTCACGCACTTCTGCAATCAGGAACACCCTCAATGTTGTAAGGTGGTCCAAGATGGAGAGTGCAGTACAAGGTAAGGGTCAGAAAGATAATGCCTGGGAGAATAGAAATCTCTAAACCCCACTTCAAAGCTTCATGACCATGACTTCCACCGGATGAAAGTTGGGCACTGCCGACATGATTCAGTGATGGCTCAGATTGCAAGGATGCAGTACTTTGATATCATGGCTGCAGCGATGGAAATGGCCTTCGTGGTTCCCTTTTACAGGGCTTTCAAGCGGAGGATGGAACCTGCTTGAGGGGTGCGTCCAAAGCGCATGGCAGCCATGAGGGACACAGGTGCGTGGCAGCAGATGTCTCGCAGCTTGCCGCTTGGAGGGCCCTTCCCAGCCTGATCAGGCAGGTAGGTCTGCCCACCCGAGAGCTCGCAGCCCCAAGCATGAAGAGGGGAAGGGGAAAGGCTGCCCCCTAGCCTACAAACCCTTCAGCAGGGCCTTGCGCTTCCTCTCCTCCAACCTGCGCTCCCTCCTCTGTGACGTCTGCGAGGGAGAAGGTGTCATGAGCATGACTGTGTCTCGTTCAGGCTTCACTTCTGGCCCGCAGATGTAAAAATGGTGACACCATTTAATCACACACCGGGCCGTTGAACAGCTCCTCCTCTGCTCCTAGTTTGGCATCTATTGAGGTCGGAATTGCAGATTCGGGAAATTGAGGACACAACGGGAGGTCAACTTGGACAGCTGCGTTGACTGCTTGTGTCAATTATTGGTCTTGCAATGCAATTATGCATTTCAGTCTAGTCTTGATGTACGATATGCCTGGTATGCCGATGGTGTTTTGAACATGGCTAGCAGTTGCTCTGAAAGGGGATGTCACCTCGAACTTTTTACACGCCTTATACTCCTCGAACGCTTGCTGGCACTTGGCTTTGTCGAAGTGGTTGACTTCTAGGCCTGTGCAGATAATTATTCCTCAGAAGCTCGCAATTCTTGCGTCTTTCAGAAGCCATGTGACAACGGCATGTCGGTCAGGATGGTGCTGATGGCGCCAAAGATGCAAGAGACTACTATTTAAGTTCAGGAAGTTGATCTCACACTTCAGTGAAGCCTTTGCTAGGCCGGAGCAGGGGCTGTCGTCGACCTTGTGGACCTCAGCTTGCTTCCCCATGAATCAAGCGTCATGCATGTGATTTGCAGCTCTTCACGCTAATCAAGAAAGCATGTGATACCTTCTGGGAAGAAAGAGACAGCTCTATTTTCTGCATTTCATTCATCAGAACAGCTGATGGCCAGGGTGTTGCAGTGCAATCGCAGAGGTTTGGCAGGCTGCAGCCCTATGGCCTAGAGCAACGTTGATTTGAGGATCTATCACAGCTGTGCGAATTATTTTTCCGCCGTGACAAAAGTCTCCGTGCATCGCCACTCCAACCTGGTACTGTAACCGAAGAAAGCCTTCGAATCAATCAGACTCCGAATTATTACTTAGGCCTCGACAGTTCTTCTTGGAGTGCATTCACTTACGGGTTGCTTCAAGGAGGAAGTCGCAGTGAGCATCTGCGCCGTCTCTTCACAAGCCCCTGACTTTGAGGAGCAGGCCTCGAGGAACAACACCCAGAGCAGCTAGGTTGCTATGTCCTGGCGAGGTGGCGGAAGAGGAGGAGACAGAGGAGGAAGGGGAGGCAGGCAAGATTCCCAGTCAGCAGTACCAGAGACAACCCAACAAGCGTTCACTTGTGTCTATGAAAAGGGTAACGGCCACGACATTTCCCCAGATTCTGGCTGCACATCCTCTTCAGGAAATACATGAGGCTGAGCAGTCAATTCTTGATTCACAGATTTGGGGGCGGCGGACGATTTGGCGGGGGCGGACGGTTTGGGGGCAGGGGTGGTTATGACGATGGCCCGCCAGCGGAGGTTGTGGAGGCTGGCGCCTTCATACACACCTGTGAGGGAGAGATCGTCTGCAAGCTCATCAACGAGAAGGTGAAGTTTGGGTTTATTTTCCCTGACTGCGCTCATCCGAGAGCGCAAGATGATTAGAGAATTGCCCTCGTTACTACCCCCCCCCCCTCCACACACACTCACCGTTTTCTTTGCCGCACACACTCTCTCCAGAGGAGAAGGCAAAGGGCAGTGTGAGTCTTGATAGCTGGGTTCCTGGTATCTTCAGCACACAAAGCTGCACTATGAACATGTTGCAACTTTTTCGATTAGATCTGCACACCCAAAGGGGCTAGCATACTCTCGATGAGCGAACTCATTTGT
Organism: Chloroidium sp. JM; assembly: GCA_004335615.1. Classification (NCBI taxonomy): domain Eukaryota; kingdom Viridiplantae; phylum Chlorophyta; class Trebouxiophyceae; order Watanabeales; family Watanabeaceae; genus Chloroidium; species Chloroidium sp. JM. The sequence goes on from QAXI01000414.1 coordinate 954,582, forward strand.
CTGCGCCCATGCTGATAAAAGCATTATGTGCAGATCCCGTACTTCAATGCTCAGATTTTCCTGGAGAACAAGACCGCAATTGGGAAGGTCGACGAAATCTTTGGAAGCATCAACGCCTCGGTGAGCATTCCACAGCACGCATCTCCCCTCCTCTCAGCCTTGCCTACCTTTCAAGAATGGTTAAAGAAGTTTTGACAGGCAGAGCATCTATAGCTCGGGCTGGCATGGCGCAGAGGTGTGGCGTTTGAGAATGCTGCACTAAAGGAAATATGCAAGCAGGAATTGAAAGCGAAAGTTGTCAGAAGGTATGGGCGATTCTATGTCCAAGAGATTTCAAATGAAGTACGTCTTTCTATTCACATGATGCGCAATCAGTTGCACTGAAAGTCACACTGCCAACAAAGGCTTGGAAAGGGGGGAGAATGTAGTTGCTGTTGAGGACCAAAAATCCATACGTGTACTGGTGTCAAACTCCTTGCTTGTGTAGTCCTCTTTGACAAGAGCAATCTTTGAGCAGTGTCTGGCACCGGTGCAGTACTTCACAGTCAAGTGCCAGGAGGGTGTTGTGGCGTCATCGTTTGCGGCTGACAAGAAGTTCTTCATCGACCCTGCCAAGCTTCTTCCCTTGGAACGATTCCTGCCCAAGCCTAAGGGCGCACCGTCAGGCAGAGGTGACCTCCCGATTCGCAGATTCAGCATTCGAAACGCTAGAACAATCCCGTTTCATGTTTCTTGTGTACTCTGTTGCAATACACCTGTGATTTGCCATTGTGTTGTATGGTTTTACCTTGGATCTGCGATCTCAATGGGGTCCTAGACAAACAGAAACAGCAGATAGCTCATTTGCATTGCAACACCCATCAATTAAGACAGCCACTCAGAGAGGAAGCTCACTCCTCTGAGAGGACGAGCGACCAGCGGCCCCACCACAGACTTTGATGGCCACCAAGAGGGAAGTTCCGCTTCCATGGTCGCTTGCTTGCTCAGGAATTCTCACTGTCCAGGTCGGGGAGGCGGCAGGGGCGGAAGAGGGGGCCGTGGCTTGGGGGTCAGGGGTGGGGGACGCTTTGGCGGCGGTCGCGGTGGCGGTGGCAGGTGAGCCATAAGATTGGCAGTCTACTTGGGAACTTGGCCTGAATCTGCTCGGATACACATAACTGTCTCTGGGACTCCTGGCTCTGAATGGGTTGCCCAGAGAGGACATGGATTCAAACATCAATGGGATGATGGACCAGCTTGCCAGCATTGCTTGTCATGTAAGGGGAAGAGAACGTTGGTGGAGGACTGCTGACGTACTGCCAATTGCGGTTTCCTGCTGCCTTGCCAGCAAAGGGGATTGTGCAGCCCCTGGAGGGGGAGGGGGGGGGGGGGGGAGGGGATTGAGGCTGGTACTTGCAGATACAACAGCACGTATGCCAGGGTTGCATTGTCCAGAAAGGAGGTGCATCTCAGGATGGCGTCAAGCATCCTGAGGATGAATTGCGGCACAAGGACTTTCTCTGACTCCGTATTTTCTAATGATGTTTGGGCAATAAGTGGCGAACTATTATAACCAGCATCTTGATTGGAAACCCGCCAGAATTGACCCAGGCTAAGTGAGCTCAATTGCCACAGGTTTGGAGGTGGTGGCTTCAGTCGTGGTGGAAGGGGGGGCAGCAGCGGTGGTTTCCGTGGCCGCAGCTCAGGCGGGTTCAGTCGGGGGCGGGGAAGATACTGAGTGGAGGATCCGGTTTAAGCTGTGTGCAGAGTGGGCGGTCTTCCAGAGCTTGTGCTTGCCAACAGCCCTTTTCAAGTCCAGTCCAGTGCAAGATGAGGCGGGGTGGCCATTGAGTTGAACAAAACTACCTCATTGAATAGAAAGGGCCATTGCCGCCAATCTTGGCTGGAGTCACATGTCCATGTTTTGAAGTGTACGGTAGTGGCTTTACTGGTTCTGAAATGTTGACAGTACACTTTGCTTGATGCTTGGGGTTCCATTCAGTGAGCCTGCTTGTGCGCATGTAGCTGCAATAAGGGATGATCTTACTCATGACGAGACACGGAAAGCATTGTAAACTGTGCTTGCTGCATGTCATCACTCCACAGGCTCCATTTGACAATGAGGTATATTATCAGAGATGTACAGGAGCTGCACTATTAGCAAAGAGGACATCAGTCAAGCTTAAGCAAATCTGGCAGTACATACATTTGCCGTCATGGGGCACGATCCAGGAAAGTCCGCAACACCTCCCAGATGATTCCAGTCAATAGCAAAAAACCCCACGCATAAAGTACAGGTAAAATGAAATCCTGTTTCAACATGTATCTGCCTACAAATCTATGTCCTACACCATGAACGGTGCATCACTTCAATCAAGCGATACAAGGACTTGCCCCCAGAATGTGAGGGGTCAACATCTGGGTTCCAAGGCCCACTGCCTTCAATCTCAGAGAGCAGGCGCACAAACTTTGCAGACAAGCAGACAATCAAGTACAGCAGGTCCAGGAGAAACAACTATCAAGACTGAACCATCTGACGATTTGCAGTCAAGGCAACATCGTCTTCGCGGGAGATTGCCAGCTGTCAGCGGCAATGTAAGTCGTGAGCTTTGGGTTCGACATTGGAATCAGGACCACTGATCTAGCGCTATCACAAAAGGCCCTGAGTGAGGCCCGTAAACTAAAAAAATCCCCCAAGTCATTCGGTCGTGGTGAGACCCCAGGAGGTCAAGAAGGTGTCCGATTGATGGACACTGCAGATTTGTAGATGTTTTGGCCACACTTTGTGCACCTGACGTCTTGCAAGCCTTGCATGAAACAACAACAAATAAATCCCTTGGGTTCGGTAAGCCCACCCAGCGCCATCTACAGATTTTCGACCCCAGCATCATCCGCATATGATCCGCCTTCTTGCATTCGTTCCTAATCACCTCCCCAGAGAGGCAGCAGATTCTTGCAGCGCACACAAGGGGAGATCCCCTCAGATCCCCCTCAGATTCTCCACACGGCGATCTCGCCAGAGGAGTCGGCCGAAACCAGCGTCTCCAGGCAACCGGCAGCCAGGGCACGCACTGGGTAGTGGTGGGCGTAGAGTGCACTGCCCTCCGAGGGCGTCAGCTCCCCCAGCTGCCACCGCCGGACCAACTGCAGGAGACGGCGAGGAAATGTCAGCAAGCTCATGGTAGTTAGGAAGTCCCGATTCAGCAAGAGTTCGATTTTTAACTCTAGCCATGAAGCCATCAACCAGGCAGAAGAAATGCTTCATTGCGCTCCTATATGAATTAGGCCAAATTGCCATTTTGAGATGACAATGCAAGAAGAAGCGCACATACTACTCAGATATTCAATAGGGCTTGCAATGGATCACCCCCCCCCCCCCCCTCCCTCCCACAGTCTCTCCTTCAATGGCTGCACGTATGCTCGTCTCTCAGGGCGTCAGCAAATTGACAATCTGCCTAAATCTGTGAGACAGGGGGGAGGTACTCCGATGACAAACGAAACGTGCACTTTTGGAAATAGCCTTGTGTCTCTGCTTTCCCCTTGCAGTTGCAACAGGACCTTGCCTGACTTATTTTATTTTATTGAGGTGTGCTGGCAGGAAATGTGTTTGAGGCGAGATGTATACGATTTAATGGCTGAATCTTAAGAGGGATCACACTGCTTGGGCTTGTATACAAACCATCAAGTGAGAACCAGATAGCACTGAGAGGTTTTTGCTGTGAGCTGATCCCCTGTGTTCAACCTCGCAGGATCCAGCAGCTGATGCTTTCCAACACCATCGTAAAACTCTCGGCGGTTTTCCTGTTTGCCACGCCAGCAGTGATCATCGGTGGGGAGCTGTATTCCCTCCTGACAGGCAGCTCCCCCGCCGAAGGCTTCCTCAAGATCTACTCTGTGCTGTACATCATCCCAGGTAAGACAACCTCACCTGGCATTCCCAAAGCTCTTCCACTTCTGCTTTTCTTATAATTTTTTCCCCGGAGTGCACAAGGATGCGACTGCTTGAGTGGATAAACTCTCTCAAGGGGCAAATGGGAGCTGCTTTGAGCAGAGGTGTTCTGAAGGTTGAGCAGCTTGGACACCTAGGAACGGAGATGAGGAGATGAGAAATACCAAGGAGTGAAGTGATCCAGGAACAGGGACATAGGGATAGAGGCATGCGGGAAAGGCCATCACAGGTCCTGCAAAGCAGGGACCCAATAGATTGCAGGGACAGAGCATACGCAACACCATCGGAAAACCCAGCCCAAAGGAGCAAGGCAAGAACCCAAGGAGCCTTTCCTCTTCAAGCTGAGGTGATCTGAGCCGCCCTTGCAGGTGTGAACGTGCTGGCGGAGAACGATGCCCCCAGCTTCATCCTGGTGAACGCCATCTTCCTGCTGGGGACGTTCACCTTTGCCATCGTGCTGGGAGTGGTGAGTGACGACATAGGCAACGAGCTCAAAGCCATCCGCAGCGGCAACTACCCGGTCCTCATCAAAGACCACGGTGATGACTCAACCTTACTTTCCACACCGGCAGGCACCTGCAGGGGGCGGCCTGCCTTCATGCAGTCCCCACCGGGTCCAGGCATGTACGAGGCTTCGTGAAAAACAGGGGGAAATCCATTGCATGACAAAGCACTCAAAAGGGCTGCCTGCTTCTCCACTGCCTGGTGCATCAAGCGGTGCGCTGCTGGGAATCCGTTGATGTACCATACAGAATGAGGGATGGTGCTCTTGCCAAACATAGGAACTTGTCGACTGCTGCAAGGGTGGGATGGGGGGGCTTGAGGGGGTCCTATGGGGAGTTTGGAGGCTGTCTCCGGCCGATTGGTGCTGTGTTGCAGCTGAGCAAAAGTCTCCCCCACCTGCCTTGAGTTTGGGGTCACACAAGCATCCAGAATGCTGAGTTGGCTCTCTTGCTGCAGTGCTGATCCTCAACTGGAACAGACAGCTGCCTTCCCTGCTGCGACAGTTGGCGTTGGCTTCGCAAGAAGCCGTGGGGAGACCGAAAAGGCAAGTCCACTCCCTTCTCCCACCTTCTCCCCCAAACCCCATCTCCAAGACCTTGCCACAATCTGATGAAGCAGGCAATATGTGTTACCCTCACCGGCTTACAGGTTTAGGAAATATGGGTGATAGGGTGGAGGCGTTCTTGGTCAAGATATTGAGAATACTTATGAGTCATTTTGATGAGATGAATGATTAGCAAACAAGGTTGAAATTGACCAGGGGTGTCTACATGTGTGAAGTGTTGCTATGTAGCCAGTACTTCTTCCCCTCCCACTTCTCTCTCCTCTAAACCTTCCTCAACATAGTGAGGTGTGTGAATTTCAGGGAGCGACCATTTCCTGCAGGGGCATAGTAGTGCTGGCTCAGCAGGACAAGACTTGGATGGACAGCGAGGCACAGAGTGCCCTGAGGGGCTACGATGTTGCTTGGCAGACCCGCACAGGCGCCCCTTTCTCTGCAAATGACCTCGCGAGGGTATCTGCAGGTCTGAAGCCACCACCCCCACCTCCCAACCCCCCCTCCCCTCTCTTCCCACTCCTGATTTGCAGACATTTTGAGAATATCGAGCTCTCCTCCAGAGGCTGAAAGGAGGAGATATCTGCTCGCAAGCCTCGCCTGGTGGTACTGCATGCTTTCACATGCCTTGGCATTTTGCAGGCATTGGACAGAATGCAATAAGCGGGAGAAAATTGTCTGGCCCTAGACACCATCCCCATAAGTTGTGGTCTCCCCTAGACAATAGATTGTCACATGTGTAAGATTGTGGGCACCCAGCAGCAATGCGGTGGATTGATAGGACTGGTCATGCTGGATATGCTCATGCCAAGGGGAGAAGCCAGACTGATTCTTCGCTTGTGTGTCAGGGAGGGCCACAACTGTGATACTGATGAGGCCGGAAAGCAGTCGAGGACAGGTGACTTCCCAATGTTTTCATACATCACCTCCCTTACCGCCTTCTATTGGACGCATCTTATTCCCCCTCTTCCTTCTCGACTCCCAGCTTGCTCTGCCCGTTAGATTTGACCAATTGTCTTGCTTGTTAGCCCTTGTCAATCACGTTGATACCTTGCTGCTTAATTCGCTGGTGAAAATAGCAATCCTTGCTCCTTCATCGCAAGGGTGTACTATGTTACCACCCATCAATCCAAGTCAACCACGGCCTGCTTTAATGGCACCGTCATCGATTCGTAGAATTTCGACCTCTGGCTGTGTGTATGCAGACAACTGACAACAACATGAATGGCGATGCTTGTCCGCTGCCAGGCCAAGGGGGGGCCAACAACAACCCGGTGAGCTAGCCCCACCTTCTTTCAGCCTTTGGAAATTACTCAATAACAGTGCATGACTTAAGGGTTGGTCTGGCCAGATCATCACTTGGCTTGCCTGAGCCTTATCTGTCCCTAAGGGGAGAGTCCCCTTGGTGGCGTACAAAGCACAGGACAAGGTTGCTGCAAGGTCCTATTCAATCTCGAATAAGTTTCAAATCAGCAACAGAGATTGCTGTGGACTGGGAGAGAGGGGGAGGGTAGAGAGGGGTTCCCTCGCTGGACATGGCAGGCTGTATGCTTGCGCATCCCAGTCATGCCTGCTTCGGCCAGCTTGAATACCAGTCAGAAACATGCCACGTAGCAGGACGCAGTGGAGTGTTGTGCTTGGTTGGACATTGATTGGGCAATCACTGGCACAGCATTTCTGGCGGGGGTGTGATTCTAAAGTGGCTCAGCTCATCAAGCAAAGATTTATCCCCGAGCAGAAGTTCAGCTTCCTTGCAAAGTATGAGCAAGATATTTCCGCCCCCCCCCCCCCCCCCGGCAGCAACGGA
>QAXI01000414.1:995997-1011344 GCA_004335615.1 Chloroidium sp. JM
CCCCCGTTCCCCCCCCCCCCCCCCCGCCGATACAAAGAGGCGCAGCGATGGCGTTCAATGGGTCTCACCGCGTCCAGCTTCTGCATGGAGTGGCCGGTGTGCTTGCTGAGGATCTTGAGGAAGGCCTGCTTCTGGGCCAGCACCTCGCGCCACTTGATCTGGATCTCGATGGCCTGCCTCTGCCCCGTGGTGGGCACCCGCGGCTGCTGGAGCATGGCTGCAGCAAAGCCTCCATTTAGCGCTCTTCTTTGACCCTTTCAGAATTTCCTGAGGGTCTCACGGGCGTCGGTGTTCAGAAGTTTTCCTTGGCAGTGTGATCGGTGCGTAAATCACACACTCGGGTTCTTGCGGATTCATCGTGAGTAGCCAAGTTGACTCTCGTGATGTGTGCATCCTCGCTATGGAAGAATGACTAGATTGGAATATGCAGGCTGCAGGGGGTGCAACTTGGATCCCAGCAGTTGCATTTGGCATGCAGTCACCACACCCTGAAAGATTATCCCGGATCTGTAGTATTGCACAGGTGGATTGAACGACAGCAGTCTGCCTTCCCTCGCTTGACCAATCCTACACATCGATGGACTCCTCAAAACAAAGACCGACAGAGGGTCAGAATTTGCCAGGCATTGAAAGGGTAGAGGAGGTCCATTGGCCCCAAACTGTGTATGTTGCTTCCTTGGGCCTGGCATCTGAGGAATTGCAATTCCCGCCCCGGCAGCTGTTGGATTTTCCTGTGCTGTCTGTGCATCTTAGCCCCCTCAGAACCAGACTGAATCCTACAGCGGCTCCATATCTTCCTCGAGTGCATGTTCATTCGACATTAGCCCCCAAAATGGACGAGGTTTCAAGGGGTTGATGATGAAAGAAGCACCTGTGGTATGGGGCAGCATGAAGCGTTTGCCGTGGGTCCCAGCCGCCAGGAGCATGCAAGCCTGACCCATGGCCATTCCGAACGCAACAGTGTGCACCTGAGAAAGGAAAGCAATCACTTCTGTGCCCCTCACTAAAATCTACATGGAAATTATGCTTTTGTGGCAGATGCAGGAACTTTGAAGGATACACATGCACATCCTTCCTTGGGGTAGCGAGGGTAAGCCCACCTCATTCCTGACATGCCTCATTGCATCGTAGATTGCTGTGCCCTCAGTCTCAAAGCCGACCTGCAAGAGATGCACATGTCAGCTACAGCTGAACTTTGGCACTGTAGACCAGTCCACCTGAGCATCCCCCTGGGTCAACACCCCTAATCTGACAGCATCGGGAAAGTCATCTGGCATATGTAAACGAATTCCCTGCCCTGATAGAGAGTCATTGCAAGTGGGACAATCATATCCCTTTGTGTAGATATTTGCAAGAAGAAACATCACAAGCTAGCTCGAATTCCCGATGTATGCATAAAGGTGCCTCAGATCTGAGCACACATCTGTACTGTGAGCACCATACAGCATGGAGAGATAATCATTCACATCTATGCACTTCCAGGCTACTTGTACCAATGTTTTGAGCCACCTTCTTAAAGGTCAAGCCCAGACAGGATTGCCAGGCGATCAGACAAGAATTTCATGCTTGAAAGGAGTGGTGCCTTACCGTCTCTCCATCTGCCCTCGTGGTGCCCGTGGAATTGATGTACAGAAACATGGGCTTGGTCCTGTCCTTGTACTGGAGGTACAGAAGCTCGGCTATGATGAGCTCTGTGACTGCTGGGACCAACTGCAGTGCAGGTGAGATCTTGGCTGGCTGTGACGCACATAATGTGTACATTGCTGTTGTACAATCCAGGAAGTATTCGACAATCCTAGCAGTTCTGATTGCCATTCTCTTGCCTGCAGATTGCATGTCAGGGAGGTGCAGGTGCATCTGAGAGGCTTTCACGCCCTGGGGTGATGATCAGACATGACAGACTTGCATGAGTGCTTCAAACTCACAGGATCCCTGCAGGTATTTCTAGTGTATTATTTGGAATGGGCTGACAGCTGCCTGAAGTAATCATGAGTTTCATACCGGCATCCCCAGGAACACAATCCTGCTGTCCAGGAGCAGCGAGGGCAGATCGGGAGGCGGGGTGCGAGCTTTGTGGTCATCTGAGGAGGAATAGCTGGCCGCAGCAGAGGCTCCCTGACCAGCCGTGATGAGAGGGATCTGTCCAGTCTCATCCGGAACCCACAGCTCACCATACGCCTTCACTCCTTCTGAGAAGGCTGCAAATGAGAAACGGTCAACTCATGCACATACTTGTGACTGTTGCTCTATATTTGTCTGCTGAGTGCTCCAATTCGTTCCAGAACTTCTCGATTACCTCTGCAGATAGTGCTCTTCTTTGTTGCCGTAGCAGTGCACCTCGCTGTACGCTTCCTGGGCACCAAGGACAGGGCATGTGTCTTCTGACATTTCTGCATGCATGATTCGACCCTCCCAGAGGTGGAAGTTGCCCGGCTGCTCGCTGCCCGATCGATCATGTCGAGATGCGGCAATTCCTCTTCGGCTTGCGCTCGCAAGGAAACATTCAGCATGTTAATCCAGGTTGTAATCGGGCATGGGTCCGCGAGAGAGTCGGCAGACGGTCCTTCGTGCCTGCCGAGTCTGATCTCACTCACGCGCAAGCAAGCATGGGTAAGTCTTCTCCGTGACACCACTTTCTACGCTGTTCTTGGTGCACTGACTGCTTCGCCCGGCGTGGAAGGTCGCCTTATGAGAACAGCAAATGTTTCGCTGTTGCACTTACGCGATTGGTGCAATTTTCAAGCAGAAAAGCGATCACGTTCAGCTTGCTAGTAAAAAGCAGCACCCTCGGGGACCATCCTCTGCCTGATATTGGTTGAGGGTTGATGATTTTGCAGGAAAGGTGCACGGATCTTTGGCCCGTGCCGGAAAGGTGACGCTCTTCTCTTTGCAGAATGTTGTGATCCAGGCCAAGTGCAAGCTTCTACCTGTGGCCATCACCATCAGACTGCAAGCACCACAATTTGCTTTGTCACTTCACTGCTACTCCGTGCCATGCAGGTTCGTGGACAGACACCCAAGGTAGCACCACAGGACAAGAAGAAGACCCCCAAGGGCAGGGCTAAGAAGAGGATTCTTTACAACAGGCGGTTCGTCAATGTTGGTGCGCCTCTCTTGCCCGGCCTTGTCTGCCAGGAGGGGGGGGGGGATACACAGCTTTCAAAAATCCAAATAGGACATGTCCTGGTTCTCAACATGCGATGGCACTGGGATGGTCAGTCGTGGAGCTGAGGTAAAACGTGGGAAATGGCTTGTGGGAAAGAAACACAGGACAGCTTGGGTTTTAGCTGCAGAAGCCTCACGTATACACAAATGAGTCGGCAACACCTCTCATGTTGCTGCTCCTTCACACCAGAAGATGGGTCCTATCAGTGAAGCTGTTTTAGATTATAGTGATGGCCTTGCTTGCGGCAGCTCTAGTGGTGAGCACTGGAGGAACTCAGTCCCGATTCAGTACGATAGGGAGAGGATGAATTCATGGATGGTCCACATGGGTGGCGCGAGCCAGAGAATTGCAGATATCTTACACAAATTCAAACCACTTCTCAGCTTGGTAGAAATCCATGGAAAGGGCATGGTAGTGCCGTGGCAAATTTGCTGTGACATGATTGATAATAAATTATTTGGCTGATTGGACAAAATTTGTTGCAGTCGTCGGATTCGGGAAAAAGAAGGGACCCAACTCCCAGTAAGTAGGAGGCGGCAGGGAGAGCTGAATCAGAGGAGCAGTGTTTGGGGCATACGAGGCGAAGAACTGGCAGAAATGTCTCCTGCAAGGACGCTGTAACGGATGGGAACAAGCCAGAAGCTCTTTGTCTCCATTTCCCCCTTGCCACATCTAGATTATAAAATTCTCATAACCTCTTTGCATGAGCACCTCACCTCAGGGCAATATTGAAGGAGCTTCTGGGCACAATTTATTTTCACCTCAGTGTTGCCCGGTGTCCTCGGAAAGATCTCCATCCCTAATCTCACAATTGGGCATGCATACTGTGAGCATCAGTTTTCCTCTGCTCCTTCCGGTATTTCTCGTTTGAGGACAATGTTCTCTCCCTCTGTTGGCAAGAAATGGCCCAGTCAATGAGGGTCTAAGGTAGGGTCCCTTGGAGCCAATGCGACTGTTCCTTTTGCACGACAAAGAGATACGAGGGCCCATCGAGGCTCGTAGGAAAGTAAGACCCGCCCTTAGGGGAGAGCAGCAGGTTTGAATGTCGAGTGTCAAAGGTGATTTGCTTGACCCATTCCCACTCTGGATGGCTAGAAATCAGCTTTGCATGCCAAAAGTTCATACCCCTAGCTGCCAGGTTTGCCATAAAGAGGCAGTTCATGGCCTGACTTGAGGATTTTTGGCTTTTCGAAGAACCAGCATGCACTCAAGCTGAAGCTCAACGCCCTACCACTCGGTGCAGTCCCTCGTAACTTTCGGCTGCTGGAAGAGCTAGAGGCAGGAGAGAAGGGTGTAGGCGATGGAACTGTCAGTTATGGCCTCAGGGACGACGACCCCATGATGACGAACTGGACAGGAACAATAATTGGCCCGAGCAATGTAAGCCGTACTTCTTGTCATACATTGGGCTGTGTGGTCTTTAGCTTGGATTGATGGCCACTCATGTTCCAAATCTTGCTTTCCTTGGCACAGCTCCTCAAAGTGAGCTGAGAACTCACTTATTCTGACTGAGCAATCAGAGTGTCAAGATTATTCAGATGGATGTCGCCTCTTGGAGCATACTTCAAGCCCTTTTCCATTGCCGCATGTGCGCTTTGGCTTGTCTGAGAGGCCCGCAGTCTTGAGTTCTCTAATCCCTGGTTGCTCCTGCTGCAGAGCGTGCATGACGGCAGAATCTACACATTGGCTATAAGCTGCGGCCCCCGCTACCCTGACCAGGTCCTGCCTCACACCCACAGCAGTCCCTTTCTTGGTGTTGGTTACGTGATCCAGCGCACAGTTCCACTCAGTGAGGCGCTGACTGTGCCATGCAATGGAAGAACTCCTGCTGTGCCTCACCTGCGCTGCAATGGACTGAAGGAGCTTGGGTGCTGTGCAGCCCCCGATAATAAAGTTTGTGACCAGGATCCACATGCATGGCATCAACCAGCAAGATGGACGGGTGAGCAATTTCTTGCTTTCTTCATTTTATCTTTCAGAGTGCCTTGGAGCATTCGAGTCTGCTGTGCTGCCAAAGCAAAGATGGCGTTGATCGACAGGCCATTTGTGACTCAAGTCCATGGTTTGGCTGCCGGAAGTCTGGGGCTGTAGACGAATTCCGAAGGGCAGCATCGTCATTTGTCATCCTACACATGCAAAATCAATGAAGTTGTAAATAGCAGTCCTGCGAATTTGTAGCTCTCTCGTACCTGTCATTGAGTGAGTAGCAGATGCAGCTATTTGCATCTGCATTCTGACCTGTCTCACCCTCATGACAGGGATTCTTAGAATATGATGGTGTGAGGGAGCTGCTGGCAGGTTCCAATGATTACTCTGCACCTTATCACTGATGTGATCATCGCAGGTGGACATCAGAGCATTCGGGCATTTGGCACAGTGGCAGTACAAAACCAAGATCGTGGATGTACTGGTAGAAATGAGGCGTGAAATGGCGTCCCCCCAGAACAAAAAGCTGCCCCAGCCGCCGGAAGGCTCTGTCTTTCCCCAATGAGCCGGGGGTTGGTAGAAGGGGGTAAAATTTAAAAAGGAGGATGGGGCAGTTGAGGGCTCTGTGATAAGTCCTGCTGTACGTGTATGACTACTCCCCACTGCTGCACGGACTTTTGAGGCAGGCGCCACATGGCAGGGCAAGGACTAGCCTTTCCCTCAGGACCACAGCTGACGGCGGCGTTCCGTGGCACTGCTCTCTTTGGTCTGGTTGCAGTGCCTCTGATGTGTTGCAGCTGTGCTTTATGTCCAAGTCGACACTGGCAGTATAGGCGAGCTTGTATGGCTCTTTGTTGGGCAGGGTAAGAACTGCCCATCAAAGAGGGCTGTGTGATAGGAGAACACATTTCAATTCAAATTTCAATTCGAATGCTGAACAAAGAAGCTGGAAGACCCCTACCCCTGACTTGCCCGACTACCAAATCGCTTTGCAAGAGAGGGAACAGTTAGGATTACGAGTCAATTTGCGAGCTTGTAATTCTTCCAGCATTCGCATCATCGCAGATCGCACGGCTCAGCTGCAGATTTCACATTGTCGTAGCGTGCCTGTGACCGCTGCCTAGAAGTTTGTTTATAGAAGACATGAAACGTGCGAGACCATTAAGAGTGTGATGGCATTTCCCTACGCTGCTCAGCCAGATATCGTACGGGCCAGTCAGAAGGTATGCTTTGATGCTTCACCTTCACGTTTCATTTGCTTCAAGAAGCAGTCAAGCCAAGGTACTTGATTGCCACAGGACGAGAACTACCGTAATCAGATCCTAGATCTATTCCAAGATGTGGCCAGGAGACTCTTTGGAGCACGGCAGGCCATTTTGTGGGGAAGGTAAATACTTTCCATGCATGGAAAGTATTGGATGTAATGACATGGAATGATGTCACCCAGACCATAGTCTTTACCTTTTTCAGCTTGGTGTATTGTCTTGCAGTACACAATTTGCATGATGCTCCTTCTGTGGGTCACAGCACTCTCCTTACGTACCACTAGTTGCATATCTTGAATTTGGGGAAGCCTTCCAAATAGAAGCGGAAATCAAGAATGAAGCAGAGAAAAATTGCAGCACTGCCATAGAGAGCAGAGCTTGAGTATGCTGGAATCTCGAGACTGCTATGAATGTTGCAGTGAGATCGACATGGTCTCGCGGCTGGCATACTCCCTGATGACCACTGGATGCGGGCAGCAGACACCTGGAGAGGAATACTGTGACACGCTGCAAGCAGCTGGTAGGTCTTCATTCCTTGTGTTTAATCTGCATCTCTGATGCATGTGGTACTGTCTTCACAAGATTTCTCCTATGCATCAAAAGTCCTTCGTCTCCTGAACCCTTGGAAGCCCATCATCCCCCTTCGTATTGCACATTCTTATTTGCACAGTGAAGGTGTCGGAAGGTCATGTGTGGCACACAGCTGCAGGGTCAACATCCCAACACAAAAGAGGCAAGGTGGAGATACATGAATGGTTTAAAAGTGTGCTGTTGCAGGCAGGCACCTGCTTGCCCCCAGTCCGCGTAGGAGGCTTGCGCTGTCCCTTCTGGAGTCCTGCGGCCCCTACCTTCTGGAACAATTCCAGATACGCAATGGTGGGTTCGGCCACAAAAATCACACCCCTCTGTCCACTTTTTCCTAGTTTGTTGCTGCCAGGCTGTACTGTGCGCTCATTGCAATTTACTCTTCCTCTATCTGGCCACGCCTGCAGATTCTTTGCACAGCAGCAAAGCCTTCAGAGCTCAGCAAAAATTGAAGAGGGCAAACATTTATGACGCCCCTTTAGGATCTGAAAACGAGAGGGGGAAAGGATATGCTGTTATGTGAAAATGCCTGACTGTCAAATCCCACAGAAAAGCCTCCAAGGATGCAACTTTTTGATTGCAGGTGAGGATTCTGGAGCGCCTGTTAGCGGTGGCTGGCGGTCTCTGAAGGCGGAGCATCTGGCCTCGTGGATTCTGGTGGGTTTGCCCTGGGCCATGCGCTTGCAGCTGGCGGTGTTCTACCTCTTTGGGGTCTACTACCAGTGGCCGCATCGGCTAACAGGTGAATGAACTTCCATCCCATCTCAAGAGTATTCCAAACATGACCATCTGGATACCAATCGCCATCGAGATACAAGCCTGAGGCGAGAATGGAAAGACCCAGTGCTGTTGCTTGGAGTTCTATTCGCTCACTGCAGATGCTGTGCAACAGAGACCCAGTTGGCCTGAGCTTCCCTCGGCACGGGGCACCTGCGCAGCCATCCTGCTGCAACAATGTCTCCCAATCTTCCAATCGAGCTTTGCAAAAAATCAGGAGGGGTGAACGGTCTGGCGAGTGGAGAGAGGCAGCCCTTGTGCCGGCACAGGTGTTGGTGGCAATGCAAGCACCAGACCTTGTGCCATGGACTGCGCAACCTGTATTGCATGGCTGCAGGCACGAAGTACTTGTTTATAGGCAAGTTGTACGAGCGACGGCCCAGCTACCGCTTCTTGGGCGTCCTCATGTGCATCCAGCTGGCAGTCTCTGCCGCCACGTGGGCCCACGCACAATCCCAACCCCCCGGGGGCGACACCACCGCCATAAACGGCTCGGCGACTCAGCGCCCCAAGAAGGCCACTGTGGTGGAGGCGAGCCCCCAATTTTCTTAGTTTTGGCAGGGTTTTGGTGTTGCTCAAGATGAAGCAAGATCGCATACATTCCAGAGCAGGGGTGAAGGACAGATTCTGTGGGCAAGGAGGGCGAGTGGAGAATCATGAATTCAGTACTGAACATGTAGTATCCTGAGAGCACTAACTACGATTGCTGCGCATTGGAGAGATTCTGAGCGCATCCTCTGGACACATCTGTGCAAAAGTGCCACAATATACGGAGACTATTCAGGGATCCCAGGTTTCAGAGACAGGTTTGCGACATGAATTCCGATTGGGAAATGGTCTTGCCGACCCAGGACTATGTGACAGTCGTGGAGAGGACGAAGACTCCCAGGGGGGCCCTTTCCAAGTTTTGGGGTCTCCCTGTAGGCCAAAAGCCATCTCGGAGATTGTACAGCACTGGATTCTAGATCCAGTGGTCATCCTGGAGCTGAAGGGGCTGCGTGCAGGACGCAAGAGGTGGACCCCCGGTGCCCCAGGAAGCCCCCTCCGCCCAGCACAGGTGTCCCCTGTGCCTGTCGGCAAGGGATGTGCCCACTGCCACCCCCTGCGGCCATGTGTTCTGCTGGTCCTGCATCTCAGCCTGGTCCAACCAAAAGCCTGAATGCCCCCTGTGCAGGTCACCCTTTGCGGGATCTGACCTCGTGTGTGTGCATTATGCTGATTTCTGAATTGCTTGGATTTTCTGGATTGCCGCTCAGTCCTGGTATTGAGAATTTGTGTCAACAAATTGTTTGATTGCTCTTGCACTATTATTGGTTTGCTCAGGTCGTGGCCTCGCTCACCCTGTCATCTTTTGGTGGGCAAGCAGGATCGTCATTAGCATGAGTGAAGAGTGTGAACTAGAAGGTGTAGAATTCGCTTCATGCCAGTCTGTCTTTGCATGCTATATGCAACATCTGCCGGAAGGGTGTTTCCTTGCTCTTCATCATTCAGCTACAATGTGTACTTCCTAGCAATTACCTGTCAAAACTGCCTACAAGCTCTCAAACCTTGACAGCAGAGGTATCATCATGCAAAATAACCAAATCTGGACCGGCTAAACCAGGCTGCAGAAGTCTGCGACTTATTCAAGCAAGTCTGTAAAATTAGACCCAGGGTGCAGAAGAATGACCTGCCTCCCTTGACCCCTAATCAGTGAACCATCTCTGATTGTACTGGTGATCCCTCAATGCCTCACTCAATGTCCAAGATCATACTGAACAGCTCCCAAACATCAAAAGCGTGTGTGAGGGAATTTGACTTTGTCCCTTCCAGGCCTAGAACCGCTCCCCGAATCGGATGTTGAACACGGTGGGCTTGGACAACCCCTCGGTGGCCGCCTCTACCCTGGCCGCCCCCAGCTTCAGCCCCGCCCCCAGCGAGAAGGCCGAGCCGGCCTTGCCGAAGTACGCAGTGGGGTTGCCCTTGGTCAGGCGGGAGCTGCCTAGGTCGGATGCGCCCTCTGCGAAGGCGTACAGCCTCTTGCTCTTGACGGGCACGCGCACCTCCAGCGCAGCCTCTCCGAACGCCCGGGAAGCCCCGATCTCTCCGACGCTGTAGCCCCGAACCTGCACCGTGTCTTTTCCTGTAGAATCTGAAAGCTGGGAATGAGGTTGATGCTCTACTGACAGGTCTTCGTGTCTGAGTGAGAACTGCGAGTGCTCTTGGTGATGCCCCTGTGGCAAGTGCTCTTCCTGCAACATCTTCCTGGTCTCGTTTTCTGCTACTATAGCAGGAGCAAATTCACGGTTACTTCAACACACCAGAATCCCTCAGGGTAGAATTGGCATAGCTATTTAGGGGAAGGAACCAAACTTTGCTCAGGCCTGTCAACTGAATCAGTCTAGAGCTTGCTAAGACTCGGGCCATTTGTGGAAAGGACAGCTTGGGTTTTAGGTTTCTCATGAAGAAACCAGTAGAAAATGATAAGCAATTCATATAGCACAGGGGTTCCGGTTTCGTTATTCAAGGGATGTATCTTCCCAATATGGCTGCGTACCGAGAGCGGGCCTCCCAGGGCAAACAGGTCGTAGGGGGGCTGGTCCCCCACGCAGCAGCCCAGGCCTGCGTGCACCACCAGGCTGCCCGGGATGGCTTTGCTGGCGCTGTCAATCTTGCCCAGGGGCTGGAAGCGGGTCAGCGAGAGGTGCTGGCGGTTGAAGATGGGCTTGGTGCTGCCCAACCCCAAGCCCTGTTGTACCTGCAGGTTGGTTTGCAGCTTAAGCAGCGAATCTTGCAAAGTTGATAGCATGGTGCTGGCAAATGATTACGATTCATTCCAATCTTCAAGATTGACATCATGCAGCACCAAAGAAGACCAGATTTGGAGAGTGGGCGAATCAAGCGGATTAGAACCCAATGGCAAAACATCAAGAAGGTAATGAAAGCTTGGGGGCGAATGTGTCACCATGTCCCAACCTCCTGCTCTGATTCGCAGGTGAGACCTTTGCCTGCTAGTGACAGCTACAGAAATCCCTGGTGATTCCCTTGCTCACTTTCCAGTCCTACTGAGAAACCTGTTATGGAGAGGTGAGAGCAGAGACTGCTTGCTGCTTGAAGTAAGATGCACATGCCATGCAACCAGACCGCTGATCTGTTCCCCTGCCCTGGAAATGTCTTTCAATGCCGTAAATTGCACAGAACAAGCTGGTGGCATGGCTGTATAAAACAAGGATGGGAGATGGTAATCCAAACACCTGCAGGGTTTGTCTGCTGCCCAGCTGGGTGCCATTGACGAAGTGGGTTGTGTCGCGCGTCATCCGGGCCTGTAGGAAGGCAAGGCGATCCCTGCCGCTGGCAGACAGGCTGGTTGGGGGCCCCCGGGGGTCTGCCTCACCCGTGGGAAGCATCTTGGTCCCGCGTGGAACCATGTCCATGTTCTCGTCCATGTTCACCACCTGCACAGAGATTGACCACAGAGATGAGGATGGATTTCACCTGATAAAGGGCTAGGAAAATCAACAATTGCCCATCAAATGCTAACGAACGGTATGGAATGCACAGGGAGCCTTGGGCACAAGTTCCTTGTGGTGATAGTCAACATGGCATCTGCAATTCGCAAGGAAAGAAGGATAGCCAGCTTTCATCAGCGCAAAAAAGAGGAGGTGGGCACCTGCTCCACCACCAGGCCGTACTGGCCGCTGCTGTTACGGGAGTAGCGCTCGTCGAAGGTCAGCTTGGCGCCTGTGCGGTCGATCATGATGGGGGGCATCTCGTTCCTGCCGCTGCCTGCACATGCTTGTCAAGGTCTTGCGAGGAAGATGTGCAAAAAGCTGCACATATTGCTTTTCGTCGAGCTTCTCGAGGCCGTAGCTGGAGAAATTTGATTACAGTACTGTACTCTGCCTGGAGATTGCCGATACCTACCAGCGCTTAGACAATAGCACAACTGTGATGTCTTGTGCAATACCATGAATAATGGTCATGGACGTGAATGGATGAACAAGCAAAATGATTCATAATTTTCAGAGGACGTAGAGGGTTGTGATAGTGCATGGCAATTGACTTTGACGGAGATTGAATGAGGGGGCACCTGCAAAGATGGCCGAGACATTGCGGGTGTTGAAGATGTTGGCGTTGAACTCTGTGCGTCTGGAGTCCCAGATGCCGCGCACATCGGGGTGGCGGTAGGATATCTGGTGGAAGATTTCAGCATGTCAGTCTTCATGTCAGATCATCATGAAGGGCTTGCGTCAAGGGTCAGGCAAAGGCGCGATTATAGTAAAGAAAAGTGAGTCTGCCTTATCAGATTGCCAGGCAGCGGAACGATGTTCAGACAAGGTTCCATCTCCCAATAGTGAGGTGGGAAACATGACAGCTAGAACAAGTCCCTCTGATACCATGCTGCACACTTGAAGATTGCACACAAAGTCATGCATGTCAGCATGGGAAGGAATGGCTGTGGATGAGATTATTGGGCTAGCAAGTGAGGCCAAACGATAGAAGGTGAGACAAGCGGTGACACGCACGCAAGTGATTAATTCATTGCTGTTGATTGGCTGGTGATATGTGCCATAGGCCTGAGATGTTGCTTTGACGGTCACTTCTGGCAACAAATTGGCTCAGGCAAGCTTGAGATCTTCACCATGTGCATTTTATGCCCATGAGAATGATGATAACAGATTCTGGACAAGGGAGAAAGGCACCTGGTAGGTGATATCGTCAGCCGGCTGCCAGAAGTTGCTGGTCTGCGCGTTCACGCTCAGGGTGCGCCCCTTGCCCAGCAGGTTATTGTTTTCCCACGTCAAGGAACCCCCTGCATCAATTGATGTACCGGAGTGAGCTAGCTGATGAAGGAGCAACTTATGAGCCCCCCATTTGGTATGGCCGTGCTGTATGCCGAACAAAATTGACTAGATTCAGGCTTAAAGATAGGAGGTACTGATATGTATAGAGAGCCATGGAACCTGGACATACCAGGAAATTTCAATTTCCAGTGATGGAAGGGGAGTAGAGAGGGGAGTAGAGAGAGGAAGGCGCAAGCAGGGAAAGATCAAATCAGGGATACAGCTTGCCAAGCCTGGCTTGCCGCCCTACGAGGTCCCACCCTGGTCAATCAGGCAAAACAGCAGGGGGTTCAGGGGGAGAGCTGTGTGTGTGTGGGGGGGGTACTTGAGCTGGAACATCTTCTTCATGTTGAACTTCTCGTCGTCCGACATCACCATGCGGCGGATGCGGGCCACCTCGCTCTCGGGGAGCACCAGGTCCAGGGTGCTCTTGTGGGGGGTGATGGTCAAGGACTGCACCGGCGGGGACTCCGCACGCTTGAAGGTGTAGATGACGATATTCTGCACAACCACCCAGAACCTTCAGCGATGAGATTCCCGGGGGAAGGTTGGGGGGGGTAGTTGCAGTCCCCGATGTCAGGCATAGATTGCAAGGTTGAGTCAGAAGCATAGCATCCCTTGGGCGACATTGGTGTGATGTTGCTGATAGTTGGTGTGAGGGCGGTGTTCAAGTTGTGAGCTCGAGTCAAGAGATGGAGGGTGAAGTGAGGGAGGCATTAGAATATCAGCAGGATGGATGCAGGAGTGGTCAGGAGAAGGAAGTAGAGGATGGAACACAGCAGATCTTGTGGCTATGCTGAGCTGACCATGATAAGTAGAATGAGATTTATTCTNTGTGTGTGTGTGTGTGGGGGGGGGGGGGTAATATACCAGGGATGGGGCTGGCCAAGCCGGGCTTGCCGCTCTGTGAGGGCACCAGACCCCACTCCAGCTCCAGGTCCCCCGTCTGCGCGGGGCGCTCCTTGACTTGCAGGTCCACATCGAACTTGGTCTCGTCCTTGCGGCTCTGGTTGCACCCCACGCTCATGTTCTCAAACAGGCCCAGCCCAAACACGTCCCTCAGCACCTTCTGGGGCATGTCCTGGTGGAAGATCTCGCCCTTCTGCATCATGCCAACAAGGATTTTGGTCAGGCGCGTGAAAGTCGGGAAAGAAACTCCAGGCGACATTTGGATGTGATCCTGTGGCACTGAACCTTCAGGGTTCTTTGCCCATTGCACCCCGGCAAAAGATATGTTCAGGTGTGGGGCTTCAATGAATGGGACACCGTTCGTTCTTTTAGTTGAAAATGTTTGCCTGTGTGGGTAGGCCCTTGTGAAAGTATCTGCAAGCACATGCAGACAATACAAAGATAGATCTCGAGGATGGCGCTTGACTTCTCGTGACTGGTAATGAGAATGAAGGGGGGAAAGAGTTGAGGGCGGAAGGGGAAGATACTGTTACTGGATGGCAACTTCACTCATGGATTGAATGAGCAGAGAGTGAGTGGTGATGGGGGAGATTTGTACGGGTGGGGGGTGGGGGCGCAGGGGGGGTTCCAGACCTGGATGGACACCTCCCGCATGATTGAAAACGTGAATCAAGAGTGACAGAGGGCCGACGGGGCGAGAACCGGGGGGGTGGGGGTGGGGAGGGCGCTCGGACCTGGATGGGCACCTCCCGCATGATGACGTGGGCCGGCACGATGCCGGGCTTGTTGGTCTTCTTGCCGTCCTTGTCCACCGGGGTGATCAGAATGTTGCCCACCCGCCCCTCCAGCACCTTGACCTTCAGGTTGCCCGTCTCCACGCCGTCGATCGCCGTCACGAAGCACGAGCTGTAGCCCTGCTTCCGGTACCTTCCAAACCCAATCCAGCAGTAAGTTTAGATTTTAAGATTGTTTGAGTTGGTTCTTGCACTCCTGTCAACCACCTCCGCCCTTCGTAGGTGGGCCACAAACAAGTTTGAGGCGAGCCAGCGCCATTTAGCTCAAGGCGTGTGTTCATGATCTCCGCCTATGCCGGTGCCCTTGTCTCCGAAGGAGGATCCAGAACTACCAATTCTTAATGACTAGTTGGCTATAAATTGGGCAACAAAAGTGATACAATTACAAAGGCCAGATATTGATCCAGAACACTCCCGGCAAATTTGCAACATTCTCTCATTCACAACATCAATCCCTGACAAGGATCTCTCATTGAGATGTCAAGCTTCTTCTGACAATGATCACAAAAAGAAACTTAAGGGTTGCCTGGGTTGAAAGGCAGATCCCTCGTTGCCGCTACAAGTTGGAGGCAGCTTCGAGCCAGATTTGTTACCCTGGATAAATGCCGGGGATGGTTTGTGGTTCATGAAATTCTCGACCTCTCATGTGTGTTTACTTCATATCAGGCATCGAATGCCTCGCGATGCTTGATGTGGTGTTCTGCTCGGTAGGCTCTCTGTTATCAGTGTTGACTTCCTATACTTGGCGTGGCACCATTATTACCCGATCCTTTGCCAAAGATCAGCTATGCTCGCATGCAATCCTTCGGGTTCAAGCATGAGAACCGCATGTTTGACAGTGATGGTGTGACAAATGTTTGCTTATGTGACGTGCTGGATGCAAGCTCTCACTGACAGACAGACCAGACCGTCTGTCTCACAGGCTGGCCTGTCATCTATCAGTGAGGGGATGCATCTGCTCGTCGAATAAGCACATTTGTCCACCTAGTCAAATCTTCCCCGCATTCCGCCGTAGGACCACCAGATCTCGTCTCAGCGGTGGCAATGGGGTGTGGTGGGGCTAAGGGGTGGGTTCGTAATGGGGGGTGAAGATGCAGAGGTG
>QAXI01000414.1:1029726-1042792 GCA_004335615.1 Chloroidium sp. JM
CTGTTGTGCGACCTCAGATTGAGTTGTGTAGAGCTCTAGAGCACTGGGGATGATGCCCGTGAGATCGCGAAAGATGCTGAGCGCAGAACAATTGGCCTGCTCACTGATTGCATAGAATTTCTAATCGATGGTTCTGGATGCAGGCTGAGGGCCAGCAGGGAGGCAGGAGCACAAAAGGCCAGCTCGGCCCAGTATTTCTTATTGTAATTGCCGAGCTTCTCTGCTCAGTACTGTGTAGTGCTACTGGTTGAAGATTCTTGCCCAGCTCTGCTGGCTCCTGCAGCGGCTCACAGCGCGGAAAATGGGGTAGAGGCCCGAGGGGGGGGGAGTGCATCATATTGTTTATCATTCGTTCTAGTTAATATTATGCCCACATTTTGCAATGAGTGGCTCATACCTTTACTTGCTTCCTCAGGAGGGCCTAGTTGTCCGGGCTCTTCAGCGACGCGAAGGTCATGTCCCCCAGTATCTCATGTATCCACGGGAGCAGCTCGTCCAGCTTGGTCTGGGCCTCATTGCCGCAGATCGTCTGGTTGCTGCCAGAGCGATGACTGCACTCCTTCTTGGCTGTGCGGACGGCATCGGCAAGCGTTTCCTTCATATTCCTGGCCTCCCTACGGCTGATCTCTGGGGGAGGGAGACACCTCGAGCTCTGCAGCCACACAACCACCAGGCGTCAGTCATGAGCATTCTCAAGTTTGACCCAACTTTTACCTCCTAGATTCTGTTGCCTCTTGATTGGCAGACTGATACAGGCCACCTGATGTTGTAACCCCCTATCAATTTCTGTGATTGCAAGCACATCTTGCGAACTTTTCATAGTCCCACGTGTAAAATTACACTCAAGATTTGAGTATTGCAGGGGAATTGAGTGCTGTACCGCAACCATGGGACTGGGAATGGGGGAGGGCTGGGGGGCGGGGGGTGTAGGTGGTTGAGATTTAAATCCCGGCCTGCAAGAAGCACAGTGGGTCTGCACTGTAAAGAGGAGGAATTTGCTCTGATGTCGCTGTCAGGGAGAATGCAAATTGATGGCAGGCGTGCATTGCTGAGATGGCAAAAATACAGTATTGCATTAAATACATGTCTGCAATACTGTATTTCAAGATACAGCCATTTGGATCCTTCTTTGCAAGGAAGTAGTTGCTGACGGACTTTTGGAGGTAGTATGGCATTCTTACCCGTTGCGGATGTCTTTCTCGGTGAATTTCGTTCTGGGGCTGTCTGGGAAGGAGACAATCAAGGCCTTGCCGCCAAAGATGAACCACCCCTCCAGCTTGCAGGCGCGGTCGGTGGAGTAGAGGACCGGCTTTTCTGCCAGCCGGCCAGCCTCCATAACGAGGCCTGCCGCGCTGCCGTCGTCTGGAATCTCCTCAATGCAGCCCCAAAAAACTCCAGATCCCTTGGCGTATTTGCCTGCAATGCACAGGCATTTGTTCATGGACTGGTACAAGCTTACTAAGAACGCAAAAAGGTTGTGCAGGTCGTCTTTGCTTTCCTGTATGCGCAAAGTTGCTCGCTCAAAAGAGTCAGTTTGCGGATTGATCCAAGGTTTGACTACAACATGTGATGCTTTGATTGGGGCAAGACCTTACCCTGACACACAGGGAAGGCATCCAGGGCCACAAGCTGCTCCCTCCGCTTCATGAGGTATGCCCGTACAGGTACTGTACCGCCTTCGCTGTCGGATTATGGCTGGAGTTCATGAGCTCCAACTGCTTGGGGCATTGCCCCATAACTCCAATGCCCTTGATTCCACCCTGCAGGTTTCACACCCACTCAATTCATCATGCAGGATGGATGCTCATGAACAGGAGATTCAGATCAAAGAGGAGGGATTGGTGTGGGGCCAGGGTGTTGGGGGGGGGGGAGTTGCTTCAAGTTGCAAACTGGACTAGATGCCAGATGGTAGGTAGACCTGGGACAGGGCTGTAATACAGGCTGAAGCACTCTGTATCATGCCAGAGAAATAGCACTCACCTCCACTATGACGTTGAAGTAGGTGTTTGTGACTCTGTTTGCAGTGTGGTCGTAGTTTTTGCCTTCCAGAGAGATGCGCATGAGATTCCCAAGAACGTTGCTCAAAGTTGATAATCCAAAGAATCCGTCCAATTGATAGAAATTTTGCAATCCGCCTTCAAGTTGTCCTTGGATCTTCTTGAAAGTGATAACTCGTATTCTAGGACAAGGAGAGTGGCCTATAATCCATGTAACGCTTGTCTGTAATCCATGTAACGCTTCTGAAAAAAAGTTGGGTTCCTCTCCCCGAACAAGTACACAACTGAATCTGGTGAGAGATGTGCAAAAAGACTTGAAGATGTCCACAAGAACAGTGAGAATCAGGATAAATATAGATCTTACAGGTGGTGTTTACTCAATAAATTCAACCCTTCAGAGTCCTCGCATCAGAACTATGACTACCTGACTAATAACCAGCCTGCTGCCACAACCAGTCAGCCCACAGACACAGATACAGGGAGCTCAGATGGCAAAGCTGGCTGTCAAAAAACTGCCTCACCATTTTGCGAACCCCTTCTGCATATAGCTGATTTATGATGCAGGTCCATCAAGTTTACAAATGAGAGCTATGCAACAATGGATATGAGAACCTGTGCACCAGCAAAGTGACACACTGAAACCCCTTGTTATCGACCAAATGCATATTTACGGCCACCAGAGCACGCATACCACGGGGCTACAGACAAGGAAATTAAAGAACCTGGGTCATAATCTGGGTCATTCTTTCCGCTTGGTTTTGAATAGGCCTCTCTCTGAACAGGCTAAACAGGCATCAATCAATCTGAAGAAATGCAGCAGCAAGATTGACGCAAAACTTGTTGAGGGCAGCTGGCATTGCCTCCCAGTTCTTCTGGTGAGCCGCTGCAGGAGCCAGCAGAGCTGGGCAAGAATCTTCAACCAGTAGCACTACACAGTACTGAGCAGAGAAGCTCGGCAATTACAATAAGAAATACTGGGCCGAGCTGGCCTTTTGTGCTCCTGCCTCCCTGCTGGCCCTCAGCCTGCATCCAGAACCATCGATTAGAAATTCTATGCAATCAGTGAGCAGGCCAATTGTTCTGCGCTCAGCATCTTTCGCGATCTCACGGGCATCATCCCCAGTGCTCTAGTGCTCTACACAACTCAATATGAGGACGCACAAGAGCAAACCTGCAAGGGCCTGATCGGCAGAACAGGATCTTGAAATGACATGCAGCTCAGTGTAGGTGTAGAGGGTGGAATAAGGCGGACCTCTCGATGGCAGGGGAGCCCTTGAGGATGACATTTATGGAGCCATGAGCTTCAATCAGGCTGGAGGGCTGGTCCATATCCATGCAGCACAGGGTGGCCTGCACCGGGATAATGGCACCCTCCCCCTGTGGGGCGGTCGTCAGGCTTTCGCTGCTGTGAAGGGTGGTGTCCCAACAGGCCGAGCCAGCCCTGCACCGGAACACAGCAGTCAGAGATGTGCATTACAACATGCTGGGGGCGCGGTTCGTGCAAAGCTGAACTTGAAATGCAAATCACACACCTGTCCTTCAGATAAGCCATCTTTCAGAGGCCTAGGAGCACTGCTACCGATTTCTTGAGAGCCGCAAAGAGACAGCTTTCCGCAGCCCCAAGATCTTCCACTTCGGGGAGACTCATCGCCACGACATGTGTGGTTTTGCACATGTCAATCTGGCGTGAGGTATGGGGGGCTGGGGTTGGGTGCGATGGATATAGTTGCTTACCACTCCCCGTTCTTTCTATTCTCCTCCTCAACGTTGAAGCGCACAGGCTGACCATCAGGGGGCTGGATCCTGATCCACTTGGCAGACAATTTTCGGCTGTAGATTTCTGGCTGCTTCAGCCTCAGGCCCACCTGCATGACTTGGGTCAGCGAATGGAATTGAAGCAGCCTTATTGCTTCATGCAAAAGAACGGCACACAAACTTATCCCCACCCACTTCATTACCCAATGAGGCAGAGTCTCAATTGAGCATCTACCTTGCCAGGGAATAAACTTTTTGCATTAGAATACTCTGGGCATGGGACATTGCAGTGTGTATTGAAACCAGGGAGATGATCAGATGCACACTCAACGTACATAATATCCTCTGAGATTGCCAGCTGTGGAGACCTTGAAGGCGGGGCATCAAATATATTGGTTTCCAGGAAAGAAACCAAAAATGAAATAGCATGTTCTAGTTAGGAGCCGTCCACTCACCATGTACTCTTTGCCTGGCTGCACAACAAAGACAGGCCCGTTTTCAGGGACATCCAGCCATTCCACCCTGGCCAGCCTCAGCAAGCGGTTCAGCAGGCCTGCCTGGGGCCTGGGCAGGACCTCCTCCAGTTCCACGTTCAAGTAGCCCCTTACGGCCTGCACACCAAATGTCATTACGACCATCAGGCAAGAGTGTGAATTTGTCTGTCAATAATCAGGGATGGGAGGGGTGGGTTCCAAATTGTGAGATCCCGCAGGTGGGCCTGCCGTCAGAATCAATGGACCAATAAGGTGGACTTTGGACAATTTGGCCTAAGAGCAGCATTGGCAAAGTGTGTACAGAGCGCAGTTCTCGATGCCCTCGCAGCAGACAAGGAGCCTTCACGCCTCCCACTGCTTCAAGCCAAGCTCTCGTTCAAGACTCTGCACCATGGTGTCTGCCAGTCTGCCTGTTGACCACAAGAGCGGCTCACAGCGCGGAAAATGGGGTAGAGGAATTGAGGAATCTGCGAGACTTACATGGACGTCCCCTCCTTTCAATGCGGAGATCGGCCGCAGCTGTACGTCCCCCTCTGAGGAGTCCTGGCGCGTGTGGCCTGGCCGCCCCGCCAGCAGCCTCCTCTGTGAGACGCTCCCTGCCTCCTCATCAGACTCCAGGTGCACGTCCTGCCAGGCCCCCCCAGGCGCTTCATGGTGCTCCGCCTCCAAGCCTGCAAGCCAACAGGGGGGATATTCTTGCTTGCCCCACACGTTCCAATATGAGCAGTGGCAGCTACCAAGGCCTCTGGCATCCCCTCCAGCAAGGCCCAGCTGCCCCCCACTGCACCTCTGGTATTTAACGTCTGCCATCCAGGATATTCCCTCAGCCACGTTCATTGAGCCTTTCTGATTTATAAAGTCCCCAAGCTTGGTACAAGGGATTTGGAAATCAGAATGCTGAATAGAAGTGGCTGAGTGGGTAGGGGACTGATCGCTTTTTTTGGGAGGTGTCGTTTACTTGGAGGCCCTGAGATTTACCCAAGTGACTCACCGTCATCGCTGGATGAGATGAGCGTGTGCTTGAAGGGGGGACTGTCTGCGCTGTGGGACAGCACGGAATGGTATCGCTCCCTGTCATAATCCTCCTCCTCGTCGCTGAACGGGTCTCCAGGCTTGCGTTCCACTGGCATCGTCACCTGTACGCCGTCTCTCCAGTCAGATCAAATGGGATTCCTGTTTTCAAGAGGACTTTCAGAAACTGGCACTCCACAGCACTTTATGCACACTCTGATACAGTAGAAGCAGAGATCCTATTACCAGAGATCCTTACGGCTCAAATTTGCCAAAGTGAAGCCATGAGGGCCACCCTCGTCACTTTTGACTTGCAGGCTTTTGGAGGGCGGTTCAATACGAAAGATTCTGAGGGAGCAGAATTCACCAGTATACGCGGCTCGTTGGCACGCTGGGAGGGGCCAGGTGCCTCATCTGCTTCCCTCCGCTGCCGCCCAGCGTCCCCCTTTGTAGGCGTCGGCGGTGAGGTGGGGTCCGCATCCTGGGGTATGGCGAGGAATTGAGCAATCCACCCTTATTTTTGCCTTGCGAATAATAATCACCACATCCACAAATTCAAGAGTTCCAAGGATAATATATTTGGGGCCATGGAGGCGTCAGGTCAGCTGGGAGTGCTGTTTGCACAGCTTCCGTTCAGGTTTGTGCTGCAGTGCCAGCCCAAACATGTCACCAGTGCCTTCAGGGCCTCACCTCTTTCTGAGTTCCGGCCGGGCGCGCGTCCAAGGCCACCAGTCCAGAAGAGGAAGCTCTGCATGGAACATAAACCTGGTGAGCTGCTACAGGCTCAGGCGACATCCCTTCCAACAACCCAAACCCGAGTGCATCTATTGCAGGAATGGAAGCATGCAATTCCGTGACAGGAGGTGTTCCATACCGATTGAATGCGTCTGGGCTGGAGAGCCGAGCCGCCATGGCTGCGGGATCCTTCTGGACCTCCGCTGGCCGCTCCCTGGCAGGGGAGGGGCTTGGTGCCCCCCCGGCTATTTCTGAGCGCTTCAGAGAGCCAGACCACATGCGCTTCAATGACCATGAGCGCCCTTGGACCAGCCCTGCAGGCAATTCGCTTTTACTGTCAGATTTCTTGTTTCCAGGTTCCAAAGAGTCAAAAGGCTCTCAGAGGTACTTCTTGGAAGCTTGCAAGCAGGGAAGACCGGGGAGAATGCTGTGATAAACAGTTCTCAATAAAGGAACGACCTTCCATCGTTCTCACATCCAAAACACCAGGAGAAGACCGCTCCTAATGATTGCTTGAGAACGTGGCCACCATTCTTGAAGGGAAGCTATGCTTATTGGTGCAATTCTATGAGCAATCAATCCAGAAATAGAGCACTGCCCGTGCAAAGATCACAAGTAACCTCACCCACATGTATACTCGAAGCCCAGAACTGCAACCACACTTCATTTCCATTGCCGGCTTTTGAGTAGAATAGAAGGGTAAAGCAGCGCTCAATTGACAGAATGCGGACGAAAGCTCAGCACAGGCGGGGATTCCATGGCAGATGAAGGCATGAGGTGGGAGCCGCACCTACGGAGTTGCTCAGGTTGCCCTGGTTAGGTCCATCCGAGAGCTTCTGGACCTTGATGTCCCCAGACCCCCCGCCGTCCTTGCCAGGGACGTGGCGAGTCGCCTTGCCAGGCACCGCCTTCTGGGTGTACTCCGCCACGTACTGCCTCTCGGCGTCGCTCATCAGCTTGGCGATGCTGTTCTTGGTCCTCATGTAGGCCTCCCCCTGCTCCACGTCGCTGGTCCTGATCTCCTTCAAGCTCACCAGTTTCCTCTTCCTCCTCGCTGCAGGGTGGAACAAAGCTTCAGGATTGTAACTGCCAGACTTTTGCTCGGTGGCAGAAGAATTGTACACCGTCTACAATTCTAAAATACGTTTGAAGATGGACATTCAGCTCATGCTGATGCTCTGACATGTCGGAATCAGTAGGGGAGAATCTTGGGCACCTCTCTATGCTGATCTCTGGTGTTTTAAGATCTCCCTTGCTGCAAATTATTGAAGAACCTGTGCGATTGTGGCATGCGTGATGGGTGTTGTATCAAAGCTGTCATGGTGGTCTCAAGGTAGCAAGGGGATCACCTTCAAGTTTGGTCATGATGATGCTGAAGGCAGCAAAGCCCACCACTACGATCAGAGCGGCCCCAAGGAATGTTCCGGCAAGCACAGCAACTTGGGCCCCATTGACGTGCTTGACATAGTAGTACGTATCATCCTTGGCTGCAGATGTCCAATTGCATATTAGCTGATGCACTCGCTTTTCCTCGACTGTCTGATATCTATTCCCTTTGAAGAGGATGCACAAAGTGCTCGGGTGTGCACATTTTGCAGCCAGGCGACATAGCAACAGCATTATCAGGCCCCATGATCCCAGAGATGACTCCTTGAATGATTTGTGCAAAGATGCTCACCTTGCACCCAGCTGGTGTAGATGGTTCCAGAGTGAAAGCTTATAGCCACAACCACAACTATGGTGGCTGCCAGCAATGCCACTGCGACTGTGGCCTGCAACCCAACCACCCAATGCAAACATGCTTGCCCAAGTGCAGAATTTTGTGCTCGTGTAATCGGTCAAGGACAGTAATATGGGGTTCAGCAAGCAAAAAATGATGAGAGGAGCTTACAAGGAAGGCCTGGAACGTGCTGCGCCACGAGAAGCGAGTGTATTGCGCTTCTCGTCCAGGAAAGGCATAATTCGAGAGAAAGCTCCTGACATCGGGTACGCTATGCTGCCTGGGAGGATCGCTAAAGGCGTAAGATGGAGGACTCTTTTCGAGGATGCTCCAGCTTTTCCTCCTTTTGAGAAATTCGCCCGACGGGTTGCGTCCCTGGAGCGAAGCGCTCCTAAGGACTTGAGACATCCGCCTACTGATTGAGGCACGACATTGCACTCGCGTGGGACGAATGACCCTGAATTGATCTGCAGCGAGGAGCTATGACCCCTCGAAATAATACCCCCCTTATCGCCGAACCGGCGCGTCATCATCAGTATGAATGTCCAATTTCTTCTCCTTTCCATCTTATATGTCCCCCAGACCTCCATTGGTGATGGTGCTGAAGGGGTTCTGCCAAAGACATACAATGCATGCGTTTCAGAGGGCGCGGCCTTCTTCCTACGGAAGGCCGATAAAAGCCAGCCTGTTCATATCTTAATGCTCAGCAGATTGCGTCCTGCCTCCCTGCTGTGCGCGAATTGCGGAGGGAAGTACTGATCGCCAGGATGCAGGTCTCACACCTTCAAAAGGTAATGCTGGGGCCCGTCGACATTGCCGGCGTATGCACGATCTGGTCTCCTCTTCTGTTTTCGAGCAGTGGATTTGGTGCAGGCCCTTCTGTCTGGCCGGCCAGCCTTTGTGGCACCCGTTCCTTGCCGCCAGAATGCACGTTTCGTCGTGAGGGCAGAGGGAGAGGATAAGAAGGAGGAACCCAAGAAGGAGTCGAAGGAGGAGCCCAAGAAGGAATCGAAGGCCGTTGCAAAGGTCAAAGCAGTCCCTAATTCGTATTCGTTATTTGCTTGTAATTTAGTATGTGAAAAACTGTGAAAGTCAAGCTGATCATGGCAAAGCACTGCTAGTCACTTTCATCAATTTCAGCAATGAATCCAGGTACTTGTGGGTCACTACATGCATTGCTGCAACTTTGTCACTGCACCCATAGATGGGCTGTCAAAGCGCCCTAAAATTAACCTTATGAGGGTGTTGTGGTGCAAAAGATAAGATAGAGAATCAGGGAGTCACCATCTCCAGGAAACTCTAGGACAGCAACTAAGCTCCGTTACGTTTTCATTGCCCCAATGTCCATCCGGTGACTTGCAGGTGGACCGCAGCAAGGACACCCTCTTGTTTGCGTCCGAGCAGTCTCTGTCATACCTGGACGGTTCCCTGCCTGCTGATTACGGATTCGGTGAGTGC
The DNA here is from genome assembly GCA_004335615.1 of Chloroidium sp. JM. NCBI lineage: Eukaryota > Viridiplantae > Chlorophyta > Trebouxiophyceae > Watanabeales > Watanabeaceae > Chloroidium > Chloroidium sp. JM. Next base: position 1,038,897 of record QAXI01000414.1, read on the forward strand.
TTCTTTGCTCTCTCCAAGTAATCGCCACTTGGATCAATGAGACACCTTGCCAATGCCAGGGAGGCTGTGCTCTGGGCTTCACATTCATTAAACATGCAAGTTTGGGTCAAATTGATAGTCAATTGCTGGATTTCCACCTTGAGTCAGGGTTGGCGCGTTACTGAGCGGTTATCACCCGATGCCTGCATACCCTCTTGGCCTTTCCAAATTTGGGTTTTGCTCGGTATTAAATCCAGACCCCCACGTGCTGCTGCATGCACCTCTTTTCTCTGATCAGGATTGGCACATTATGAAGCGGTTGTCACCCAATGCCTGCAGATCCTCTCGGTCTTTCCGACCCTGATGGCGCTGGCGGCTTCATCACCCCTGAGTGGTTGAGGTACAGCGAGGTCATCCACTCCCGCTTCGCCATGCTCGGCGCAGCAGGTGAGTCTTTCCCCTTCTCCCTTTGTCACCAATCCCTCTCTCATCCCCTTCCCCAATCGATTAAACATTTAGCCCTTCTTTGCTGTCATCTTCGCTCCATCTTGCTCCGTCTCTGAACCCCCCCCCCCCCCCCCTTCCGCTGTAGGTTGAGTAAATTCTAGCTCTCCTTACGCCTGCCTTTGATTATACAAAGCCTGCCTGGGGGGAGCAAAACAGCAAGTTGAAGCAGTGTCGTAAGATTGTGACTGGAGAGTCCGCAGATGCCCAGGAGATTTCAGGTCGATGAGGTTCTGCTTGCACAAGGGAGGCGCAATGTAAATTCAGAAAGGGAGATCAGTGAAGACATGCACTTGTACACACAGGCATTGTGGCCCCTAGCGTGCTGGCATACGCCGGCCTGATCCCCCAGACCCCCGAGGAGGTCACGTGGTTCAAGACAGGCGTCATTCCCCCCGCCGGCACCTACGAGGAGGGGTACTGGGCAGACCCCTACACCCTGTTCTTCCTGGAGGTCATTGCTTTCCAATTCGCTGAGCTCAGGAGGTGGCAAGACTACCGGAAGCCGGGATCCATGAGCAAGCAGTGGTTTCTGGGCATCGAGTCTGTCTTCAAGGGGAGCGGAGACCCGGCCTACCCAGGTATTATTCGCCGGCTCTCTCATGTCCCCAGCTTTTTTGTGCCTTTGGCTGGGAAAGCTGTGAAAGAAGGGGTCGCACAAACGCAGCTCAACTCTTGCGATGGCTTGGAAGTGACATTTCTGAGGCAGTGTCTGCTTTTTGAGGTGCTGCCCACCTCCCTGAGCTGATGGGAGTCGCTTAGGCATTATTGGGAAGTGGTCAGATATGCCCCTCTCAGTGTGGATGCCATCGAAACATACGATTGAGAGTGGCCAATGAGACACAGGATACCCAGAATGTCTGCATTAAAAGGGATTTGCTAAATACCTGTCATTTGCAGGCGGCCAGTTCTTCAACTTCTTCGGCCTTGGAAAGAGGGACATGAAGGAGCTGCAGACCAAGGAGATCAAGAACGGCCGCCTCGCCATGTGAGCACCGTTCATTAACACAGCATCCAACCGTCATCCAGATCTTGATGCTTGACTTCCACATGCCCTATAATTTTGCTATGTAGCATGTGTTTGCTACTTCCCTTCCCTTAAAAATTATAGCTACGTTCCTGACCCTACTCTTTAAATCCATGGCTTGTTGAGAGTCTAATTCTGCAGGCTGGCGATCTTTGGCTTCGGAGCCCAGGCCGTGATCACTCACACAGACCCCGTGAAGAACCTCCTAGACCACCTCTCCAATCCCACCGGGGCCAACCTGATCACCAACCTGAACCTGGCTTTCGGCCGGGGCTGAGCTGGTCCACCGACCGGAACCGGCGTTCGCGAGAAGCTGGGCCCTTGAGAGACAATTTTGAGCAGACATTTACAGAAGCACTGTTTTTGAGGCGGTATCAATTTGTGTGCCATAGCATGTTTGTCGAGCAGATGAACGAGATCTGGAGTTTTGATCCCAACTGGACCGGGAATATCTCCACCAATACTGTTCATGGCGCTCTGTACCTGTTTGACCATGGGACGAGGCCATGCCAAAGTCCCATTGTAAAAAGCTGATGCGCTTTTGCCAAAAACTGTTGCAGCCTCTGTGCAGCAAACATCAGGATCGCAGAGTGAGTAGCAGCAATGTCGTTGCAGCTTCAGTCCCACCCTGCAACTCCACAGGCATATCCACACTGCGGCAGCCAGCTGGAAAAATGGAAGTGATAATCACTATCTTTGTACAGAGGCCACTGGGTATGCAGAAATTCTTATACTGTACGAAGTACATACGGCGTTCCCCTCTTCCAGCCCTCTGACATGAGCAGACAAGTCTGGGGTAGTCTCCTCCAGCACCCCCTCGGCCTCCGGTCTAGGAGCAGCCAGCTGCCCCACGCCTCCTGCTTTGGGACACTCTCGTCAATCGGGCGTTGTCAACAACGTGGGGAAGAGGGGGGGTGGGGGGGCTTTTGTCCCTACCTGCCATCCATGCAGCAGTGGTAGAAATGCCAACCTCATGCCATCCAAATTGCTGCATACAGAATCTCTAGCTGCATCGGCAATGAGACTGGCACAGGCCAATTTAAAATCAGTACTGAATTTTGGGCGAGCCTCACGGATTCTCACTGCAGCACCGGCATCAGCCCTGATATATGCCAGCAGACACTTGGCAAATGCTGTGTAAAAGACCGCAGCTGCCGCCTGCTGGCAGCGGTAGCCCTGAGTACCCTGAGGGTTGCTGCATCCCGCTGAGCGGCAATTTTCAGTGCTCCTCGCCTTAATGCCTGCCCAGATTTGGCACTTACCTTCTCCATGGGTGCACTGGCAGCCTCCTGCGGGAAGGCAGGGGGAGGGGTCCTCAACACAGTCTGTGTGCTGGGCGCCAGATGTCAAGCATGTAACCTTACTCAACAGACAGGACGTGACAGACATGGCTGCTCTTCTGAGAGGAGGTTTTGTGATCCAGAAGAGAAGAGTTGATGCACAGAGCTCGGACTTTCTTTCTCAAGTAGATTCCAAACAACGAGATACCGGGCTGTGTTCGTAAAAGCTGTCCAATTAAGGTAATATCTGGCAGCTTCTCCAGCCACATAGAAAGACACACAAATGTGGCATCTCGGCACAAAACCACTCCCTCTATTACAGGCAGACACTTGCAGCAGAATGACAAGGCTGGTTGGCTGCCTTCTCGTGCAGACAGCTTTCCCTTCCTCCCCTTCCTTCCGAAACAACTCTCTCAGCTGCTCTGAATGATCTGGTGGATGACTTCGCTGAGGGCTGGGTCGCTGGAACGCACAGCCAGCTTCATGGCCACCTCTCTGCTGGCGTTGATGCCCAGGCTTAACCGCACCACGACCTGCAGCACCTTGCAATCTCAAATTTGCAGAAAAGCTTTTATTGTAGAACAAGAGGTTACTTACACAGAGGGTAGGGAGGGTAGGTGCAAATGCTTGATGCAAAGCCTCAACACAGGGCGATGAGCTGCTCAGAGTAGTAGGTGTAGCGGGTGTGAAGAAGAGATGACCTTGGCATCGCCTATGAGGTCTCCTGCCAGGAGCAGAGTTTGAGAGCGGGCATTGGGGGGCACTGCATCCGATCCCTCGCACGGCGCCATGCCCAGGATGGAGGTGATGACCTCCACTGCTTCCTGCAGTTGCGTCAAAATTTTGCTCAGGAGCCCAGTCACCAGAGATCATGCTCAAGCCGATATGGCTCCCCTTTTGCCCAAACAAAGAAACTCTTGAAATCAGTGATGTTCAGATGACAAGTGAGCTGGACCTGGCTCAAGCAATCCCGCACCCCACCTTTCGCTATCCTCTGTAGGGCCCATAAAAGGCACACGAGGTACACAGATCGAATTCAGGTAGAAGCAGCTGCTACGTTTGCTGAACAATCATGGCGACAGTCACCCCCCCCCCCCCCCCCCTTC
>QAXI01000414.1:1063874-1076471 GCA_004335615.1 Chloroidium sp. JM
GGGGGGGGGGGGCAGGGGGAGGATGAGTCAACTTCCAGGCGGGTGGAGGAAAAACATCACAAATTACTCTGCAAGATTGGTTGTTGCCAAGTAGGCACAGAAGATGGCCAGAATTTGGGGAAATCCTCAAGGCAAAAGGCCTTCTTCATTCATAATAAAGGTCCACTATGGGGCGGCGGGTGTAATCTGCTGTGTGCCCTGTTTGCCATTGACCTCCTAAAATAGGAGAAATCACGGCGGAGATATAATTGGATAGCGAAAGAAACCTCCATTACTGCTTTCAGGATTCTCCTTCTGGCGTATGCCTCTCCCTGAGGGCTCTCGATATGTTACAAGAGAATGAAAAGCCCGCTCTCCGTGGCCTTAGTGGCGCATTCCCGTAAATTGTTTTATCAAGATATTGAACTCCTCCTGCTACATAGATGCTTTTTTTGATTCCAGAGGAAAAAAGCGCTGGCCATTAAAATTACTGTACCAGGACCTCCGAAAGAAAGATGCTATGAGTTCTATCAGATGATTTCTGCGAAAGTGGAAGAAGCAAAACTTTGAAGCTTGATGTTCGAACAGACTCTCTGAGCAACAGATGTCACTGCCACTGACCTGAGAAATGGCCTCTGCTATCTGCAGATTTGAATGAAGCTGCTATTTTGCCCAAGCCCAGAAAATATGGTAAGATTCTACGTACATTCAGCAAACTCGGATCTTGCTGTTGCTCTTCCTCTTCTAGCTTTTCCCCAAATATCAGATTGCTCTAACAAGCTGCACAGGATTGGACCTATCACTCCACCAGATCCCATAGTTGGACCATGACATATGGCAAGGTATAATGGTCAGTTCTGACCGGGAGACACTGCTCTTCTCCTGGCAACTTCACAAGGTTGCACATCTCAATCAGGAAGAGGATATGAATAAAAGGTGTAATACAAGAAGTAATTCGTCGTTGATAATTGGGATCAGCGCAGCTTACTATTACCATTCGAGTCGGTCACTTTGTTAGCATAATGGGCATCAGAGAGGATGCTTACCGGAATCCGCCATGATTGCTGTTGCTTGATTGGCTGCTTGACGTGTTAGGCGATCGAGAACGTGGAAGCGAGTTTTCGGGCAAGCTTTGCTCTGCCCTCAGCGAAATTGGAGCACGAAGCGCGCAGCCAAACTCCTCTCTTTAACAGGCTGGCGTATGACTACCCGACCTCACCAAACTAATGCGACCGCGAGCTGAAAAGTGCCCGTGTGGTGCTTAAGTGTTATTTGAGCACCACTGGCTTTCTTTTCAGGAGAATTTGTCTTGCTGGTCATTTATCACAAGTCTTGTCGAGCCCCTACTTGACCAAAGATTAGACAGAACCACCAGTTGATCTCCCCATCCTATTACAGCATTCCATAATCCCCCTGGCTCCAGCACAGGGTTCTTTCCTGTAGCTCAGATGATGATCAAGCTCACCAAACTTATGACACGGCTGCAATGTCAAGGAGGAGTCAGTGTTGAGCTGGACAAATGACTGGCAATCTGCAAATAGATCTGCATGACATCATGGCTGATATGAAGCACAGCCGTCGTTTCCCTGGGCAACACTGGACGTCATCGGTCGCTGAGCCTACTCAGCTCGGCGCCTGAGTTCGTGCTGGTTTGACAAATCAATGTGCCAATGGTAATATTGCCCTTCCTCAGAAACCTAGGTGCTGCCTAGCCAGCCAACCAACAGTCATGAAAGCTAGAGACGGTTCAAATTTCCAATGTCAAGATTGCTCACTGGCCTGCCCAACGCTTGGCTTCACTCATCTCTCAGAGGTCAGCCATGACGTCCATTTGACTTCCTGGGCTACCATGCAGGCACTCTCAACAGCATACAAAAAGCACAGGATGCCGTACAGGAAAGGAGTGGTACATAGACCCGCCGAATACAGATTATACAGAGATATTCCCAGTAAAGCGCACACAAAGCAATGTCCAAGTCCAAATGCGCTTGCTTTTGCTGCTAAGGTTGAAGTGCGGGATTGGGAAGGGCAGGAGGCCAGGAGATATGGGATCTGTGACTTAGCCGTTTGTGATGAGCATTGGATGGGCTTGGGGATCGCCAGTAGGAGGATTTTCTGACTCTGAGAGAAGGTCTCGCGCCTCAGCAACGAGCCGCTGCATGCTGCGATGGCGTGCCACCTCCTGCAGGCCAACAAGGCCAAATATTAGCAGACTTCCCTGACACAAGAGAGCTAATGTGGGGAGCATGATGGCGCCTCCACGGATTTTGGGAGTTCAGGCCTCGAAATAGGAAAAGGTGGAATGTCTCGTGACTCCCTATCCTAAGTATCCATCCAGGGAGCTGTGGCAGCGAGGGTATTATCTTCCGTGTCTGGACCAACGCTTCAAGACAAGTGGAGCCTCTCAAATAGATGTAGTTTTGGCTGCCTTTGACAGGTCTGCCTTTGACAATTGCATCGCCACATAATGGTCAGGAAGAAAATTCACCTTCAGTATATCCTTCAGCAGGGAACGCTTCGACAGACCCAATATGGTGTCACTATTTTTCTCGCTCCCGCGTATCGGTCCCAGCAGCGACACAATGACCTCCCGCAGTGCCGCCTCCATTTGCTCTCCTACAAGCGATGGGTTGAGGGAAAGCTCAGACAATATTGGAAACTTTCTCCCCTTCTTGTGAACATCTGTATTATGAACATTCAAGGGCAAAGTGGCGCAGTCAGTGGAACCAATGATGGGGCAGCAGTCCATCTGAAGAGTCACATGTTTATGGAGAGGTACGGCGTCCTTGATGGAAGATGCCTCTCTGAAAGAAGGGTGGGGGAAGGGGTGTGTGGGGGGGGGTTGGGTGGGGGAGAGGAGGGCTAGTGGCGCCTTGCCTGCCAAGTGCCTAACGTAGGATACCAGCCAGCGCTTGTACTCCTGAGGACTCTCCAGGGTCAGAGCTGCTGCCACCTTGCAAATCAAGGACCAGGCGTCTCAAATTCATCTCTCGAGGTATCCAGAGCTGGTTCAGATTCTCGTAAGGGGAGCAGGAGACACGACTGGCCTTATTGTGAGTCTAGTCTGTCAGTGACGATCCCCCTGCATATTCCAGTAGATAAAAAGTTCTCATTGGCACATGAGGAAAGCCACATGACGCCTTTCTGGTGTAAGTCAAAACGTGTGCCGAAAAATGATCAGCCAATGCCAAATCCAGTCAGTGTGTATTATACCCACTTTCTACCCCCCATGCGTTTATGAGCCATCCCTCACCTTGCACTCCAGGTGCCGCAGGTTGCTCTCCATGCCCATCCCCATTGAAGTGGAGGCAAAAGCGCCAGAGAGAGCCCGAGCACGCCCTGCTGCGGACGCATCCACCTCTATCTGGCCCAGCTCACCTTCACAAAGATCCAAGCCAGCCTCAGGATCTCCACCACCACAACTTGCTGACCTGGAGCGGAGGGACACGGCAAGCCTACACTGCAGTCCTTGAAATCGAGCAGGGAGCAGGGCAGGGGTGCAATTATCGGATAGGGGTAATCAGTATTGTGTTATCCTGGAGACCGTCATTGGATTCACAAAGCGAAGATGCAGGCATGCCTAGAGGGGAGTGTACAAACCCCTGATGCCTGAAGGGTCTGACCCCAACCAGCCTCCATTGGGACTCGTATTCCTGTAGGCAATTACCCTGGAATGCTCAGGCTATTCCTGCACGCTTGTTGGGGTTGTGAGGTAGGCCTGACCTGGGGGTTGGCTGCCTGGGAGGCGGGAGGTGAAGGCGGACACGGCAAAGTCGGGATCCACCACGCAGATCCAGGCCCGCAGGTCCAGGTTGAGCAGGTAGGCGCTGCCATCCGCCATGATGACCAGGGGCTTGCCCTTCTCAGACAGCCTGGCGTGGGCCACTGCTGCACCAGGGAAGACTCGGTCAACATGAAAACTAGTAGTTGCAAAGGCAGGCCGAAGACCGCCATGAATGCTTGTCGTAAATTAGCATCTCTATTTTCCTTCAGTACAATCTGGTGTACCAAAAATAATCTGCGAGGGGTCCTTGAAGCGCAAATCAGCTAGCGCCAAGGATGCCTCTCAAGGGATTTTGCAGGGTACGGTCGATGAGAACAGGTAAATGAAAGGTAGCATCAGTGGTAGCGCTCAAAACTAAGACGTGCACAAAAGCAAGATCCACAGGCAGAAATCCAGTGACGAGGATTTCTAGGAAGAAGGCAGCACCTTCCAAGCCAAATGCTGATAGTGTGAGTGGACAATCAAATGCTCGGTCTGCGTCCTATAGCGCAATTATAAGTGGGAGAATGCAAGAGGCATTCGATGAGGCAAAGCCGAGCAGTTGAGGCGTAACACATAAAGTGGATCAAATATGCCACAACAAGGAGAGGGCACACCGTCCAGGTCAGTCATGGGCAGGGGGACTTGGACGACAGACCGCCCGGTTTGCACGTCCCACAGCTGCAGCACGCCGTCTCCGCCGACCATCGCCACCTCCCACCCCCGCCCCACCAGCAGGCGGGCCGGGGGTTGCCCTAGCTTCATGCTGCCCATCTCCAGCCGCCTGCCCGCCGGGGAGTATACCTGCGTGAATATCAGAGCTGTGAGGGTGTTTTTGCAGGCGTTTGACCTGCGGTTGTATCAAGTCTCACGAAAATGAGCGATGGATAACGAGATTTTTCGATGATTTTAGTGTTGGATGCCACGCACGTCTAAACAAGGAGAAGTCTTGGAAAGGCTGCATCTCAGATACCAAGATGAGAGGTCTACAGAGATTGGATGCAATTGTTGGATGCTGGTACTCTCAGACACTCAATTTGGGAGGTAGGGCAAGTGGCAGGCCGATGCAATATCCTTCATTTTGCCTGTTGAGCTGTACAATCTGCAGGCCACTCCATTGTTTGCAGAAACGGTGAGATCAAGGAAATGAAGTGGGCAATGGGAAGGGCCAGCAGGAGGGGATGCACACATGCAGGGTGCCATCCAGCATTGCGACGGCAGAGAAGTTGAGGTTCCCTGCCGCCCTGAGCACGGCCCCCCGGAGGTGCTCCTTCCACACGCTGGCCTTCCCCCGCCTGCACACGAATTAAATGCGGATTGTGTACACAGCCTCTGATGAAGCCCCTCCCTCCCCAACATGATAACACAAGGTGTACAAAGTCTTAGGCCATTTGAAAACCAGCAGGCCCCCAGGAAGGACAGGATACTGTGATGTTCTACCTGCACACAATGCTGCAGGTGTTGGTGGCAGCGACGTTGGTGATGTCCAGCCAGCAGTGCTCCTGGCTCCCCTGCAGCTCGTTGACCGACTGCCCCAGCTCCACAGTGATATTGGCAGCCGGTTGTGGGGGCCGAGGTGGCCTTGGTCGCTCCGGGGAACCTGCACGAAACAATGAATGGCGAGCCTTTCATGGGCTCAGATTGCAGGATGTCAGGACTCTCAATCAAAGCTCCACGGAGGCTGGGGCAAAGGTGGAGGGAGGGTCGGGTGTGTGCAGCTGCTGAGAGGAATCTACAGAAAGAAATCTATAATGGCAAACGCTAGGCATTGTTTCACCGTCTCATTAGGCCTTTCATGGTTTCATATTACAGGCTTTGAGGATCCTGTCTCTGGAAAGAAACACAGCCGGTTGTTTCATGTGGCGTCTCCAAGACCTTTGGACGACTGTTTCCCCCTGCTGGCCAGGAAATATTTGTGGGTGCCTGGTTTGGAGCCTATGAACTCCCAGCCAGCAACTCCTTGGTGCTTGTCATTGGAAACTTTCATAAAAGCAAATTCAGTACTCACAATGGGAAAGAGGGTGAGGAGCAGCTCACTCAAGGTCTGCATGGGTGTCATCCTTGCTTTCTCTGACTGCACTGGGGTCCCGTTCATCTGCTGAGGCGTGATTCTCCTTTGTTTGCCATTCATCTGAGCCCCTGTTGCCACTGATCCCGCTGGCACACTTGCTGCTGCAGGCAAACTGGGAGTCAGGATTCCTGATGGTGAAGCATGAGCCTTGAGAGCCGCTTGGCTTGTGCAGGCACTTGCTTGTCATCATGGGGAGTATTCAGGATGCCCCGCCCCCACAACCCCACACATAGACGCTCCTCGTGACAAGCAAAGTCTGGCTTCAACCCAGAGCAAATTCATACACATTCCCTTCCTGCCTGTTGGTATGGGACGTAAGCGCTGATTGCTTAGAGACAAGCGCCATCATATCCCAAGAACCGCAGGGCAAAACAAGTGTGTGCCCTCACAATCCCCTTCAGAGGCTAGGACTATACCTTGGGGCACCAAAACCCTGTCAAGCGCATTCCGCCCAGACGGCTGCCCAGGTAAAGCCGGGAGTACCGCTGGTCGGGCTGGAAGATGCGCAGCAGCTGCAGGAGGAGCTGTTGGTCTGCTGGGGCCCGCCACCTCCAGCAGCATGGACGTCTCGGGCAGCACGGGGTTGGAGGTGGTGCGGTCCCCGTACAGTTTGGCGATGTACTTGGACTTGGCTGCCTGGGTCAGCTGCTTGCCAAACACGCCCTTCTCAAACTGCACAGCACAGTGGGCCTTGCTCGAACTGCACAGCGCAGAGGGCCTTGCATGTCACTTTAGGATCCAAGCCCTGATCTCCGGCAGATGTGAGCAGCGTGAAATTGGTGCTGTCCCATACCAGTTGCACTGCTTGAGGAGATGTGCGGCATGATTTGACAGGAAGCGAGCGATCGTTGGGGATGGAAGGGAGCCTGCCCCTGGTGAAGAGAGTAACTGGGACACATGTATTTGTTTATGAAGCTGAGTCCAGGTTGAGGGCAAGAGTGGGGAACTTTCATTCGTCGGGTGGAACGCCTTGGGGAAAGGGGAGGGGGGGGGGGGCGGGGGGCAATACTGGTGAGAGTGGGGGATTTGATTTGAAGAAGAGGTGTTGGGGGGTTTTGGAAAGGAGAAGCACCCTGACAGCTGCAACCGTTCCGTCACTTGAGCAGGCCATGAGGGTGTGGCCATCAGGAGCCCAGGCCACGTCGGTGACGGACTGCGAGAACATCTTACTGAAGATGGCCACCGGCCGGCCTGAGGCTCCCAGCCACACCGTTACCTTCTGGTCCTGCGCCATCAATCGTTGGCATCTGCTGTTGCATGATTGCATCACACCTTCCTTTCCTCACGACCTGTAACCTCGCAGTAAGGGATTGATTCAAATCCTATAATTGCCCAGTATTGGCGTGTGGGCATGATGAGGTGGAGAGCTGCTCAGAGGCTTTGGCAAGCGCAAGGGGGGGGTGTGGGGGGATAAGTATACCAGCACACCTGGAGCGACCAGATGCATTGCTTTCCAGCTCTGGTGGAATTCATTTATGCAGAGAGCAAGGGCAGGGTGAAGAATTGACCAGGGGCAGGTAATAAGCCGACCTGGGCACCCAGGGCAAAGCAGACGACTGGCTCGTCTCCCCCCTCGGGGTCCTGGAACAGCAGGGGGTTGAAGCGCACGACCGTGACCGCCCCCTGGTGCCCCACCACGCTGTAGTCAGCGTCCCAGCGCCCGCGGTTGATCACGCAGGCGCAGTGCGATGGCGGTTGCAGGCTGTTCACCGCCAGTATGGAAGACCCGTCTGTGCTCCAGCTGAGGCGCAGGGAGAACGTCTCCCTCACGCTGCCCTGCACTTTTCCTGTTATGTGAGTGACTTATTTAGTACCAGGAGAGCAGATCTGCTTTTGCGTGTGTTTGTGGTGTTGTAAATTGGAAATGTTCCCTGTCCAAAATGTGCTTCTGCTGGTGAACCTCACAAACAGCCCCATCCCATGCCTCACAAAACAGCCCATCTCACAAATTTCCATTGACATACGCTCACTGGGAGTGGTGTAGGCTGGACTGTACGTCATGGTCAACCACCACTCCCTCTCTCCACTTCAGAATCGCATCATGCTGGTACCATGTTACACATCCCCATTGTGGCATGCCAAATTGGAGCGCGTAAGACCCAACCTGGAGAATGGCTCCCCCATCTGGGTGACCTTGGTCCACTTGCTACATCTCGCATTGTGCCAGCAATATCTTGTCCCTTTTCAACCCAATGGTGGTTTATTTTTTGTTCCTTAGAGCGCACCCTGGAGAACGGCTCCCCCGTCTGCTTGACCTTGGTCCAGTCGGAGCGCCGCCACACCACGATGGTGCGGTCGTCAGACTGGCTGGCCAGGTAGGTGCCCACGGGGTCCCAGGCCACCCCCTTGGTGTGGGAGGAGTGTCCCTCCAGAACCGCCACCTGCCAGCCAAGAAACTTTCTTCAGTCCCTCAGCACTGATGGCATGCAGCAGCAGTATCTTCACTGCTGGTCAGCACATACTGCAACCTGTGGAGATTCGGAAAAGTATAAATGAGGTTTGAGTTCTGATGAATCAGTGAGAAATTTGCCCCTTCTCGATACGGAAGGAAGCGTCTCTGCCCCCCCCCACCCCAAACCCCCCCCAACCAACCCTGAAGTGTATCCCATACTGCCATCAAATGGGCATTCACCTGTTGGCCTGAAGAGCTCCAGATGATGACATTGTTGTCCAGGCTGCAGGAGGCCAGCAGGCTGTCATCAGGGGACCACTCCACATCGATCACGTTGTTGCTGCAAAATAACATAATGTATATAATCTCATTAGTGTTGGTCTCAAGAAACTGCCATTCGATTTTGTATTTGCAAGGTCTTGCAAACAGCAGAGCCCTTTGTGAGGCAGTGTGCACCCACAAAACTGGTGGGCTGCCCATGCGTGCAGTCACATTTGAATAAGAAATTGTGAGATAGGGATTGCCAATTTTGGGGCATTTGGCCTTCAGAGTGCAGCAAACACAACATTCCACTTCTCTCACATCTGGCGTTCATGTTTGAGCTACCCGTGGTGGGAAGGTGTCCTTCAGGTCGGGGCTTAGGCAGAGAAGGAGGAAAACCTGTGGCCTCGGAGGCTGTGTCGTACTTTCCACTCCTCCAGATTGTGCGCTTGCTCCCCAAAGACTGCCCTTCCCCGACCGGGCAGCAGTTCATAGATGATGACCGTCTTGTCATCCGAGCATGTGGCAAGCAGCTTGCCGCTGTGAGAGAACCTGCAGGCAAGGGTGGCTTGTCCCACTTATTTGTTGCTGCTCGACAGGAATCCCCCTCATGAGCTGATGCAAAGCTCCAGGCGTGCTTGTGGATCACGCTCCATCAGATCATTGCAACCGATGGCAATGCCTTCCATTTTAGCCGTACCTGACCGTGTTGATTGGATGCAGATGGGCGTTTAAGGTGGCCAAGAGCCGCGGAAATCTGGCCTCGTCCTTCTCGGCCGCTGCACTTAGAATGGGAGCCAGTCTCCATATCCTGGCGATGCTGTCAGAACCAGCTGTTGCGACTCTCTTCCCCAGCGTGTCGATGTCGATCGAGTACAGAGACTGTCCTGCACAATTTTGGAGCAGTCTGAGTGCATACTTGCGATCTATCATCTACGACCAAAGCATGTAGCGCCAGTCTCTTCGCTGCTATGCACCATGACCGGGCTGAGCATGGATGTTCGAGTCTCGTACCGCTGTGATGGACCCATGGGGAGATATCAACGCTGACAGACAGCTCTGGCATGCTTCTTCAACGCTGCTGTCAAGTATAGAGCTGCAGAGTCTTGTACAATACAGCTTTCCTGCCAAACAATTTGAAAAGGCTGTTCGATTATTTGAACCGCAGCAAGGTTGAATTACAAGGTTCGTTTCCTCGAGGTCTCGAGATGGAGGAGGCTAGCTTCTCTCTGACCCTCGATCGGTCTCTGCCTTCGGACCTTCTGCTGCTGTCCATCTGTCCCACTCAGGACATCATCGCATGCTGCTTCAACGATCAGGTCTCGTGCCACCGTCTGCAATGGCAGAGGATCTGGACGCACCCGCTCACCAAAGCCGATGGCACGCCCACCGCGATTGTGTGGCACCCTGATGCCAAATTATTGGGCATTGGCTTCTCAGATGGCCTCCTCGCACTGCTCGAACCGGAGAAGGGCGACATTCGCGCCGCCAGGAGAATATCAGAAGCCCCAATAACCTCTTTGAGCTGGCTGGAGGACGTGGGTTTGGCACAGGAGGGTAAATTCATGGCCCAATTCAAGGCCCAGGACCTGTTGAGCTGCATTGCTGGGGCAAATCTCGATCAAGCTGGGTCAAAAGTAACCCATGTATGAGGGCACTGACTGGCAATAGACTGTGTAATGCTTAATGTCTCTGCCATGGTAGTGTCATCAGAAGGATACCTAGGTTCCTGGGTAATTCCTAAGCACATACAAGTTCTCTTCTCCCTCTGAAGCTCAGACGGCGTTGTAACTGAATGGCCGGAGGGACAGTCCTGTGCGCAGGAAAGGTGTACTGTTTCTAGTTGTTGCCACAAAGACAAAAGGTGAATCTGCATGCAGACTTGGGAGTCCTGAAGGCGGCTGCCGGCGTCAGGAGGCACCCTGGGGGTCCTTGGTCACAGTCCAGCAAGGCAGCAAAGCCCTGGACCATGCTCTGTGCGGGCGATGCGCGGGGACGCCTCTTTCTCCTGTCTGAGGGACTCTCCACGCTGGCCTCGTTTGACATGGACAACCTTGTTCCCCCGTCTTCCTCTGCAGCCACATCCGCAATTCACAGGGTCAGACTTCATTTTGACCATGCATGAAGTCGGTGTTTGAGAAGACTACGTTTTGCTGCTACTAGAATGCAGAGTGGCAAGCTTGTAATCTTCCCCTGGCTCGCTACCATCATTCGTCAATCATGTGTCATGTGGTCGCCGACGGGAAATGTCGCCTTTGGCATGTCTGATCAAGTCAGGCAGACAAAGTTGAGAGTGGTGCAAACCCAGGTTCACATTGGTGAATGACTCAACCGAGAAACTCCTGAAGAGAGGGTGCGGTCACGTTCACATCTACTTCAATGTTTGTGATGTCACATCAGAAGTGGGAGTCTCCACCTAACAGACACCTCCTCAATTAAGGATGAGCTCTCGATTGCTGTGCTGCAGGCGGCTGCATCTCGTGACCTGAAACAACTCTTTGTCCTGTGGGAGCGCTGTGAAAGGGGTGCCCCACCCCGTATGCCTCTCACCTTCTCCACCAAGATGATGTCTTCAGTACCTAGCCAAACGAAGAACACTGGCATGCTTCTAATATCTGTCATCAGAAAAGTCGCAGTGAGATGACTGACCGAACAGCAAAATGACGGCAGGATGATAGAGATGTCTTGTCGGATGCTTTCTTCCCTATTGAGGCATAACATTTGGCATGACTGGGGAGTGGCTTTCCGGAGGATCCAAGAGCGAATGGATGAGCAATCCACCCTTTTTTTGACATTGATACATCTTCCTGTGCACCACAAGGTGCACTTTGGGCGCCAATCATAGTCGTCTCTACCTATCTGTACATGTGCCTGTCAGGAACAATTGCCTTGCTGCAGGGAGCTATTTGACTGTTGTGGACACGCATGGAGTGCATCAAGCTCGCTTCGATGCACAAGTAGCAGCAAGCATCATAGAGGCGGAGATGGGCATCATGAAAGGTAAGGAGGCATTAGCTGTAGCCTTTCATGCACCTCTGCAGACAGCAGGGGAGCTTTTTCCCTGACCAATTGGAAGGGGCCAAAGGAAGACTCCAGCTTGCCGTGCATTTCTCATCCCACCTCTCCTGCATCACCTTCCCATCAACGGCCACTTATTTTGGGGGATGGAAGGGAAGGGGACTGGGGGGCGAGGGATTGTCAAGTCCTTGGGGTGGGATGGATGAGTGGAGGTTCGGCACATCGGCACACTCAGACCTTGCAGGGCACTACGTTGCTCCATACCACCCCTGTATGCTGAAATACGTGATTCAGCCATTTAAATCCTACGCCCGAAGGGCCTGCCAATGTAGGCTAATGTGTGCCTCCCACCCCCACGACACTTGCCCCACTCAACGGAAAGCTTCTTGGGGAAAGCTTCTCGACAAGGAGAACTGGATCCTCGGCTTTGCCCTGGACTCATTTCTCATCATCTCGACCCTCGCCGCTTTCTCCCTTCTTGGCGGAAGAAGTGGCATGAATGACGTGAATATCACACACACCCTGATGCAGAGGTCGGTGAGCTGGTCAGGCAGGTGGACGGGAAGTGGGGAAGTGCGCTGGAATCGATCGAGGGCATTAGGACCTGCCTTTCGGATGCGCTGGTGGAAATGGGCAGCGCGTCAGACAGGGAGGCAGACCTGGAGCAGTTCGAGCGCCTGGTGCTCCTGGGGGAGAGTGCCTGCGCCCCCCACACCATCTCCCACTTCCTCTCCAGCAAGCTTGGTAGGTTGTGGCGACTATGTTCTGCCGCCTCAACTCCAGTGGTTATCTGCGCTGTCGTGTGGGAGTGGGCTGCAAGGGGACGGGGAGGAGGTTGACAGATCAGAGTCTGGAGTTTATGACAGGTTGAGCATGCTTTGCCAGCAAGACAATAATATGTGAATTATTTCCTGTGGAATTTGGCAGGTGAGGGTGGAATCAAGCAGCGTGCCAAGGCGATAGATGCTGCAATGTCTGCCATCGTTATGGAGCTGCTGGCCAAGCTGCAAAGCAAGTTGGAATCTGCCACCCGCCTGTTTGCCGCCCTACACAGCCTCCTGCTCTGCAGAAGCGACATGCATGACATAGGCGTCCAGGCAACCCCCCCCCCCT
>QAXI01000414.1:1082556-1106200 GCA_004335615.1 Chloroidium sp. JM
CCCCGGCCACTCCTACTTGCCCTAGCCCATGAAGTACACGCTCTCTCTCTCTCTCTCTCTTGCCCTAGCCCACCAGCGGCCCCGATCTCATCTCACTGCTTGCACATCACCAGCGAAGCAATAAGTATACTTCAATGTACTGCATGCAGCACTGGCACTGCTGCCAAATTTGGCTATGTCTGTATGTGCTGATGGGCTTCCTCGAGGGTCTAGAACTCATCAAGCTACAGACAAGCCTAATGCCCACTACATGCAGCCCACAAGCCAAAGAAAGAGAACACTGTCATTCAGGCTAAGGATGCTACAAGACATCCATGATTATTCAATGTCTGCGGCTCTCGCCGAATCAGGAGTGAGACTCAGAAAGAGCAAGCCAAAAACCTCTTGATGCCATGACCACTGCAGTATCCCATCATAGTACCTCCATGAGAGGAATCCTGACATCAGGGACCAACTGCTCTGGTGCAATTGCTGTGCTTTGCTGCATCAGGCAATGCACAGATGGAGTTCCAGGGCACTCAAGTATTGACGACCTGGATGCCCATGCTCCTGCAAGTGCCAGCAATTGACCTGCACAGATGAACAGTCAGTGTGCCTCCAGAACAAGGCTTGTCACAGGGTGATATTTTTGGAAAGGAAAAGAGGTGGAGTCTTCTTGTTGTAGCGATTCAGAAGCAGAATTTGGCTTGATGATGTGTAGCATTGAAAATGGAGATCAAGCTCTTCGATCTCCATAGCCCCTGGTCATCAATATATAACTACACTCATCGGGACCTCTTCGTCGAAACTTCCGAAGCCCATCAGATCTCCCTCTGTGTGCTTGGGGGGAGGGGTGGGGGAGGTATAACATTGACCCAAACTTTGACCCAACTTCACACCATCCAACCCCATGCATAACAGGGGCAGGGCTTCAGAGGCCCGTAGAGATAAGCGGGTGGCTGTCAGATAACATGCCTGCAGATGGACGGCAGCTCTATGTAGGGCATGTCGGCCTGCTTGACCTTGGCGATCTCGTACACGTGCCGTGCCGAGATGGTTCCCGCGGAGGCGTGCCCCGGCTTCTGGCTGGCATCCTTCAGCGCCAGGGCCTTCTTTATGAAGTACATGGTCGGCGGAGTTTTGGTCACCTGTTGCAAGGCAGAGGTTCAATCTCCCTTAGCTGCAGGTTGGTGTGTCCTTCTGCAGAATGCCAGTGGTGGGACGGAGGCAGGTCGGAGAGTGAGAAGGAGACAAGATGGCAGCATCCCTTGGTCCCGTGAAGAGACTGCTTTGGATTTGCTAGTGATGAGAGGAGTCCATTGCGGGGACGGAGAGGGGTGGAACTACCATAAAGGAATTCAACACACGACATTGCTGGGGGAAGATCATGGCATTAAGCAGCTAGGAGGGGCAATGGTTACTGAATTATGAGAGGGGCAATTGAGGGTGAACCCTGAGATAAATCGATGCTCCATTGAAGCGATGGCAGGGTGCAGGAGGCAGAAGAAGGAAGTCATACTTATTGCTCAGAAGGGGACTCACATAGGTGTAGGATTTGTCCGTGTAGGCTGTTATGGACACCGGCACTGGGACATCATCCTGCAGCCGGTCCAATCAGTCCAATGAATTGATACCCAGCAAAGCATCAAACCTGCTGACTGAATGCATGCAACGTCATGACGCAGGCCAATGTAAGCTGAGAATCGCGCTGGCCCTTGCTGAATGCAGAGGGGATCCAAGATCGAGCAGCTCTTAATGCTTATGGGCAGCAGCACCACTTCAGTGCACTTCTGGCGTGAGGTAGCAACGGTCGCGGAATGATTTTGGCTCGGAGATCGTGCAGGTGGCAATCCCCTTCCTCAGTGGAGTCTTGTGTCCGTTTCTGAGATCCTGTGTTATCCTTGCAAGACGAAATCCCTCTGCACTGAAAGAGGGGGCAGGAGGACCTACCTTGAGGTCTGCCGTCTTCGCATTGAAGTCCTTGCAGAAACTGCAGGAAAGGGCAGGTAAGAGACATGACATATTCCTTCTTTGCCCCTTGCAAGCTTGCTATTCATTCTCATTGATGCTGTTTGCTGGAGAAGGAATGCACGTCAGCCCATACCCTTCATTAATTGCAGCTGTCAGACCATGCCAATGACCAGAATTGGAAATTTTGGCAATTACCTTTAAATTCTATTGGTCAATCAAAGGTATCACGCCATCATCAAACCTGATTGAGCCCTGAAGTACAACAGACTGTGAAGGTGATACCATCACTGATTGCAATTCCACATGAATATAGGGCACAGAAGTGTACCTCATGATGTTGAGTCCCGCCTGTCCCAGTGCCGGGCCCACAGGGGGGGCGGGCTTGGCCTGGCCCGCCTTAATCACCAACTGCAGAATTGCACAGAAATAGGAATTGACATGGCCAGAGGATCCTCATAACTTATGGAGGGACATACTTGGCTGTGCAGCTCGGCCCTACCCAAGCGCATGACACTGGCGCAGATTGTCACAATGTGCATACATGTAGCAGAGGGAGGAGGCAAGGGCATGCTACACCCCACAGGCCATTTTGACGAGCGAGCACTACACCCTGAGGCATAGGAGCAGTGCTACAGCCAGCACAGAGCCAGCTCAGTGTGTCTGAGAGCAGCCTTTCAACGTATCTGGAAATTGCTTACCTTGATCACTGCCTTGACGGCTTTGCCTCCCGGCTTTTTTGACATCCTTGCTAACCAGACATGCCAACAAGGTTTCGACCACCGCCTACGGAAAAGCTAATGCTACCTGTCTTACCAACCAGAGACCCCGATCAAGGCTAATGCCATTCAAATAGTGCCTGAATTGGAACATCAACCTTTTCTCATGCATGTGTAGGGTTTGCCCCGCAACCCTCGCAAGTGAACACTAGCCGACCTCCTTCATCCCGTCCTTTTCAGGAAGAGACTGGTGGCGTGAGACCGGCGTAGCAGCCATGAGCAAGCTCTCCGGTGAAACTCTTCGTGAGGGCATCACCACCCTGCTGACCCAGTCCCAGGAGAAGCAGAGGAAGTTCACAGAGACCATTGAGCTCCAGGCGCGCTCCACAGCAGCCTTTCTAGTGACTCTTCTCGAGTGGGGATGGTTTGTTGGGGTACTTCTGCCACGTCTAAGGCATCAGATCAAAACAAAGTGGCTTTGAAAGCTGTATAAGAGCTATGGGGACACAATATTCAGTGATGGAACGAAGGGATCGCTTCGGGAGGTACTCTGTGTTTTGCTTTTGGTCTGCGAGAATGGTGAAGGTCAGCAATGCTGACAGAACTGGAGTGCAACAGACCTGAGAGATGATGACAACAAGTAATCAGCCTTCAATGTCACGATGGAGTTGAATTCCATACAGCTGACAGTAGAGCACCTTTCCTATAGTAATGCTGACTTGACTGACCTTGTGCAGATTGGGCTGAAGAACTATGACCCACAGGTATCCTCCCTGCTTCCACACATATCGTGCATGAAATGCCTATGAAGTACCTATGAACACTGCCTTGCCACAGCATCAGGCTTACATTCCTCTGAGTTACCAAAGCAGTAATTTGACGAGGGGGCAGGAACCTCGGGGGTCTAGCAGCAGAAGGTCCCCGCATTCGACGCCTGATGTATGGGTATGGCCTGGGGTGTTGGGAAGGGAACCTACAGCTGGAGCAAGCCTTCTGTGAGTCTCGATCTTGGGCAAACATATCTTCCAGGGGGCTTCCTGGGGCCGCACACGCACGGCAGTTCCAGACACGTCGACAGAGACAGGGCCGAGCCTCAGTTGGGACAGAGTGGTTCGAGCGACATGAGAGGGGTGGACAGCAAAACAGCCCATCTGAGCGGTTGGGGGCGCGTTGCTGTGCAGAAGGACAAGCGTTTCAGCGGCACGGTGAAGCTGCCCTACACGCCGCGTCCCAAGATGGCGGTGTGCATTCTGGGGGACCACAAGCACTGTGAAGAGGCCAAGGCGCTGGGCATCGACGCGATGGCCGTGGAGGACCTCAAGAAGCTCAACAAGAACAAGAAGCTGGTCAAGAAGCTGGGTAGCCCACCGTACCCTCTGTGACCAGTCCCATGTCCGTGGGGGCTTTCAGGCAGCTCACTGTTTTCGAGAAGCTCACGAAGGAGCTGAGTGATCCTGGATTTCAATCAAGGGAAAGAATTCAAGAGTCCTGGGACAGGCGGACCTTCAGCAGGTCCTCCATGCTGTGCTGATGCCCAGCAGTGCCACGACTCCCTTTCCTGACAATTGAAGCAAATCAGCAGCCTAGGGGATGGCATTGGAGGGTAGGCTTAGGCTAAAGAACGGAGGGGGGGGGGGGCAAGGGGGATCCAAAAGTAAACAAGAAAAAGAAGCTTGTGGAAAAATTGGGCAAGCAGTGCTTGTCACAGCCAGGGCAGATGAGATGGGGGTGCAGCGGGGCTGGGCAAGGGCCATCCCCATTTGGCTCTGTAAATGCTGTCGCGTCAAGCTGGTGGCATGTCTCGCTGCTCCTTCTGTGTAATGAGGCATGTTCTACACAAGATCGGTTGGGAAGGGGGGGGGGTGGGTGGGTCCCAATAACAACGTTCACAGTATTGAGCTTGCTGAGAAAGGATGAATTGAGAGCACAGCAACAGCCTCGGGAATGCTTTCATCCTCGATGCTCTCAGCATTCACCAGGGAAACTTAACTAGGATGGGGAAGCAGTGGCCCATACCTGGTCAAGCATCTCACAGTGGATAATGTGTGCAGCCAAGAAGTACGCAGCCTTCCTTGCCTCGGAGTCGGTCATCAAGCAGATCCCACGTCTCTTGGGGCCGGGTCTGAACAAGGCCGGCAAGTTCCCCACCCTGGTGTCGCACAGCGACAACATGGAGACCAAGGTGCCCAGCCTCCCCCCCCCCCCCCTCCCCTCCTTCTGGTGCATCTTGCGACTAGCACTTATGCAAGGAGCGTCTCTTACCAGACACCAGGGAACTGGGCGGAAAGCATCATATTCGGTGAGCCAGCAATCTCACAGAAAAGAGTCCCTAAATTGTGGGTAGTCATGAAGTAATGAGAGCATGCATGGTGTTCAAAACGGGTGGGCAGTCCAGATGCTTGTCCCTAGGAATGGGACTCCCTTGTTATTCACTGGTCACCAGGCTGCTGAGGAGAGGCATCTATTGTGGAATGGAGAGTACAAGGAGAGGGTGGAAGAGGAGGATGCAAGGCACAGTCACATCTTTGAGAAACAACTCTTCGCTGGGAAACGACATCACAGCTGAGCCAACAAACCCCTGGCTTGCTGCAGGTGAACGAGATCAAGGCCAGCATCAAGTTCCAGCTGAAGAAGGTGCTGTGCCTGGGCGTAGCCGTGGGCAACGTCAGCATGACCGATAAGGAGCTGTACGTCAACACCCAGATGTCCGTCAACTTCCTGGTGTCCCTGCTCAAGAAGAACTGGCAGAACGTGCGGTGCCTGTACATCAAGAGCTCCATGGGGAAGCCCTTCCGGTTGTACTAGGTCTTCTGGTGGCCGTGCAGTGGCAGGGTATCGCAGGGGTGGAAGTCTGATACAAGTGTGATGAGTCCGGTGCAAATGGTGGTGCCTTGTATTGTTTGAAAGCAGTTGGAAATCTTTGTTGGCTGTTCTAGAGACTCCATGCCCTCCTCTGCTGCCCATGGACTGCATTTTGTAACAGACCCACTCAGGGTGCTCGTGTTGCAATTCTGCCAATCACCTGGCTCTGGATGGTTCTCAGATTCAAACAACTTGAGACTACCTTGCCATCAAAAGCCACAAGCAATCCTACCCACTCACAGCATACTTGTGCAAGTTCTGGGCATATCGATCAATATTGTCCTCAAATCTTCTTGCCTACCTTCCCCCACCAATGCTACCCGGCGTAGGTCCAGCAATCCTCACAAAGGTATGGTACAGCAGATCTTGCGATTCAACCAATCCTCCACCTGAAATCTTACCCTATCGTGACGAGTGTCTTCTCGGAACCTTTCAGGACACAGACCCACAGCCTACAGACTAGTCCAAGCAAGAAATCCCTACTTCTCTCCACCAGGATCAGGCATTTCGTGGTCCACACCATCCCCAAGGTGGCCAGCAAGTGATTATGGTAGGCACCAGCCTAAAAACACTGAATGCGCCTACTTCATGGCTGAGGCTGCCCCAACCTGCTCCGTCCTGGCCAGTGAGACCCATGCGATGCCGACCCCAAACAGGATGGCCCAGCCCGCCACGTCATACCAGAAATCCGACTTGGCAGATGAGCCGCCGCTGCTGGCTGCCGCGGCACGAGGGCCCAGGGAAGGACCCTGCATCATCACGTGTTTAGAAGGATCCTGCCAGATTCTTCCCCCAATCCATGGCAAATGCCCAGGATGTGCTTGTGAGATGTGTTGGACCACCGACTACTTGAATTCCCAGAAGCCGCTTTGCCCCTCTTTGACTCCGCTGTCGTGGAAACCTTCGAAAGATTGTGATGCAGGAAGAGTGAGGAACATAAAAGAAATGTTGCACGGAATGACATTAACCTGTTGAGACTGCAATTGCTGCTGCAGCTGCTCATGGAGACCAGGTGCCTGCACACGCAAATGAGTTTTTCAGGGCTGAGGTTGTGCGTTTGAAAAGGCTTGTGTCGCTTGAAAGAATGCTTTGTGACACATTGAGCTATGGTGATGGTGTAATGACATCCCCCAACACATGATGTAGATGCTCAAGACTTCGTAGATTATCACTTGTTGGAATTTACCTTCTGTATCATCTCCAGTGCTTTCTTGTAGGTATCATTCTGCGGCTCCTGCAAACCGGAAAAAACGTCAGCCTCCAATCAGTGCATGCACCACAGATGGTCAGAACAGTGCAGCACTAGCCCCACCCTTTCCCTAGCTCGTCAGGCAATCTCAAGGGAAATCCAAAACAAGCACACATTCCATGGGCCTTGCAATTTTTGGAACTATGTCCAGCATGATCCACGCATCATTGCTGCCCTGAATGCTATGTTCTTCAACAGTCTCATCGACGCTACTCCTGATCTGGTCTCAGCTGCTGGAAAAAATGTAAGGGCAAGAGATGAGGGAAAGGGAGACCTCACCTCCCTCAAAGCCCTGGCGAAGGCATCGCCTGCCTTGTCAAAGAACTCGTTGGATTGCGCTGTGTCCGTCGTCAGGAACCCCTGGTCACCACAAAGCCTGTGACTAGCTGGCCAACCCTCTCGGTCAATTACCACTCCAAATCCAAAGGTCCTGACCTCTTGGTTCAGACGCAAGTCTATGCCATCTCTTAGACAAATGCACCAGATTTCTCTCTACTGCCAACATTTGCCTTCTTCAGCCCCAGAGCAGACAGGAACACTGGAATTCAATTGCCTTTACAGTCTATGTGGAGAGCATTTATTATCAAGTCCTACCCTCATGCCAGCCCAATCTCAAGCCCATACAATGCCGCTTGCACGGTGCCTATTGGTCCGAAGCACCATTGAAGACCCCGAATGTTGCGTCAGAGGGTACCCTTGCCGGGGTACAAGTCCACACAGTGGACCAGGGGCTCACCTGGGAGGTGTACGCATTTCCGAGGCACCACAGGGTCTCGTGCTTGTTTGCATCCACCTCTAATGCGTCATTGAACTTTTCCACCGCCTGCAAATCACACACACCTCAGAAGTTATTACCATAGCCGCTGGCTGAGCAACGGAAGCCATTGAGGCTTGGCAATCACAAATGCAAGGTAAGGTTCATCACAGCACTATTTGCCTCAGGATTCAGAGCAGGACTCTGCAAGGTTCCACTACACGGTGAGACTGCTGTATGACGGCACAGGGGTTTTGCACCCCTATTCTCCTCCTTGCACCAAAGATCAGGAGCCCACCAGACGCAGCCTGTCTTGCGGTATCACACCAGTATTATGCGGTAAAATGACATAATGGACCTGCCAGGAAATCGCTCCTTTTCTAATCTTCGAATTCCACTACCCATTTACGAGGACTGGGAGGGGGCTTGCCATCTCAATCATGTCATAGGCGTCGTGGCCCTGCCGGAAGTGGGCCAATTCCAGGAGCGCCCCGCCCCACCTCGTGAGGGCGGAGGAGTCCCGAGGGTCCCGCTCCACCGCCAGCTCAGCCTCCTCCTTGGCCCTCTCGAAGAATATCACCCTCTCCAACTCATCTGGCTCCATGGCGGCACTGCACAGGTGACAGAGCCTTCACTACCCCCACAGGCGGTACATATTGTTCCTGAATACTTCCAATTTCACCTTGCATTTGCAAGCTCATTCTCGTAGTGGTGTCTTATTTGAAATCAAACATTCCTGAGGGTGCCTCCCATATTGCATGGAGTGCGATCGGCGAGCAAGGTCTATTTTGTCTCATGATGAGCATGCATATGAAACAGCTGACTGGAATCAAGGGTAAATCGGCGCTGTCTTCTTAGCAGGCAAGGTTGTGGTGAGAATGTGGAGGTGGGGGCATGCCTTCCAAGTCACGAACGGGCTTAGTCTGCGTTCTCGGGCTCCCGCTGATAATGCGAACCGACTCTGACGCTATTCTCACGGCGATGGAGCCTCCCACATTACAGGCGAGTCAAGCACCACCCTGGCAACGCCTCAACGTCGGTTTGCCAAGTCGCAACGCCAATTCTTCACTAAGACACTGTCTCTCTCAGTGAAAAGCCTGTCGATGATAAGATATCATTGTTGAGCGAAAATGTCGTTGCTGCAGAAGCACTCTTTTTGCTATCAGCCTTACATACCCATTTTGCATGCTGCCCACCCAGCACGCAGATCATTCGGAGTCGAGAGCCCCCCAAGAATAAGCAGGCTGTGCCCTGTATGTCGCAGCTCGGGGAAAGTCTCATCAACCGGCAGCTCTGGAAACCTGCAGCTCAGAATCACCACCAGGAAGGTCCTGAAGCAGCTGTCTTCTCTCAAGCTGGCCATAGCTGAGCTGGCAGCGATAGCAGCGCTGTCTGCCGTGGGCACCGTGGTCAAGCAGAACGAGACTGTGGAGTTTTATGTTCAAAACTTCCCAGGTACTGTTTCACGTCCCCTCTCGGTCCCTGTGTCATCCTCCCGTGTCATTATCATTGCGTGCCAACAATTGGAATATTGTGACTCTATACGGGCGTTCTACGAAGTGATCAAAGCCGGGCTTTTGCAGCGAAGTGGTTCTTGGCATTAATGTCAGGAACGTCAGACTAGCCTCGCTGTTGTGGCGATTTTGATCCCTTGAGGACCCCCCCGCGGTCTTATATAGTGTCGCTAAGGAACTCCCTATGGCAATCACATGCTGCTCCGCTTGCAGAGGACAAATGGCTGAACTTCCGGCTGATCTGGGCCCTGCAATTCGACCACATCTACACGGCCAACTACTTTCTGGCGCTGATGGCTCTGCTGGCCGCCAGCCTGGCTGCCTGCTCCACCACCCGTCAGTGGCCCATGGTCAAAGTGGCCAGGAGGTGGCGACGGCCTTTCCTTCTTCCCCACCCTTCCCATTTCCCCTGATTATCTCCATGCAATACACCGCGGTACTTGTGAATCGAGGTCTTATCAAGAAGGGATTCAAATGGGAGAGCAAACCGACCGCCTCTGACGGGAAAAAGGATTGAGGGAAGAGAAAAATAGTGGAGACAGGGTTCGTCTTCTACACCCCGCTTACAGGTGTTGTGCCTGTCTGTCTGAGGCTTCTGGCGACACTCGTCCAGTGCTAAATGATCAACCTTTGCGATGTTTCACTTGGCCCTCTCTGTCCTGGAATTCGTCGCCAGCTGGCCCAGTAAGCACTCGCCGTTGGTTCAAACAAGTTTGGTGGCAATCTGCCGGTGGCATGTTGCAGTGTTTGCCCGGAAGCAGTCATGGTGGTCCTTTTTGATCTGAATCCTTCCGGAAGTCCTTCGCTGTGACATGACTGCGCTTCAGTGACCCTTCACCACCCCCACCTTAGTACCTTTGCCTCCCTGCAGGTGGAGGATGGCAGCCACATCTCAGCGTGTCGCCGCTTCTGGTAGCCCGGAGAACTCAGTCACGCTGCCGGACGCGGCTGTGGGAGACCTGGGCATGCTGCTGAGGCAGAGCGGCTACAATGTGTTCCTGCAGGGGGGCAGCCTGTATGCGTTCAAGGGGCTGGTGGGGCGCCTCGCCCCCATAGGCGTCCACATCAGCATGCTACTCGTCATGCTGGGTGCGTTTTCCTCTACCTACCTACCTCCTCCCCCCTCTCCCACCTGCCCACACACAAATCCAAGCTTTGATCTGGCCTGACAACAAACGTATGAATCCGAGGGGAGACTACAGCTAGGCAGAATTTCTGAAAGCAATGTTGTGCCCTTCTCTCTCCCAAGGTGCCTACGTAATTAAAGTCCACCCGATCATGCTCCATCAATGGCGCTCCAGCACTGCATTCCCTTTTCCTGACATATATGCAAGTTTTTTGCATGCACAATGCAATTACAGTCTGTGCTTGCTATGAGATTCGCATTTCCATTCAGAACATGCAGAAGGGGCACAGAAAAGATCGCACAGACCCTTCAGATTTGAAATCCTGGTGCAGGCGTGGCCGTAGGCTCCCTGGGTGGGCTCACCGGCTCGGCGATGGTCCCTGAGAGTGGTGACTTCATTCTGGGGGATGCGCTGCACCCCACCAGCTTCATCGCGTCCCCTTCAGACGCCCTTAAGCATGCTCAGGTCCACATCGACAAATTCCAGGTGACAATTCTCACCTCTCCCCACTGCCTCCTCTACCTCCCTCTGAAATCCTTTGCTTGACGGTGGCTTCCAAGCCTACTTCACTGCTCAATGTTCATTGATTTGCCAGTGGGTCCAATTCTGATTGATTTTTCCATGGCCAAGAATTTGCGTTAAAGCTCACAACAGGTGTCAGACTATGTTCCAGCCAATGCTCGAGTTCTTTCTGACTGACTCAATTAGCCCCTCCTAACCTCCGTCCATTTTGATGTGAGCCAGCTTGATTACTTTGGCTGGACTGCTGTCAATAAGCAAGGACTGTCAGCAACAGGCTGCCATGAAAGGCTGCATCCTATGATGCCTCCACTACATGTCTCTCAGCTGGGCTGTTTCAAAATTTCCAAAGATGCAAGGTCCTTGCAGATCGACTACCGGACCGACGGCAGCGTGGGGCAGTACAAGAGCGACGTCTCCCTCATTGATACTGCGAGCCGCAACATGGTGATGCAGAAACAGATCAGCGTCAATCAACCCCTGCGGTATCAGGTGAAGACTTGCTGCATATTGGATGCCTGTCAAATCCACTAGTCAACCACTTCTTGTGGATGCATATCAGAAATTCTTGATGCTTGCCCCCCAATCCTGTGCCTAATCTGAAGATATCTAGAGATCATATACAGAGGATTGTACGCTTTGAAGACGATGGCACATCATTGTATGTTCCAGGTTTCAATGGCCTCTGGATTCCACACCCTGAACTTGCCATATCTTGCTGGAGCTTTTTTGGCGGCAAGATCCTCGAGACCTCTGCTCAATTCATCTTGTGAGAATAGACCAGGCAGAGAAGGGTATACCTGCCTGTTCACTCATCCTAACACACCCTGTGGTTGGAGGCTGCAAAACATTTTGGGCGTTGAAAAAGGCATGTTGCAGGGGCTGACTGCCTACCAGACAGACTGGAGCATTGCAGCCGTGACGCTGAAGGTGAAGAACCTGGGCGCTGAGACATCGGAGGAGCCCCAGAGTTTCAATCTGCCCGTGGCGTCCTTGGAGGGACAACCTGGTGAGCTGCCCTGCACCCCTCTACGTCTCATTGTACTACAGGGATTCAATTTAATGCGGTATCACCAATACAGCCCTGTCTTCCAGTCTCACAGGGGTACTTATTTATTAAGGTTGACTGTAGAGGCATTGGAATGTAGCTCTGTTCCTAGTACAATGTCCCCATCCCTCCCCCCAACACCTCCTCAACCCCTTTCCGCGCGCCAACTCTACTCTCTTTCTCCCGGCTCTGTGGTTTGCATAGCTGTCATCGAGCAGTTCATACATTTTCCTGTTTTGTTTGAGACTCTTACGAGCCTGTGACTAGGTTCTATGTTGGCATGATACGTAGCATTATCGTGAGGCAGCGTGGGCTGAAAATATGACACAGTGCCCCTCCTTCATGCAAATACTGTGCATGGATAGCACTCAGTGGCATGCGTACACGCTGAGGGTGAATACAGAGGCAGAGGAGACCTTGCAGGTATCGCCGGCAAGCTCTGGGCCACATTCCTGCCGGCGGAGGCCCCCCCGGCGGACGGAGGGCAGCCTCGCGGGATCACGGTGGCCATGCGCGACCTGCAGACTTGTGCCATATACGACACCCAGGGGCAGTTCGTGGGCATCAGGCGGCCCGGCTCTGGCAAGCCCATCACGGTGAGGGCATGTTCATATCTTGATAATGTATTGCATGTCCTGTGCAAAATCCATCATTCCAAGGTAGCGGTTTCATCCAGAGGATACACCCTGGTGAGAGGATTATGCAAGGAGCCGCAGACATGACAGCATCTTCCCATGGCAAGGTTGGGATCAAAGCTGACACCTCAACTTGCATCGTGAAGGCTTGCGGCACGACTTCCTAGATGATTGGGGGTCGATATAAAATGCAAACCTTCGAATTGCACAGCGTTGTCTGGCACAGCAACTGGCTGCTCGCAAGCTAGCCGGTTCATTAATCTGAATCAAGATGCGAGATGGATTGGCACACCTGCAGGTGGAAGGTTTGGAGCTTGTGGTAGATGACCTCATAGGCAGCACAGGCTTGGAGCTGAAGGTGGACCCAGGAATCCCCTACGTCTATGCTGGCTTTGGAGGTGAGACACTCTGGGCGGTGAATCAGATGATTGCTTGGGCTCTGGCCTCGAGCATGGTGAAGAGCATTGCGTTGGTTTGGACTTGCGCCCTATCGTGACCCAATAATTGTTGGAATGCCTTTGGGAAGGCATCATCTTAGCTGGTGAGGAGTTTTGGGGATCCCCCAAGGGAACACCAAGCAAGAACTGGCTTTTGTGAGAGGTGGGGCTACTTTCAGAGGGAGGGCGCTTGTTGTAAGGTATCCGATTCACAGATTCAGGCCATGCGTTTCCGCTCTGGTTTGACCTGACGCTCACTCAAATCTGCAGGGCTGATGGTGACAACTGCGCTCAGCTACCTGTCCCATTCCCAGGTCTGGGCCCTGCAGGAGGGCAGCCTGCTGCATGTCAGCGGCAAATCCAACAGGGCCAAGGTTGGGTTTGAGCAGGAAATCTCCTTGATGATGGAGAAGGTGCCGGAGCGGCAAGTGCAGTGATGCCTTGCCAGCTTGATACCATTATTCGTTTGCTCCAGTGACACGCTTCCTGAGCCTGGTTGTGGCTGCTGTGTGTGTGTATTGAAGGCAGTGCTGTAGAACTGCTGCTCTTTGTATTGTCAAGTGCTCCCAAATGTATGATATTTTGAGTGCATTCAAGGATGACACAAATTTTTGGCCTTTCAACCAAGCATATGCCTACATAGAAATACAACACATCTTCTTATTGAACAACGTTGTGAGTGAATTCTCTCGCTATCCAGTATATTGCTGTACAAGAATGTGGTTTCAGGTGCAACAATTATGCTCATTGGATGGCTTGCAGACAGATTTTGGTTTGGAAACGATAGATTTTGGGTCCTTAACAATAAAGCATGATTGACAATGTGCAACGAAGATCTGTGTCTCATGTCTAGAGCTACAAATAGATGTGCACATCCCAGAGCCTTGCAACCTGCTGGCTCGTATTGCAGCTACCAGGGGGCCATCTGTCATGCTGCTACCCAGTTTCTTCCTCCACACACATCTCGCTTTCAGGTCAATTGGCACCCTCAATTGATTCAATTCTGTACATATTTTCTTCAATGAACAGCATTCAATCCTACTAAAGCCAATAAGGGGCATTGCAATGCAGACGAGTGTCATGACAATGCTTTCAGATTCAGCTATCCTATCCCTAGACAGCCTCGCGATTCCCCCTGACTCGCCAACTCAATGAGGTGGTGAGGGTGGCTTTGATGCTCCCTGGGATGGGGTTGCAGTCAGGCAAAGCTTCAGCCCCAGCCAATCACCTCCTGAGCAAAACTGGATCGGTTGGGGGTGGGCTTCCATCCTCCATCATCGGTGGCAGCAGGTGCCTCCTCGGGTGCAGATCCCCAGCCACCCTGCAAAATAAGGACTTTGTCCCTACCTAAACGGACTGATTCTTGCTGCCTACAATTTTGTGAACAGAAGGATGGCTGAGCTCGTCAGAGTCACTGATGGGCAGATATATTCACACCCAAAATGTCAGGCTGCCAGCAAGCCCACACGGCCACCTCTGGCCTCCACACAAGTCTGCTTGAATTGTTGCACTTTGCCTTCAGAATCTGTCAGCAGAACAGTAAAGTTGGGATCAGCAGGCAAGAAGATGAGCTTGGTAGCAGGATTGAATTTGCCTGCTGGGGAAGGGAAAGGGGTTGGGGGAATGGCTGACCTGAGAGGCTTGGCGAGGTTGAGATGCCGCATGATTGGTAGCCGTAGGCCTTTCAGGCTTCCCCCATCCACCACTGTCATCCCCCCATCCACCGCTGTCCTTCCTTGCGTTGCCTTGACACACAAACAACACATTCTGGGGTTCATCTTCTCCATGGAATGCAATTAGGAACCATTTTCCCCATTGTCAGTCCTGCTCCAGTCCTGACTAGATTCTATACTTGTATGGATGTGTGGCACCTGGTTTCACACAAACACTGTCAATCATTCAGCTTCAATTCCCAGGCCTCTCTCCATTCAAGCAGCAGGTGAAAACATCCCTTTCCCTGCATGCTTCCACCAGGACCCGATTTCTTCGTTCGTCTTGCACAGCTCCCCTCTCTCATCAAGGCTGAGGGCATTTTTGTGGCACGGGCTTTGTGGCAGGGGCAGGAGGGAGGGGAAGGGGGGGGGAGGAGGTGGAGGGATACCTGTCCACCCTCCAGCGCCCTTCCCGCTCTGCGGAGTTGCAGGTGCAGGTGCAGGAGCGTCCACATCAACCTGGCTCCAGTCTCCCTGCAAATCCGCGCCCAATCAAACAAGAACCAAAGTGAGGGCTGTTCTTTGTCAGATTTTGGACGATATCCCGGCAGATTGAAGCTTCAGCTTAGAGACTTCTGGGGCTGTGTGTTTTTGGCTTTCAGGGCACTTGGCAGGGTCCATTCAATCTGAGAGAAAGGGCACAGCATCAGTCAGACCTTGCTGACAGGCTGTTGCGTGGCAGCGGGGGCCGGATCTCCCCACTGTGGGGCCTCCTGCTGCCTCACAGGGTTGTATGCAGGCTCCTGGCGTGGCTGGGGCGCCTCCTGGCCCCCCCAACCCTGCTGCGCTGCTGAGCTGCCACGGCTGCCCCCGGCCCTATGAGGCGGAGGGGCCTGGCTGTGCTGGGAATGCTGCTGCTCCCTGGTTCCCCAGCCATCCTGCCCCTCCAACGCACCCCAGTCCCCCTGCACAGGTGGGAGTTGCTGAAGCAGGAGAGAACTGCGCGTTCAGTAACACCAGAAAACAAGGTGGATGTGTTGCCTTCTCCACAGATGATGCAAAAGTTTGGTCACTCGAGGTCTGGTAATCGCTGGGTCTGACACTTACAGTTGACAATCCTGTAGGCGACGCGTTCTTTTTTTCTTGTCTGTATCACGAAAAAGCTCAGCTGTCCTGTCCTCCATGGATGCCTTCTTCCAACATGTGTCCTTCGGTCGGCTTCGTTGCGGTCTTTGTCAAGCAGGCAATCATACCTTACCCCCACCCATGCTGACTCAGCGAAAGACAAAAATGCCCATCAGGCAGCCAGTGTGGGTCTCAACTCTGGTGACCTTTTACCCAAGGAGCCTTGTTGTTTCTTATGTACTTGTTCAGTAGTAGAGTATCCAGTGAACAGGACTTGTGGTGGCTGGGAGGGATGGGGCCTCTACATTGGCAGCAGTCTGGTGATTCTGGTTCTGCTGCCAGCCCGACCCTCCAGGCTGCTCCACGGGTGGGTACTCTTGCTGCTGCTGTGTCGGAGCCGGCGCCTGGTTCCACTGGGACTGGGATTGGTTCTGTGCCGACGGCGGTGGCCCGTGCTGGGAGACCTGCCTGTCCGGCTGGTACCTGCAGAGTTCAGCACATTCAGCATTCAGCATTTTGCCCCAAGAGGGCGATCGAACCAGTGATTTAGGGTCCTGAATGCCACTTGCTCTGTGACTTAATCTGAATCTTCCTGTAACACCTCATTAGATCCGCTCACAGAAGTCTGGCTTCAGCATGATGAATTGCCTTAAAAGCATCCTGCAAGTATTTAAAAATGTGTTTTCAGCAGGGAAAGATGGGGTAAAAAATTGGGGGGGAAATTCGAAAAGGCAAGACATCGTTCCTCATGACACTATGGAGAGTTGTACCAAAGGCAATTCAAAGGGTCTATTATATGATGCTTCTCTAGGGCACCTAAGGCAACGTCTAAAAGCAGTGAGCGTATGAAAATGAAATGATTTAGTGGCTCTGTCTTCAGCGAATGCGATCTTTGCCAGAAACGCTCATCAGACAAAGAGCTTGTCCCCGGTGGCGGAAATGAGGAATCCTATCTTTGAAGAGAAGGGGAGATTTTGTGATCGAGTGAAGGAATGTGAACTCGGGGAGAGTTAGAGGTAGGATCAGGATCATCTCTCCCATTACTTTGGTGAATACCCAATATGAGTGGACACACACAAGGAACGATTGCTGGCAGAGGAGAGGGATGGCAAAGCGAGAGTGCAACGCACATTAGGCTGCAGTTCAATTTTCAACGGTCCAATTGGGCATAAGATATTCACTCACCTCTGCTGCGGAGGAGGCTGGGCCCTCTCGCCCCACTGCTGACCGCCATACGCGTCCTGGGCCTCCGAGGGATTCTGCAGCTGGGCCGGAGGTGGCGCCCTCCTTGGAGCAGTGGCCGCCGGCGCCGCCGGTGGGGGAGCCCTCTGCTGCACGGCCGAGGGAGGCATGTAGGGCCTGGGGTTGTATGGCGCTGGGGTGGGGGGGACGTGGTCGGGCCGCTGCTGTGGGGTGGGGGCGCTGTCTGTCCAGACCTTCTCCTGCAATTGCAGGGCCAGTGAGACA
Source organism: Chloroidium sp. JM (assembly GCA_004335615.1). Lineage (NCBI taxonomy): Eukaryota > Viridiplantae > Chlorophyta > Trebouxiophyceae > Watanabeales > Watanabeaceae > Chloroidium > Chloroidium sp. JM. The sequence goes on from QAXI01000414.1 coordinate 1,099,612, forward strand.
GACTGCACCGAATGGGCGATTCAGGGGAATAACACATGGTGGGCCTTGGAAGAATCACAGTAATCATTTTCAAGTGCATTTCACTTTTGGTGCCGGTCTGGCGGTGAAAAGGAATCTTGGCAAGACAGTTCAGAGGTGCCAGCAAACGAATTATCTTAGGGGTATTGCTCTTTCATAGTGTATTGCGGTGTGGGAGGGGGAGGGGGGGTGGGAGGGGATGAGGGGTGCTCACGGTGGTGGTGTATTGGTTGCCCCAAGTAGGCTGCTGCTGATTGTTGGTGCTGGCAGTCGACGCATAGTAGGATGCAGCAGGGGCTGGTTTCCCCATTTCCAATGAAGACCAGTCACCCTGCAAAGCAGCGATTGTGAGCCTAAGTAAGACTTGTAACGGCCAGCAGATTGGCGGCGAAATGGGGTGGGGGCACCCAAAATCCTAAGAAAACATATTGTCAGGGCACAGCTTGGATGAGAGATGTCATCCGAAGGGCCATTCTGGCGCAGAAGAGGATATATGATACCTGTTGCAGCGAGCCCTGAGGCTGGGGTTGGTAGTACTGCTGCTGTGGCGCATCCTGCTGGTACTGCCACTCGCTGGGGTGCTGCTGCCATGGTGGGGAGGCAGTGCAGGGCTTGTAGCCCCTGGAGGGCCCAGGTGGGGCATACCGGGCGAGCTGGGGGGGCCGAGAGGGAGAGGGGTGGCCGCTCTGGTCTCGAGCTGGCTGTGGGACCTCCAATCCCTCCTGCACAGATCAAGAATTTTCATTTTCCCAGGGTACTGATATCCAGAGAGGGGACGGGGGGAGGGATACCCTTTGGAGAGCGTTGGATGTGTGATACTCAAAAAATGAAATGCATATACCTTCACGTGGCCTTTGTAACTTCCTTGGCAATGTCTTGCTTCCACCCCTGGCACTGGCATAATGTCTGACTATCCTACTGTTTTTGATCAAGGTGGGGAGGAGGCTTGACGCAAGGAAGTGTCGGCATAATTGGAGGTGCTGACAGGGGGTCAAGAGGATTGAGGGTCGATCATGGGGGCAGTGAAACGGCTGGAAGAAAAATACATGCCCCTCCTGGAAAGCTTGCTGTGATGATATCAGCAGCAAGAGTCGGAGGCCAGGAGTGAGAGGAGGGAGCAAAATATTGGTGAATCGATGAATCGTAGGGGGGTCGGAGAGAGGAAGCCACAGAAAGCACTCACCTCCTCCCAGAAGCCTGTCTGGGGCTGTTGGTAGTTTGCGGCAGGTGTGGAATGCTGGGGGGCGCGGGTGGGCTTGGGCTTGTGCTGGCCCTGATCCCAGGTGGGACGCGCCATTTCTGGCTGCCGCCTTGGAGGCTCGGGATCCTCCTGTGCAGGCCCATAGTCCCACCCTTCACAGCAAAAAGAATTCAAATCAGGCATCACATTCTGTGGAGGCCCACGGTCCCACCCCGCAAAGAAATATCCACCCCTTTCAGGCATAATGCAAAAACGCAAAGAGACTCTCTCATTAGGTGCCAGAGCTCAGAAATGCACCCGCCAGCGCTCATCGACTCTGTATCAAGTGGAGTTCAATTGCCACATGGACTCATGCTGATCAAAACAACCAAATCCCACATTCCACTCTGCCTTCATTTCCCCCCAGATCCCCCGCCCAGATCACCACCACCATTCAACTCCTGTCACCAGCAACTACCAACATTTTCTCTGGCAAGCATTTGAGAAATGGCTATCGCTGCAAAGCAAAATCTGCCTCCATGGACAGTAAGGGTATATGCCTCTACCTATTGCAGCCACCCAACCCCAACAAAGCACATGCAAGGATAGCAGGAATCAGAAAACACCTGTTGGACCGTTGCTGGTGGTTTGGTTCAGGTTCAGGCCAGCAGGGCGGCCAGCGTCTGGCTTCTCCTCCCAGCCACCCATGTCATCACCCCAGCCATTAGCCGCATTCTGCATTCAGAAAATTCATTGCCAGCGCAGCTGCAACATTGGAGACATGACAGTACTGTAATCAGTACAGTAAACAATTCTGTAAAGGCAGAATGCCAAAGAGCAATCCTTCACTTCTGCATAATTTTCCTATCGAAATTTGCAAACCTGAATTACATTCCCTGCGGTATGCAAAATGTTGTTGTTCAATTAACATTCCATGACATTGCATATGTTGGGGCTCGTGAGCCGCCCAGACCCCAATGAAGTTCACTTGGAGTGGGTTGAAGGCCCACCCGATGGGAGGTGTTTCTGTCTGAGCCTTTCCCCTTGGGAGCCACCCCCTGCAGGCCAAAAGATCAATGAGGCTGGACTAAGGTACAAATCTTGTCTACAATTGGTCAAACAGCCTCATGAAATTGACTGGAGAAGGAGAGGGAGTACAGCCCTAGAACTGGCAGAACCCGCACATATTCATCCTCCTAATCCTATCTGAAGGCAGGAATTTCTGTTTCTGCTCATCGCTCTAGGCATCGCCACCTTCAAAAGCCCATGTGGCAAGTGCCGATGCAGACAAGAATTTTGCAAAGAAAGGAAAGAGGAGGCGTAACCAGCAGATACCCTTGTTCACAAAGTGTGGTATTCTAAAGCCTTCTTGCTCTGCCAGACTCCTGGGATGGTGCAAAGCATGCTCTCCAGTGGCTAGGTTGCTGGATTTGAAAGGCCTAGGAGATGGTCAAGCAGAGTGTACCCCAAAGGCGTCATCTGGCTCGCTTTGCACGGCAGATGCCTGGTAGGGGCGCTGGTAGGACTGGTAGGCATCCTGCTGCTCGGCTTGCTTTGACGCTTCCAGTGCCATGCTGAGCTCCAAGGCTTCCTGCCCACATTTTGGCTCTCAAGAGCGGGTTTGGAAAACGGCTGAAGTATGGAATTCTGCTTTCAGAGAGGGTGCAAGATGAAGCTGCTGCCCTCACAACTTGAAGGGCTTGCAAAACAAAAATGATCACACCACAGCTAACTGGGAACAGACAAAGCTGTTGAAACAGATGTCTCAGGGGAGAGTTGAGGTTTGGAGTTAATCCATCCAGCCAGAGTGCAATGGGCCTTTATCCCATAAAAATGCACAGCGCAGAGTGTATTGCTTCAAGTATGGCATGATGAGCTCTTTCTTGAATGCATGATGAGAACATGAGCAGCCCTTCAGTGACTCAAGGAATTTATTCGCCCACCTGCAGCTGCTGGCGTTCAAAATCCGGCATGTCGTTGTCATCGTTGAACTCTGACCTGCACATGCAGTTAGGTTAAATATGTAAATTCTGAGCAGTGGTCCATGCTTTGATTGGCAGTGACTGGCTCTTAAGCCACAAAGCAACTTCCCCAAGAGCCAAGCTAAAGTTGAAACTCCTTTGGACAATGCTTGGAAATGCTGGTAATGCGTGACTTGGAAGAGACGATGTGACATTGGTGGGTTGAATTCCCACACCTGCATTGCGAACTTTCAATCTCTGTACATACATCCTTCCCCAGTGTTTCAATGAAAGCTGTTCTTAATAAGAGCATGCTTTCCAAACCTCTCCTTGGAATTTTGGGCAAATGGAAAGCCCGTGGTTCCAAATCGCACCGGGTCTATACTGCTTTGAAAAGTCACTGACAACTAAAGCTGCAGCTGAATAGTGTTGTGGCAGGTTCAATTCCTGCCCGGCATATGTTCGTGGGCTAAAATCCTTTTTCTGCTCAAAAGACCGTCTTCATCCTGACAATTGGAACCCAGTTCATTCAAAAGGGCTTCGTATCCCAAAGTCCCGAGTAGTTCTGCAAGCGGGATCTCTCAAATGTGACCTTGCACTATACATTGGCGCTGTATGGATCTCTCATCAGGCAGCTTCCACTTGAGCCAATTTGAAGAGTCCTGGGAAATGGAGAGGATGTCGAGGAAGGGTTTGTGGGGAGGAAGTCACCTGACTTGGCCATTGGGTCCAAATCGCGAGGCGGCACCAAAGTTGATCTTCTTGACGGTGGGAGCGTCCACAGGAGGGAGGTCCCACACCGTCAGCTTCTTCGGTTGCTCCGGAACGGCGGGCGCCTGCACCACGTACTTTCAATCGTTAACAGTGGTGGAATGCATGACCAACATTTATTCTTTCCAAAACGTGACGGAGCTCAAGTCAACCTCCTACGTTAACGGATCAAGGGGGGGCAGAATCCCTCTAACAGGACCACCTGACGTTTGGCAGGGGCCTGCTTCTTCGTTCACGCAAATGGCTTTCACCCACTTGCAAAAGATCGGCCCTTCTGGAAGAGCTGGAGATGGGCGAGCGTCCACGTGCTTTTCCGACACAGAGTGGCCTGGGTGGGACGAATCCAAAAAACAGACGGGATCCCAACACTGTTGTTGCAAACGGCGACTGCAGATCCAGAAACTCGGGATTTGCATATCAAGACATCGAACGAGGGAATGCAGAGGAAGTCAGTCACCCAGAAGCTGTTGGGGTCGATCTCCTTGGGCTTGCGGGATTTAGCACGCGTGGCCCGGCTCTTGGGGACGACGCGCACCCCCGGCTTGGCCGCGTTCTCCTGCACGCTGGCCAGCTTGGCCGCCTCCTGTGCATACTCCTCCGCCGCCTTCTCCATCGCAGCCTTCGCGGCGGCCCCCCGCTCTGCCTCTGCCTGCAATCAATGGAGCCCTTCTGTGCCGATTCTTCTCTGACGGTCGACCTGATCCATCTCTGCCTGCAATACCTTGTGCCCATCACTGTTCAAGGTCATGTTGCCTCTCGAGCCCTTTGCTGGACAATAGAGAGGAGCTTGGGGGATACATGGTCATCTGCTCTCGTCTATCTCCTCTTACATGCATGTCTTGAGAATTCCTCCACTCCAAGATTTTCCCTCCCTTCCACCTTGCTTCAGCTGCCATTGTTATGCAGAGATTGGGAAAATGCGCAGTTGCAGCCACACCCCCCCCCTCTCCCCCTTCCCCCTTCCTCTTTCCCGTCCTGTCCCATCCTCAATCCTTCCCAGCTTCATCCTCAGTATGCGGCTTCCAGGCCCAGCCAAAACCTCTCCTGCATATCATCCCTGGTAGAGAACCATGGAAGGGATTGGAGGGGGGAGAGAATGGGGGCCTGACCTTGAGCTTGGCAGCAACCACCGCCGGGTCTTCCTCCTTCGGCACATCCGGCTTCTTCTGCTTACTGGCCTTCTCTTGCCTCTCCTTCTTCTTGCTCTTCCGCACGATGAACTCCTCCTGGGGGGCGGCGACCCTGGGGTGTTCTCCTGCCGTGGCGTAGGTGGAAGAAGCGCTCCACTGACCCATCACCATCTCTCCAGCCACCACCACGCCTGGATTGACAAACGCCACTTCTATTGCCTCTACCAGGCAATCTGGTGTGTAGATTCCAAAGGAAGCCTTTTTGTTTCGCAAACATCAGAAATCGTGCCTCATATTCTGACAGCACAGTCCCCTGAAGAAGGAGAGAAGGAGCTTCAAAGGAAATTGTCTTGGAAGCTTTTGGTGCGTTCGGAATCTGCAGTGGTTGCATCATGAACACCTCAGCCCTCTATTCAGGGCCTCTGTTGTCAATCCAGCACCCTTACAATGAGTAAGCTCCGTTGTACAAAATCCAGAATGGTCCAATTTTGAGATGCAATGAAGAGAAGTAATGTATGCGGCATGGAATCACCTCGGCGGGCCTGGAAGTCGTATTTTGTGCCGGGGAGGAGGTCGGTGGCCGTGGCCACGGGGATGGGGCTGGTCACGATGAAATTCTCCTTGGTGCCTGCCGATGCGCAGAACTGCAGCTGCCACTGCACCTTGGATTTCTGCAAGCAAATTCAAGGTGACTCTCAACTGCCTGGGAAGGTGTCAAGACCCCAGATAGCTGAGATGGGGTTCAGGATGTTCATTGGGGATGACAGGCAAAGTTGGTCCCCGCGAGCAGCAAAAGAAAAGGGAGGGAGGTGAAGAAGCATCCCATCACATCAATCTACTTGTTCGGAGGAAGGAGAAGTCCTGCTCGCCCTATTTCTTCAGAGAAAGGCAGGGGTGAGGATGAAGAGTGGGGCAAGAAGATACCAAAAAAGGGAAAGCAGGGGGGAAAAGGTGAAGGAAGGTCACCTCATCGTCGTAGGCCTTTTTGCTGAGGGCGAGGGTGATGCTGTCCTCCTCGCGCTTGTTCATGGTGGGACGCACGGGCTGGAAGGCCAACACCTCCGCGCGTTGGGCCTCGTTGGCCAGCCGTATGCGCTCCTCCTGGTCGCCAGACAAACCCGTTGACATACCGACAGCTGGTTTAGTGTTGCAGATTGGCAGAATGCAGGCATGACTGATACAATGCGGCGTTAGCGGAAGACAGGCATGTTGAGCTCCGCACGTCTTGTAGCCAAGTCCAATGCGACCAGATCCCTGCCACAATCACACCACGCAGGCACCATTTCATTTGTTTGCCTCATCTGAAAGTATGAAACTTCTTGCAGAATGGATTGTGCCCGGTCAAGCAGAGCAACCAACCTCTGCTCGCTTGCGTCTTGCGGCCGCAGCCTTCTTCTCAGCCTTGGATGCCCTTTGAGGTTCCCGGCTCTCTGCATACGCCTCCGCAGCCTTGTTGGCCTGCAAAGCATAAGGCTGTGGATCCATTGCTTGATCATCTAAAAGAATATGGGGGGGGAGGGGGGGGGGGG
>QAXI01000414.1:1107511-1118559 GCA_004335615.1 Chloroidium sp. JM
CCCCCCAAACGCCCCCCAACCCTTATCAGGCATCCAGACTAGCAGACAGTCTAGCACAGGATGATGCTTGCTGAAAAAGAGGGGGCTGAGTGGCAAAGCTGACGAATGCCAGAGGTGATGCAACATCCATCTGACTGTTTGAACGCCCCCGTGTGCAGGGGGATAAGCGGGGAGTTCTCACCCATTGAAAAGGCGAAGCCGCCAGATCCCATCCCGCCAGGCCCCATCTGACTGCTCATCTTGCTCCTGCACATTGGCCAAACCCAGCAGTCAGTCTCTCTGACAGCACAGCAACCTCATGGGGGTCTGCTGCCCCTCAGATCTGAAGCTAAGGGCTGGCGCACAGGCGTCAGCGTGTCAATTGGAAACCAAACGCTGTCATACAAGGCTTCACAACGTTGCCCGTTCCCGTCTCTCTGAATGCATTGGAGTAGGTGGAGCAATTTTTTTATCTTACCTGCACGCGTTGCAGAGATAAAAGTGGACTATGAGGATCATGGAGACAGAGAGGAGGGGTGGAGGGCACATGAATTGGAAGAAACTGGCGGCCATGGCGTCGTTGAAGACGTCCTCATCATCATCGCTGTCAATGTCCGGCCTGTCTTTCAGCTCGGTCAGCCTGTAGTAAGCTTCGCTGATGTGCTGGAACTTTTCTGTTGCCTCCTTTTTGTTATCTGCATTCTTGTCAGGGTGCCTGCATGTGTAATTATATACTCAGCAGCCCATCGAAGTTGCGCGCCAGCATCAAACGCTGGGTTCTGCACAAGTCAGACTTCAAGCATTTTTGAGTGGGGTAGTGATCTAAAATAGCAGATGCTCTTGTGTTAAGGCAAGACTGGTCGCTGCCAGGGCACAGAATACCTAAACGAATTCACAATTCAAAGGATACAGCAATTTGACTGGCACAGTAGCCAGACTTGGGGAACAGCACCCTTTGCTGAAAGGGCCAAACTTCGAAACTGAGATCGCTGCGTAGTTTCTTGATGAGGGGTACATGAGGGGAAGTTGCAGGATTTGTGAAAGCAATCTGACATGGTGCCAGATGCAGGCGGTCACTTCAAAGGGGAAACTCCATATGAGGAAATGTATAATGTCATCCCTCCCGGGCGTCGTCGGTCATCCAGAAGCAAATATTGCTGACACGGATGTGGCACATGAGATGAAAATTTACTGTAAATGACCAGCAAGAGTAATGCTGGAGCATGAAGACCATTGTATAAGAAGGAGGACTCTTCTTGTCGCAACATGTGGTTTATGGGGTCAGAACAGCACAATCTTTGCCTTTGTTCGTGCTGACAAAGGCTTTGCGGAGGGCTGCGAGAAGACAGACTCTCTCACCATTGCATTGCCAGGCTCCTGTATGCAGCTTTGACTGTTGCTTCGTTCTCAGCAACGTCTTCCTGCAGAAGAAATTTACAATGTTACTGTATCGTGCGCTTTGAAGCTATTAAAAGATCGTAGAAGGTGTAAGAATTGGTGGGAGAACGATGAAAGTGTCTTGTGATCAGCGATGGAATGTGATCTCGTTCATTCTCACAGATATCGCTCTGAATGCTGCTCCCGGACATCTTGTACATAGTCTCTCTATATTTCCAACACTTTTCATTGCCCGTGGCGGTCGCGTGCTGAGTCTCACCGTGATGCCGAGCACCTCCCATGCCTCGCTTTTAGTGATGCGATCCTTCGCCTGTGCGCTCATGATGATGTGCTGTGCTGTGACTGCAGCCTTTGACGGCCTCTGGTCGTTCTTGCTGGCGTTTGGAAGATCCAAGGTTGAGATAACAACCTGCCGGTGCAAATCTGTGTGAGAAAGGGTATTTTGGCAACAAACGCTACGCTCCATTGCTTCTAACTTAGCTAAAGCTGTAATGTTCACGCAGCAGTCAGCGAATTTGCGACAAATTCCATTCACACCCCAGGTAGCATGCCAACAAGGTTCCACTGAAGATTGGATTCTGTACTATTGACCACATTCTGTGGCAGAGAGATTCATATCTTATTGTGGGCTGTTTTAATATTAAATGAGTGTTGCTGTTGACAGGTAAAACAGAGCAATTCTTGCAATACACGCCGGTGATTTTTGAAACTCTCTTTTCTCGTGTGAGAATGACGAGACTTTCCTCTCATGAGCACACTGGATGGCACTCAGTCATGCTGCTTGAAAAGCTCTGCAAATCTGTTGTGACAAGAATTCAGCAGTATCTGGTCATCTACCAAGATGCCTTATTCTGTAGTCCTTCAACAACGGATATCAGAATCAATACCAATTCGTTTGAAATGCAGACATTTGGCGCACACCTCCAAGCTTGCTCTGATTGGATTCTGGTCAAGCTGAGAGTTTTCCTTCTTTGCTCGCAGGCCTGCCCACATTCGCTGCTCTGCTGCAGCACCTGGGACGACGAAGCCGCTTCCGTACAGAGTGGGGCATGGTAGGTCCTGGAGCCACACAGAGCCCTTTGCCGAGCGGAGGTAGTGGGAAGGGAAAGAGGGGGGGGGTGTGAATAGTGGGCGCACGGTTTTGCACTTCTAATTTAATTCTGTACCCCACCAGCTCGTCATTCCCGGAGGGGGGTGAGGGGGTCACCACAATCCTCAGATAAAGCAGCCTTGCATATTGCAGCGACGATCGCCTCCATCCACGCTCATCAATATTCGGATGCAATTGCAGGGTGGGACCTGCATAGGCTGGAGGAGGGCAAGCGCCTGGTGATTGGGGGAGTAGACGTGCCACACACCAAGGGCACAATAGCGCATTCAGACGGTGAGCTCCTCTTGATGCCAGTCTCTGCCTGTCTCAGCTGGTGCAGTGTGAGGTGAAGTCTAATTGAGGGTGGGTTGGGGGATGAAAGTATGTTGTCCACCTCTCTGGAAGAAGTCCTAGCGATGGTCAGAATCTGTGATCTGTTATGCCATGAGATACCTGACGGCACTCTTGATGGGCAACTGAGATTGTTAGCCTGCTTATCTTGCAGGAGATGTGGTGCTCCATACGATCACAGATGCCATTCTGGGTGCCCTCTGTCAACCAGACATTGGCCAGCTCTTCCCAGACAAAGATCCAAAGTGAGTCTCAGCTCAGATTAAAGACAATTAAAGTGTCTGGACAATCAGCAAAATTGGAAAGCTGGGCAGCATGGCAGGGAAAAGCTCGTGTAGGCAATCCTTCTGGCCTATAAACTCCCATGCAATGCTAATCGTGTAGTTGACCAACATTGTAAATCTCCTAGGAGATAGATGCTGGAAAGGATCGCAAGGAATGCTTTGGGAGAGAAGCGCAATATTGACCTCCGCCATGGATCTCCCATCAGAGAAGGAAATAATCTGCATCTGAATGCCTCCTGGTTGAACCCCCCCAGGAAACACAGAGGCGCCATGAAGGAAAAAATTTGTTGTGAGCAGCTGCGGCGTAGGTGGAAGGGGGCTGCCTCGGACGTGTTCCTACTGGAGGCGGTGAGGCTGATGGAGAGCAAGGGCTACAGTATGGGCAACATCGACGTCACCATCATCGCCGAAAGGCCCAAGATCTCGCCGCACAAACAGAAGATTATGGACAACCTTTACACCCTCCTGAAGTCTCCAGCCGACACCATCAACGTCAAGGCACGGCCTTTCCCCATCCTGTATTCTCCTTTTCCCACCTGGTCTTCTTCGTCGTTTAAACTTCATCCCTCAAATCGCTTCCGGTGACCACAATTGAAAGCTGTTGTTGATCCTGGAGGAGATTTTGACCTTGGGACAAGGCAGAGGCGGCATCATGGTATCGTGGTTCAGCTTGTTTGATTATACCATGTGGAAATGTGAGGCGTATAGAAGACTGGTATGGACCGGCAATGAGGCATTAGGGCACTGCAGAGTGATGCTGAGGATGTTTTGGATGATCTATATGAGATTTGTGCAGGCAAAGACTTCAGAAGGAGTGGATGCTCTCGGGGAGAACAGGGCGATTGCTTGCGAGGCAGTTGTGATGCTCATACACAAGGACTCGCTTTGATTGGGTTTGCCTTGTTCAAATGTGTCGAGTTCCTTTTCAGTGTGACTGCAATTTCAGCGCTTTGGACAATCTTTGTCATTAGTCGAGTGATCATTGAATTGACCTCTGGGAAAGTGGAAGTCAGTGTTGGATCACAAGTGTTTAATTTTTGTCAAGGCTGGCCTGAAGCATGATAATATCAGCTGATTAAAGAATTGATGTTGGATAGAAGTGTCATCTAGTCGTTACACTATACAAAGCGAATCTAGCTAAGTGCAGAATCAGTGTCACCCCAAAGATAGCACCCCTGTCCAGGATGCTCCGCCTCAATCCAAGGTTCTGGTCCTGGACAGACATTATAACTATACATAGCTATTGCAGTCACCACACATGCTGACTGCACAGCAACCGCCCGCTGTGGAGGCCCAAGAATGGCGCTCTCCCCTGTACCCTCTGCAGTCAGTTTGCCACGTCCTGGGACCATCACACTTCCCTAGATGAAATGCTACAAAGGTTTCAGTGCCATCCCAAAGATGGCACCCCTGTCCAGGATACTCTGCCTAAGCTAAGGTCTTGGTCCTGGACAGGCGGGGCCCCCGTCACGACACATGCTGACTGCACAGCAACCGCCCGCTGTGGAGGCCTAAGAATAGCGCTCTCCCCTGTACCCTCTACAGTCAGCTTGCCAAGTCTTGGGACTATCACACTCCACTACATGACACATCGGCACAAGCCTATCTACACACCTTCAAGCAAGCCTGTGCCAATGAGCGGATCAAGACTTGCTGCCCGCGAATGTAGATGACAGCCATCCGGAATTTGCAGCTGTCCCTGCGCTCATCCTGTCCGGATTACCCCTGGGGGACTGCAATCAGCATGGATTTAGTTGTCAGCGTGAGGAAGCAGCAAACCAATCATGTTCAAGCTCGGAAAGTAGTATCTGAAAAGCGACCATCCACAGAGTCTGCAAATCAATTCCAAGTGACAATCCAGATGGATTTTTGCAGGGCTGTCAGCAGCGCCAGGGGCCTCTGTATGCACCTGTGGCAGCCGTGTTTGGCATGCTGGGCCAGAAGTCTGGGCATGTATCAAGAATGGCTGCTGGGCAAGGGTGAATGGGTCAAGGTGGGCCAGTAGTTTAAGCATGGATCAAGAAAGGCTGTAATAGTAAAGGATTACCCGCGCTGCAATTTGGCCGACATGAAAGATGGCGGCACTGCAAATGGGCGGCTACAGGGAAGGCTGATGAGCGCAGCATGTGTAGAGCTGGGTCGAGGTCTCATGCTGCAAGCATGGAGTCCTCAACTGCAGTGTTCAAAATTGCAGCAAAGATGGGGATGCCACCACCCTGCAGCAATCGATGAGATTGGAAGGGCTTGTGCCAAGCATGAGAAGCCGTCAACAGAACATTCCCTCGCATTTCGCATTTCACTGCTATTGCTGTCTTAGGGACAATTCAGGGAGTGTGCAAAGTTGCAACTTGAAGCACAAATTCTCTTCAGGTTCGCTCCATTTACAGGCATGTGCTTGTTCAAGGAAGGACTGGGGCGTCCAGGAGTCTACCCAAAAGTAATCACCTGGACGTCCGTCCTTGGCCAGCTATGAGGTGCACGACTGTGTTGGGAGTGCTGGCGGTCCTTGAGATGGCCTGCAGGGAGAGGAGTGGGTCAAGTGCTCGGTAGGATCATAACGCTTGGAATCGTCGAGCACCCGATACTCCGCAATCTCTTAGCTAATGGCCTTCATTTCGGTGTACATGAGGACCCGAAGCCTTTCTTTGCAGGTTGCTGCAGTTAAGCTTGCCTTTCTAGCTTGCCCCAATCACGTGTCCAAAAGCTAAACTGGAAATTTTGATCCAAATGATGCAAAGCGGATGAAATGTTGCCTTTCACCTTCTGCGGCGTGATGTGGTCTGTCCTTCTGGTCGTTGACCGCACCTTAGGTCGAATTGAACAAGCAGGCATGGTCCCGAATAGATGCCGTTGCTTTCCTAAGCTTGTTCCTACAGGTAGACACCTTGGGTGCCCCAGGCTCGAAGCCCACATAAGCCTACATATACTTCGGGCCTGGGTAACGCCTGGCTTCTTGCTCGAGGAAGGGCTCGCCCCGCAAATATCTCCGAACTCCGAAATCTGGTTACATTTTGCTCGCACAGTCCGAGAGCAGGCAAAACCACCAAATTAGGTATCACTGAAGGGGGAGTCGCTGGAAGCATCAATAAGATTTTTTCATTTTAGGCTCACAAATTGGGTAATCACGCCAGCGAAGCGACCAGAATGTATGCTTGACAGCTATGCCACGAAGATTATTGACTGGATTGAATGCAACCGCCCCTGTCAATGGCTCAGCACCGATCTTTAGTGCGCCAGCACCGATGTCGTTTGCAACATCGTGTCAAGGTAGGGGGTCTAAGATGAAGATTCTGAGTTTTTGCTCGTATACATTCATGCAAACGCTTTCCTTACCTTTCTATGAAGCAAGGTCATGATTGCACATAGACCTTGAGTGACAAAGAAATGGCCAGGTTCAAGTATTGTCTGCCAACAATTGAGACAGTGTGCTATGGTCTCCAGGGTGTGGCTTTCTTTTAATGATTATTGGCAATGAATTCCTATCCTTTGATAGTGTCTGAAAATGCAGGCGGCCAAAATTGCTCGAGCGGGGCTTCTGGAAGTGCTGGAGGGGGGCAAGGGGGCCCTCAATTCAGCTGGCAACTGCTGTCCTGTATCGTGATCCTGGTCATGTTTGTGCTGTTGGTCTGTGCCCTGGCAGCCGTACAGAGACGGCTACGGCAGAGAATGGTGTCAAATGCCAGCTCAGGAAAACAGGTATTGTGTCCTGTTCCCTGGTTAGCAGAGCGGGATGCGTTGCCGACAAGGATAGAAGATGGGTGTGCAGCCCCGGGGGGGGGGGGGTGGGGGCGTAAATAGGTGGTGCAGGGGGGAGGGCCTACAATGACAACCCATGCCTGTCCCTTATGAGCCGAGGCTGAGGGGAAGGTCCCACCTTTCATGATCTGGCTTGACATGTCACAGATGAACAAACTGCCTCAGAGGCAGAGGTCTATTTGGGACACACTCACAATTAAAGGCTAAGAGCACGGTGCAGAGTTTACTCATTCATTTGATCACACTGCCAGAGTCTTGTGAGACAAAATTCCCTAACCTTTGTTGCTCGTGTTGCAGAAGCCGAAAGCAGGAAAACGCCCACCGCTCATTTGTGTGACTGGCGTCTACGTTCTGCAGCCTGACAAGTAATCCTCCCTCTGACAATTACCACTCTGTAGAACCAACGAAAGAGCCAACAGAAAACACAATCGAGCCACAAACCAGTCTGAATGCGATTAAATCCATCTTCCAGTTTGCAAGTTTGCCATCATAGCAATCTTGACAGTGTATTGGCATCAACCTTGCATTGTGTGCAGTAACCAGGAACTCGCCATCTGTCCGATGGAGCCTCCGGACAAAAAGCAGCAAATGCCAGAGAAACCTGCCATTGTGGACCTGGAATCCCAGTCTGAAGTCCCTCCTGCATCTGCCCCTATTGCGCCCGCGCATCAGCCAAGATCTGGACTTGCGGATACTCCGCCCCAACGACCTGACCACAGGACGGCGGGAGATGTGCAGTTTCGGGATTACTTCCCCCCCTTGAGCACATAGCACAAAGGTTCGATTGTGGGGGAGGGGGTTTGGGGGGGCCTTGCTTTGGGCATGCATCTTTGGATGGACCACACAGCATAGTGCCGAGGGGGTTTCTTAGCTGGACACTGCATGCCAGTACCAACCACCAATCTTATCAGGTGTTCTGTCCTGCCAGGTGCAGCAAATGAGGTGCACAAGTGCTGCGCTCGATTTATGCGATTATGTCTGCTCCGTGCTGCCTTGTAGAGGATGAAGCTCTCGCGATTGCAATTGTGCCAAGAATGAAGACAGCTTTTGCCATCAGGGCTGCCTTTTGCCTCCCAGCTTCCAAGGAGGTGAAGCGTTTCGATTTCAAACACTTGAGGAAGGATCAAATGTATCCTTCATGCACGCAAAGCTGTCATGCAACAGCTTTGATTTTTTCCTTTGAGAACAACACCGCGTTTGAATGCTGCGTACATTCCGACATTTGCCCAGCAGTTTGTCTGCTTCTCATGCTCCTTTGCGACTCAAGGTTCTTCTATGCATAATAATTATTGTGCTACTGATTGTGTTCACCAGAGAGTTTGCCCTAGAACAATTGTCTGTGGAGTGTTTTCTGTCTTTGCCAAGATCGGTATTCTGTTTATACTTTACCCATTTTCTCTCTCCATATCTGCCAGAAGATTTCTTGTTTGTATTGGCGGTATTCACGTCTCGCTGGTCCATCACAGGGTATGCTTGGCTACCAGGGGCCATTGACTGCTACAAGCACTGTAATGCTCAGCTGTTCGCCAGGAATGAGAGATGACGAAAGCAAACTTGGGAGGGGATGGGGCGAGGTGGCATTCCCTTGAGCTGCATATTGAAAGACAGTAAAAGATCCATCCGCCACATTCAAATGCCTAGATGGCGGTGGTGTTCCACTGTGCCAATGATTCCAAAGAGAGTCCATAAATGTGCTGCCCGTGAGGAGCATGGGGGTTGCTCAGCGGCACTGAGAGTCACTGAGCAGCATGGCAGGCAATGTGCCAATAACCTGCAAATCTAATCCTGATCACTCACAACCTCAGTAAGCCCGTTCACCCCTCGAACAGCACCCTGACCCACACTTCTCCCAATACCAGGGGCTGCCATAAACCAAAGAAGAACTGAAAAAAATCCTGCAGACTCAATGCTCACAGGTTCTCACAATCACAGGGGAAGCAGTCTCAGAGAGACACATCAAAACGAACTTGCCACGTATCTCTGGGCTTCCTCACTATGCTATTTCTCGCTCCTTGACTATGCTATGCGGCATTATGGTATCTTAGCCATGACGTTCTTGGCTCCCCTCACGCCTATGGAGGCATGTTCCACCTTGTGGCCCCTGAAAACGCCGCCTATGTGCTGCATGCTGCGATTCACTAGTGCCTGCGCAGAGTATCAGGGATTTGTTGTTGTGTTCCCCATCCAACAATACTGACAGGTTGTGGGCTGGAAGAGGAATACGCTCCATCCCTTCTTGTGAATTGTGCTGCACTCCACATCAACTCATGTAGGATGCAACAAATGCGTGGCTTTCCCTTGAAAGCCTGTACGCTGACATACAGGTCATGCAGCACGATGACATGTGTGATTTTCAACACCCAAACAAACATAGAACAGCTTTTGGTCCCGGAGGCGTGTGGAAAAAGGGGGTAGGATAAATTTTGCCAGCAAGCAAAGTTATCCAGTTTAAGGTGAGCCACAAAGAGGGGACAGACTGGAAAAGTTGGTGGCGAGGGAGTACCTGTGTGCTGGGGTGTCCGAGCGACACCACAATGATGAGCAGCATGAGCGCTGCCGTGACGGCGATCGTGATCCTGACCCAGCCCATCAGCCCTGCTCGGCGCCCCTGCGGTCGCCCGTCCGGCCCCCGCTGCCGCCC
This sequence comes from Chloroidium sp. JM, assembly GCA_004335615.1. NCBI lineage: Eukaryota > Viridiplantae > Chlorophyta > Trebouxiophyceae > Watanabeales > Watanabeaceae > Chloroidium > Chloroidium sp. JM. The sequence goes on from QAXI01000414.1 coordinate 1,117,011, forward strand.
CAAAAACATGGGCAGGCAGCCCTCCCCGTCGTTGTCGTACGTGTGAGTCATCTTTCGGCAGCCGCCGCAGATATCAAACGCGGAGAACAGCTGCATCCAGAAGGGGAGATGTCTGAGGATGGATTGTGAAGTCGTGGAGACCGAAATGACCTGTCGCCTCTTGTGAACCTGTCCGGGATGTTTAAGCTGTTCTCTCCGCCTCCCCCCTCCCCCCTTCCCCCCCACTCCATAACATCGGATTATGTCTGCAACACCTTTCAGCAGCCAATGTAGAATTTGACTGCGGACAGTAGCTGTACCCAAACAGGGGCACATGCAAAACTGATGTTCTTATGTTGCCGACTGATTGACTTTCTGTATGTGAAGTTTAGAGACGACTCGTCTTGTTCCATTTCTGGAACAGTGGGTAGGGGGACAAAGGAGGGACCAGGGACAGACCTGAGGAGCCAATTTGTTGTACACGAAGGCAAGAAGACAATTTCCTCCTGATCATTTTGGGGAAAGGGGCTGGGAAAGAGGAAGGGGGATCAGGGACACGGGGAACCCAAGGAACGGACCTGCGGAGCCGACTTGCCGTACATGAAGACAGAGAGGGACACCAGGGCCACGCCGACGATGAACCAGCCGGAGGGGTACTGGCTGAACAGGGGCATGGCCCCCAGCACCGTGAAGATGACGCTGAGGGCGTTGGCGAAGTTCTTCAGGATGTTGTCGGCATACTTGACTACCATGCCCACGATCAGGCCCCCAAAGATCTGTAACGCCACCACGCACCACACCAGCAGGTCGAACCCCTGGTGCAGCCCCCCCTCCGAGATCTTGCTGCATGGCACACGAAGATCGTTCAAGCCAGGCTGCAAGGCTAATACATGGGGTGTGGCTTTATCTGGAATTGAGGGGGAAGGGGGGAAGGAAGATCATGCCACAGGCACATACTAGGAGAGTTTAATTAGTAACTTGCTGCATGCAAGTCCCCTCAGAAAATCTTGCTCAGGGCACACAGATTCTCTGAGAGGAGAGCTGTGTCTGAGAATCGTGTAGAATGCGCAGAGTAAATGAGGAGAAGTTGAGAGCATGGGAGGCGCAATGTGAAGGTGGCTAAGTTTTGTGCAATGGAGGTGGGAATTGGTGGTGGCCATTTACCTTCCGTCTCTCATAAAACAGTACAGCATGGCCAGAGGCACGCCGTATATGCTGAGCTGCAGGTTACGGATCCACAGCGTCTGCCCCTGCTTGCCCTTGACATACTTCTCAAAGTAGACGCCTGCAGTGCAGAGAATCGTGGCAGTTGAGGACAAGCATATGGGACCACTTTGAGGGAGCCAATTGATGCCCTCCGCACCCTCAATTCCCACCTTCTGCGAGTATGCTCAAATGATTTGTTGTTGAATCATGAATGCTGAACGTCAGCCTGAAAGAACCGGTCTGTCAATTTCTGTCACTTAGCGACGAGGATATGGAATAATGACACCACAAATCAGATTTGGATCAATTCAAAGCAGTCAACCTTGCCTCCTAACATGAATGGGAGTCAGGGAGGGAGGGGGGG
>QAXI01000414.1:1149893-1162787 GCA_004335615.1 Chloroidium sp. JM
GGGGGGGGGGGGGGTTAGCGGAGGTGAGCCGAAGCCAGATCCTCAAGTTGCATTTAAATAACACATATAGACTTAGCAGTAGCATTGCTCACAGCAGTCTTTCCCGATCATTTGAATTGAAAGGAGCATGACAGAGAGACAGTGACTTGGCAAAAGGTCTCAGCCCAATTTGTTGAGCTCAAAGATCATTGATGCTCTTGAGACAAAACAAGCCTTTCTTCATTTGGGAATGCCATCCTTCAAGACCACCATTTCTAGAAGGGGAAGAGAATACACCTTGCCACATATGTTGGCTTTCCCTTCTCATATCCGGCGACGACAGCCGTGCTGAGCAACCTTAGGTGCTCTCTCACAGAAGTCTCATCCTCAGCTTCCAGATCTACGTAGACAAATTTGTAGGGAAGAGATTCTGCGCAGAAAACTTGACTTCTCAACGAGGGCCCTTCAATAGAAGGCCTTTTGGGCATGCCTGGGAAGGTGCTCTTCCGCCAAGCCTGGCCGGCGGAGCCGCACAAGCTTTGGGGCGTTTGATCTGCTGCTCTCCACATCGGAGCAGGACTTCTGTGGCTTACACCGCTGAGTTATTGCAGTACTACGATAAGGTCAAGAGCGCTTGCCTTGCCATACGTCTGCCATATTGCTGCCAACTTTGTTCAGCTCACCCTCATCTCCTTCCTCAGAAGTGCTCAGCTCCGCAAAAAGTACAGATTCCAGCAAACTTTCCCAAACGCCAGGCTGGCAGGAGTTACAAAATATCTGCAGATTCTTTTTCGCAAGCATTTACATTGCATTCTCAGCAGTGCTGCAAACCAAAATCACCCATATACTATATGTGCAAAGTTTTGCACTGCCATATGCGCTGGACATGCAGCACTGACAAGCTTGCTCTTTCCAGCATTGTGCAGTTCCAGCAAAGGCTTTGACATAAACTACACCATGAACAGCCCTTAGACTACCCTATGATAAAGCACTTGCCGGTGGTACATGTTGTACAACTGCATTTACTCCCTTAGCAATATGTTCCATACTTTCAAGCGCTGCACTATTCAAGGTACTTCAGATCCTGGGACATGTTCCAGCCTTGGAGGCTCAGCTAGAGGAGTTATGGGCATTTAAGTACAGAAAGAGCTACATGCGCTATACCTGGCGATGCAAAACTCGAAATTCATGCTTACTAGGACAAACCTGAACACACATGGCGAGATATCATCTTCTGCCACACCCTTGTGACAGTTTGTAATAAGCGGTCTGGCATTGCCATTGTGTAGGAGACTGATGAGCACCAAATCGACAGCATATCAAAAATTCCTAGTGCCTGCATCACACACATGAGACCTTTAATCTCCACATGAATTCTTCACTGACTGATGGAATCTTCACTTGAATTGCAAGTGGAGTCTATCTCAAAGCACTCCTCTCTTGCTTGTCAAGCTGGCTAATCCCTCCCCCACTCAACTTTTAAGAACATACAGAGTGGAACGGCTTAACACTACTTTCAGAGTGCAATGTGATCTGGATTGTGTTGTTATCCGTCAGCCTTGCTCCAGCATCGAAGGGACCCGCAGCCGCATATTCTCCACTGCACAGCAACTCAAGCTCAGAGCTGCCCTCAAGAACCACAGGTCAAGAGTCCGATGCAGTGCGAAACCTGTTGAGGGAGCTTTCTGCTGTCAAACAACCCCCTCCTTGCTTTTAGTATAAGTGCTGCCCAGCAGCCCTGTTGCCATGCAAAACACTGGAGCAAGCAACGATTATCCTGCCTCAGCAAGGACGCTTCCTAAGTGCCTCGCCGCAAGCAGCCACCTTCAACTTTGCATACATTGTTCTTCACGATTTGAAGGAGGTTTTTGGCTTTCAGCACCAGCAAAGGTTCTCTCACCCCAAGGAATCCTCCAGTTTTTTACTTGTGTTTTGGAAGCGTGCGCTCAACGGCAATAGGCCTCACAAGGATGCCACCACGCGCTTGCCTCTCCAGCTCGCTGAGCGGCACCATCCCACGTCTTCTGTGCTCCTTGCTGTGCTTGACCGAATCAGCGCCTCCTCCATACTGCTCAGACTTGACCTTCTGCTGCGATTTGACAGGCCCTTCAGGGGGCATGCCTGGTGCACCATCGCTTCCCCCCCTAGGCCGCTCTGATGTGGACTGGGTTCTGGACAGCGAAGGGCTGCAGTGATGCTCTCTGGTCTTGGAGCTTTGGGGGTCCGTCATGCTGGCTTTTTTCAGGGGATGGAGCGCCGACTCGGGCTCCAGTGCTTGCGGAATGTCGAAAGGTTCTGCTCGTTTCAGGGGTGGCACTTGGAGGCTGTGGACACGGGCAAGGGGTGTTGCGATGAGGGGACCGCTTCTGCATGCAGGAGGAGGTTTGCAATATCTAATCTCTACCGATTTGTTGCAAGGTGTGAAGATTGCTTGTAGGCCACTGCAGAGAGGAGTGCGGGTGACGCATGAGATAGGGATTTTGAGGTGTGATTGAAGGAAAGGCGGGACATCTGTGTGATCTTCTCGGTGCTGTGCAGCAAATCAGAACCTTCAGAATGGCGGAAGATCAATTTGAAGGAAAAGAAGCAGGATGCATCTGAAGTATGGCCACACTTCGCTGGAATGGGCAGCGGAAAGGGCACCTGGTTGTGCAGGTTGAGGCAAGCGAGACGCGGGAATCAGCACGCTTCAAGGGGAAGCGGGTTGTCTCTATCACATCCTCTTCCGCTTCCTGGATCTCCACAGCCTTCTTCAAAGGCAGCACCCATTCGATTGAGGCATGCAGGGCATAAGCCTGCAGTTTTGTCTGCTGACCTCCCGGCACGCCTAACTCGATGTCTGAGCCAATATCCTCAAGAATGCCACCCTCCTCAAGAGAGCCACCCTCCAAGGGTTGGTCCTCCCCAAATATCTCCATGCCCGAAAGTCGTGCCCCGAATGTGTCCCCCTCCAGCACATATTCAGGCCCAGCATTGCCCGAGCTCCTCTCACAGACCGCATCATTGGTTCCACGCCTCCCGATTGCAAGCTCATCATTGGCAGCTTCTGCCGCCAGCTCTGCTTCCTCTAGAATGCCGAATCCTGCCTCACGATCCTGTACGTCCCCAGGATCAGCGTTTCCAGTGCTGAAAGTCCCGCCTCCATCGCTCTGGGACACAGGGTGGTCCATGCTCCTCAAGCTTGATGTCTCTCGCTCCTCACACGCTGGCTGTGTGCTGGGATCCAGAGGACCATCCTCGGATTTTGCGTCCGTCTCACTGCCGGCCAGGCTGTAAGGTGACGTGTAAGAGGCTTGTGTCTGCTGGCCTTGGTCAGCCTGGTAGCTGACTGCTTGGGTGGGCCTGACATGACTTCCCACCCTATAGGCCACGTGGTAACTCGCGGCCTTGAAGGGCGATGATCTAGATGACCGCCTGATGGTGAGCACCCTGCTGCTGGACTCCTGGAACGGGCCGCCGGCCCTTAGGGCATTCTCTACGGAGATGTCACTGTCAGGCTGGCTCATTGCAGGGTTTCAGCATCAACAAGGTTGCCTGCAGCATCAGATGCTCAAGTCCTTGACAGGAAGCATGTGGTTCAGTGCAACTTGGTAAGTCATTCTTGCTAGGGTTGGATCCAATAATTCGTGCTATGCTATCCAAGTATCAAACAGCTGTCCACAGGCCTGAATCTGCATCAGAAGTCATGTTTGATCAGGAGACGATTTGATGGGTTGGGGAATTGGTAGGTGGGTGGGTGGAGAAGCTCATTGTCAGAGGATGGAGTCCCTCACCGGCCCTCCTAGGGTGGGTGATAGCCACATCACAGAGCAATGGATGAATCCTGGGCTGCTGCAACTCTCAATGACTCTGTTTTTTTCAGAACGATTGAAAGCGACTAGATTCCTGCTCACCTTGGTCGATCCCTGGAATCTGTGATCTCCTAGCGGTCAAAATGGAGTCGAATCGACTGTAATTTGACCGAATCTGGCGGATGCGACTTGATTTGTCCACAACAGCATGATTGCGGCCACATCCCTCCAGCAGCGGCTTCTCCTATCAAGCAGCAGCATGGAGGTAGCTTCTGGCTTTAGTGACATCTCAGAATGAGATGCTGTACTGTTGCATTGCCAAGAAATAGACATTGCATGCTGCTGCCAGACATGTTTTTAAAGCAGAATCACAGCAATCTTCCCCTCATGATCACCTGCTAGTTCCTCATTGTCACAATCCCTAGGCCTGTGAGGAGCGTGTCCACAGAGAACCAACCCAAGGCAATCGATACCCATGCTTGAAGATGCACTGAGCCCAGCTGTTCACGGAGCCCTAATGTACACAAAGCAATCAATTTCCTCAACAAACTGTGACCTTTGAATTTCAAAATCAGCAGCTGAACGCCCAGACAAATTCTACTGCGTCGCCTGATGTCACTCTGTCAGCAGGATGGATGAGCATGGGTGTGGCAAACTGCAAGAGGGGACTCATGCCATGGACAAGGCAGTACAATACATACTTCATAGATGGCCCCAGAGAATCGCTTCAGACGTCCCATTTGCAGAATCGATTGAATCTTGTCTGATTAGATAGTCTTGTCATTTAGTCACGTGCAGAGAAGATATCACTTTGTCCAATATCATGAGCCACTCGTCAGAATGCCATAACCAAAATACAAGTGATGTGCATCATGAGCGCACAGGAGTCACCAGCACAACCCAAAATTTCCACATCGTTGCGTTCAGCCCAGGTACAGTGCTTCCGTGATTCATTACTCGGTCAAGCTGGGATGCCTCCTCCAAAGCAGCATAGCCACTGCAAGCAGAACACATCCCTCTTGGCATGTCCCAGCATGCATTTGTGACTGTTGTGATGCTAGGATGGCAGGCTGGAGTTAGGGACCAGATTTGCATTTGCAGTTGCAAAGTTCCTCCATAACTACTTTGATTCTGCAGACAAGGGCATGCTTATTTGCGATGTACTCAACCAAATCAGATTTAAGGTAGGCCCTTTTCACATCAAGGTAGCAAGCACTCACCTGAAGAAACAACAGAGAGAGGAGAAAAGAGATGAGGGATTTACGTTGTTACTGGTGGGAGCTGGCTTGGTGGCAGCGCGCTGCTCATGCCTGGGGTTCTGGTGGCCCCTGTTCTCTACCACCGCCTCACCAAAGTCTGGGGCCATGTTCCTGCTGCTCTTGCGCGGGCTGACGGTCCTCCAAGGTGGAGAGACAGGGCCAGGGGGCGCAGCCGCGGGCTCAACGCTGGGCTGGGGAGGCTCAGAGTCTCCAGACTCCGTTTCCGAGGATCCTGCGGGGGCCACCTCCGCAGAAGCTGAATCCTCAGAGTCGCTCCCATCGGATTCGTCCTCGGATTCATCCTCCCCGCTTCCTTCCTCTCCATTTCCTGCCTCCCCAACGTCTCCTTCGCTGCCATCAGAGCCCTGGTCTTCTTCACCCTGGGCCTGAGGACAAGTCAATCGTTTGGATGGAGGATCATTCATGCAAATCATCATCCAGAGATGAAAACTTTGCAATTCTGCTGCTTAGAATGTCTATGTGTTCAATTATTAATCCCTCTAAATTAAATTATTAATCCCTGGGCCAATTAGGAGGACGACACTGTAAAACCATACCACCTTCAGGAAGCAGCAGCACTCCTCCTTCTATCAGCAAGCCCTACATATTTGCAAGTATTTGCAAAGATGTGGTCTAAATGACCGCTGGGCCAAGAGTATTGCTGTCGCTTGGGGGATATCTGCAGTATTGCTGGCACATGTTCCTAGTGGGCTCTTGTGACTCTACCCAGTAAATGGGTGGGCAAGCCAAATGTCTATAATGCAGGCCTTCAGGCTTGACGAAGAGGCAATTAATGAGGCCAAAAATGGTGTTACAGACAGATGGTGGGGGCGCTAAGAGCAGCATAGGGGGGCAGGGGGGGGGGGGGGGAAAGGGGGGGGGGGGGGGGGGGGGGGGCTTCTGGCTGTTGAGGGGAATTGTTGGATTTTTGAAACTCTAGATTGTAGCCCTGGAGGACACTCGCACTGGTGGCGGATATTGTGGGTAGTGGGCAGGTGGGTGTTTGGGTGCATCTGTTGATATTGGGGGGGAGAGAGGGAGGGTTTGAGGGAAATGGGAGGAATTCAGTGCCTAGATCGTTGCACGGATGATCCTTCCATCCTCAAAGCAGCACACCTTAAGCTGCTATTTGGTAAGTTGGATTTGGGACTCCATATCCGTTCTTTGAAATCCAATTTAGTGATTGATGGACTATTCCATGGAAGTACTGCGTTGCACAAGAGATCCTCCCCACCTCTCCCACCTAGAGGGGCTTTTCCTGTGTCCTACCTGGAAGGCAAGGGATGAGTGGGCGAGACAGACGCCCTTGGCAGGTCCTGTGGTTCCTGATGTGAAAACGATCAATGCAGTATCTTCGCCCTCCACCACCGCTGGACAAAATGCAGACATGGCGTGCTGGCAGATAATCTCCTCTGTGCACCTGGTTGAGATATGTGAGCCTGCTCCATTCCCAAGAATGGATACCTGCATTACAAACAATTTGGATTCCATGCAGGTGCGAGCTGGTCGAGGCAGGGAAGAGGGGCTCTCTTGAAGAAGCTTCCAGTTGGATTTATTCTTGACAGGAAGGTTGGCGAAAGAAGGCGACCGAAATCTAGAGGATTGAGCAACACTTGTTGCTGCATACATATAGACTCAATTAAAGATGCAAGTTCTGCCAAAAGTGTCTTGTGATGTCTTGTTATAAGGCTTTCCGGCATCAGAGGGGGAGGATACCTTTGCATCGAGGGGGACGTCTACCAGCAGCCCGAGCAGTTCTTGCTGCACCAATACGAGGGCAGGGGTGCAGAGGCTGAGAGCTGCGGAGATCTCCTGGGGGGTCCAGCGCGTGTTCAGGGGTACTGCCACTGCACCCAGGCTCAAGATGGTGAGAATGGCCTCCAGCAGGGCCCCGCAATTTGCGGAGATGAGCGCCACCCTGTCGCCTGGAGAGCACAGAGACGCAATCGGCTGCTGCTCAAGTTGGGCCAGTAGACGACGTGCCTTTTCCTTTGTTTGTGCTCGTTCTTGTGAGGGATATTTGAAGGTTGACAAGGTGCAGACATCGCCATATTGCCTTCGAAATAGAAATTCTCAGCTCTCAAGTATCAAGCCAATAATACAAGACGGGCTGTGCATAGAATCCCTTGACTGCATGTGACATGCCAGTTGCAAAAGACTGTACATACCTCTTCTCACTCCAAGATCTTTCAGCGCTGCAGAAATAGATGCAGCGCGGCGCGCACACTCCTCTGTGTTATGTCTTGCAGCGCCCTTATCTGTGACATCCAATAAGAACGGCTTGGCAGGATTGCTTTCAGTATGTCGCTGGAGCCAGCTCGCAATGTTTGTCATACTGCCACTCCGTTGAGCTTGGCAGGGATTGCAAAATCACGGCCTGCATTTTGCAAGTACTTGCAATGGCAGTGGAAGGGTTTAGGGTGTAATGCCTTGCACACTCTCTTGCTGACAGAGGTCCTAAGACCTATACCATATGTAGGCTTTGTTGTGCAAGCTTCTTCCACAGTGAGAAGCTGATACTGATGATACTTTACCAAGAATGCATGATGCATGCATGTAGCATGGAGATGAAATTTAGGTAACACATGTGCTACTTGGAGTTCTAGTTGCACACTGTCTAAATGGCCTAGGGCTCCCTTTTCAGAGCCGACAAATCAGGGTCAGGAAACAGATTGTCTAGCGCAGTCCCCATGGCCAGAAGGGTCTTCATTTCTATGGACATACCTGTCAACCAAAAGATGGAAGACTCAACATTACCAACAACAAATGGGCGTAAATGTAGTGGGCTGTCAGGTGCAATCAGCAAGCTGTAATTCCATTGGGCATTTGTTTGCCCTTTGTCATTTTCAAACGCAAGATCTGAGATCCCACATCCAGCCATGCTCATGGAAACATTGCATGAAGCAAGCTTTGGTCCAAATGAGCCTGTGGAAGACATGTGCCCTCGCTTGAGGTCACCGATGAGGCAGCATGTACTGCTCGCCCTCTGGAAAAACCCTCAGCCTTGCGAAGGAGACCCAGGAGATGCTACCTCTGAAGTGGCCCTCACTCCAGGCCTAGCTATGGTGCCATTTTCGGTGTGGGGGCTGGGGCCAGGGCCATGGGAGGGCTGCAACATAGGTCAATGATGTGGTCTAAATCATCGGATCTTGGTACAGGGAATATACCTATTTCCTTGTTCACATCCTTATTGACCTTACTAGATCTCACAGCCAAATTAGTCCGTGCCATGATGAGCTTGTAGCGTGTTGTGTGCGACTTGTAGATCGGACGGGATTGATGGTCAGATTTGGCCAACACCTCCCAAAAAGCAGCAGGTCAAGTGCAGAGAAATCTGTGACGCCCGTAGGCCCAGGCCCAAACAGAGGGCCATCTGGATTGAATAGACAAATGAATTGGACACCACAGGTGGGTCCTACAGGCGCTGGGGCCATCCGTGGTGTCCCCTTACTTTGTCTTTTCAAGCCAGATGGCCCTCTGTTGGGGCCTGGGCCTCCAGCCTGGGTTATAACACTGTCACCAAAGTTGCCAAGTCATTTCACCAGCGATACAAGCAAAAAACAGCTTGAACGTAATCAGTAAGCATTTTCACCATCACATCCATGGCCTTGCGCGAAAAGCCCCGCATGCTGGTACGCTTGCATGTGCAAGTCTCATTCATGCTTCTTTTACTCATAGCACAGACAGAACGTGTTGGCATCTTGGGTTACAGTGTCCAATCCTAGGGCCTGCAGGACCTCCCAAGTAGGAGCCTTCTGCGGGGTGGAGTACCTTCTCCACCACATTGCGTGGACAGTGTGACTGAGACAGCATGGAGTCATTGTTACAGGCTTCAAGGGGGAGCCGGGGCCCAGGAGAATGGGCAGTGTCAGTACTCTCAACCTCAATCCAATCTGATGAACATCACAATCTGCAGTACAAATTCGGTGGCTCAGCAACCCCTGCGCGTCGTGTGCCGAAGAAGAAAGGCAGAAGAAGGGGTAGGGGATCAGGGAATAAAGGCCCACTTGAGCTGGGGATTGGCCACGACGGCAAAGGGTAGGGGTTGCACGGGTGCCAGGGGGCGGCCGATGTCGTCGGTGGCGTTGCAGGCCACCGTGAAATTCACAGGCCCAAAGAAGCTGCTGGGGGGCCAGCTGATTTGCAGGTCGTACTGGGCGGTCTTGTCGGGCACCGGCCCAAAGTGACTCAGCTCCGGCTCGACTGCGGCCAAAATATGTTCAATCTTGCAGAGATAGCTTTTGCAGCTGGTTCAGCTTTGATGCACTTAGAGATCGGACAGATGTTTCCACCATTGACAATGCAGCAAAGGGCGGGAATTTGCGGTCATTCCTGAGGGATTTGCCTGTTATTTGCAGCATGGGTCACCCCTTTCTATGCCACTCAATCATGTTTAGCTTATCAAGACTCGGATTAAATGAGCTCTGGATGCTCCTGAAGCAATACTCTCCATTTTATCCCGTTCAATGCAAATCCTGCAAATGGAAAGCCGTCAAATTCGATCATTCTCGCATGCTGAGACTATTTGCTTGCTCAGAGAAGGTGTTCTTGGAAAGCAAAGACAGAGGTTGGGGATGAGGGGTGGGGGAGAGGGTCATAGTGATACTGAAGATGCTGTGGGCAGGGAAGGGTGTGGGGATTGGATCGCCCTTACCAGCACCGGCAGAAGTGTTGGCGACATGCTGGGCGGCGATGCAGTCCCCGCACAGCCCCTGGAGGCTGGTGGTGCACACCAGGATCGCCCTGGCGCTGCTCGCGCTGCTGGCGGTCACAAGCCCCAGGTCCCCACCGAATGTCATGCCCTGGGCGTACAGCACGCACCGCGGTCTGCGCCGTTCAACAAAGGTCTGGCCCACTTAAGCTGGCCTGATTAAGAACGGAATGAATCATGCTGATACATGCCATGTTATGGCCAAGACTTGTAAAGATTGCGATTGGCCGTGAGAAAGGGGCGCTCCCCCCCCCCCCTCCCCCTCCCTAGGGCACAAGAGCAAGGGCAAGAATCAGGGAAGCTAGAGGGCTCACAGGGTGTTGTAGAGGGTACGGGTGGCCGAGAAGGAGGGCACTGCATCTCCCCAGGCAGTCTGTATCCCTGCCACCGCCGCCGAGAGCACCACGCCGTCGGGGTTGTCGGCGTAGTCCTTGGGTAGGGGGGCGGACCCCCTCACCCTCCATGCTGAGCACATCGGCCCATACCCTTCCCCCTCCTCCAGCGGAGCTATGCTGAGGATCGTAGCAGGCTCGCCATCTGCAGTGGCACATCATGCTCACACTTCTTGAAGTACAGCTTCTTGAAGTTAAATATTTGAAGGGTGGCCACGAGGATTTTCGTCTCCTCAAACAGTATTGGATGTTGCTTTGTGGGTGAGAAGCATCTCATAACACACCAAGTGCACAATCCGCTCCACAACACTTATTCCGTTCGTGCTGTGGACTTGAGGCTGACAGAGACTGGCCCCTTGTGGCTCTGCAAAGTATGTAACAAGAAAGGCTGGGTCTCATCAAAGCCTGGATTTCTACACTTTGCCCACCATTCCATTGGATTCAGAACATGGAGAACATCCATTCCCGTAGAAAGGGACCGAGAGACATGAGGGAGGCTTCATATCTGATCAAGAAGGGAGACTATGCAGCCCAGTCAGTGGGCTTGAAATTCTGAGCCAGACAAAACTTGTGAAGGCACTACACTAGCAGGAATAGGGAACCTGCTTCAATCGTCAGCTTCTGGGTCAGCAATCGGACCACCGGGTCCTCAAAGATGACGTCAATCTCAAAATAGACCCGCGAGGGGGCGGCTGGGCCTCCTGGGGGACCGTCGTCCACCGCCTTTGCCCAGTCGGGCTCGGTGCCGCTGAGGCTGACGAACGTCACGTTGGGGGGCCCGGGGTGCAGGTTGCGGCTGGTGTTGAACCTCCCGCAGAACAGGGTCAGATTGGTCTGCAGGCATGCATGACACTTGGATCATGAGATTGGAAGTTTGAGCTGGTAGAAATGACAGCCCATGATCCAGTATTGAGATCTGACGAAGAGGGGAATTCGACAGAACATGATCCAGTACAGTGTTGGGATATCAGGGAGAGCTTGGACAGAACTCTGCACGCTTAGAGATGAGGCTTCGTCAAGGCTGGAGGGACTAGGTTTACCGCAGGCCTTTTCCAACTTCCGGGAAACATAAACGAGTATGGAAGATATTGGGGGCGGGAGTTGCCGTGATGCGCTTGATTGCGTGGGATGGGTCGTTGCTGTTGAAGGCGAGACTCTGCAGGTACTGCCCAGGAGCCAGGGACGAGGCGTTGTAGGTGAAATGGAGGGCGGCTGATGCCCCTGCCGGCAGGACCCCCTGCATGAATCATTATCGGGCATATTAGATACTAAGTTGTGAATACGACGCAAAAGCTGCCAGCGTGTGTATCTTGTACCAACGGTACACCACCATGAGATTACTTGTGATTTGTCGGTGGCTACGGTGGTACAAGTGATCGAATATCATGTTTTGCAGGGCCTTTACTGTCAAATAATGGATGTAGCATCACAGAGGCCATCTTGAAATGAATGTATTCGCTATCAGGAGCTCAAGACTTTGCAAGACTATGGTCGCAAACAATCTCCACACGTGCAATATTCATTACTTTTCAAACATTCAGACTTTCACCAGTACAAAGATTTTGCTGCACATCGTTTGCCACCTGCACTTTATTTGTGATACACCAGGCAGAAGCAACACCAGACCATGACTATAGTGCTATCTTCATGTGTCACAAAGGAGAAAGGGTCAGGAAGGGTATGGCCAGCTGGATGGGACAGGACTAGGTGGGATTTGGCAACAGGGAAAGGGAGGGGGAAATGGAAAGCAGGATTCTGCAAAAAAACATGAAAGATACAGGTATGGACTATGTTGTGATGGGCGGTGCGAACAAGCACTTAACAACAGCCAAGCATATTTGTGCCGAACAAGGATGGCAAACAAAACGAGTTCAATACTGTAAGCACCTGACGGCAGTGCCGCAGCAAAGGGGCAACAGCAGAAAACCCTGGAAGCGCACTTTATAGACACAGGTTGAGACGAATGAAGGTGACTGGCACTTTCTACAAACTTGCCAACAGTATCAAGCATTGATGCCTTTGACTGCTTTCTGTGTATCTACCGGCTTGGAGGGTATGAGGTGCCCCGCGTCTTATAGAGGAAGGAACGGGGAGGGGATGGAGTACCTGCAAATGAGGGCGAAGGGGCAGAGGACGAATTTGAGCAATCGTCATATGGCAGTGCCCACTGCACCACCAGCCTGTCGTCCAACTGAACGTATCGCACCTGCAATGCCAGAGATTTCTCCCCAGCTGCCTGATTGGGATCAGGGCTTCCCCTAAAACCATGTCATGGCCCGTGTGACTAGATCTGTGTCCCGATGTGCAGACAGCACTGATTTCCAGTAATTATCATTCTTGCACAGTTCTGCCACGCAGACCTGAGAACATTGAAAGGGGTAGCAAAGGTACCAGGGTGATGAGTTTCCCGCTGCAAAGCGCCACCACTACGTTCTCCTCGTAGGCGGTGGCGTTCAGACAATCAACAGCGTCCCCGGAGGCGCTGCCGTTGAAGGTCAGGTAGCCGCCAGGATGGACCCTCACTGCTGAGTACTCCTCCCAACCGTACATGAAGTCCGCTCCTGGCATATGAAGTGATTCTCGGATGCAGAGGTGGCGACCCTCATCTGATGCATCTGATAATTGTGCATGTCTCGCGAATAAAAATGTTTCACAGATGTCACATCTTGACACGGCCAGCTCCACAGCACTGCAATTTAATTGCTCCCCCCCTCCCCCCCCCCCTTTTCCTTTACCCAGGGTTGCGTCCAATTTTGCTGCCT